>CM067303.1:27715317-28022817 GCA_034231615.1 Meghimatium bilineatum
ATATCGGACTTGTACTTAGACTGAAGGAAAGCAGACTGTCGTTACAATCATTAAAATGGGTACAGATGGAAAAAGAAAAAAGGAAGACCAGAAAGACTTAGCAGAGCAACCACCAAAGAGGATATGGCTATGGGTCTCAACAATATGCAATAATTATATGTACAGACGCATCACATTGCTCAAACTTAAGAGCTTTTTCCCAAGGCCCTATACAACGTAGGGGCTGAAGGAAAAATAGATACAGTCGATGTTGAATGTGGCGGGCCACAAGCCCACATAAAACGAAGACCAAAACGTATTTCCATTTTCTGAACTACATCCTGCTGAAAATCTAGTAGGACCATTTTCTTGCTACAAGAGAGATACAGTGGGAGTTTGAAGATGAATGCTGAAGTAGAAAGTGACTCTGAAATCGGATGTGTCGGCGCAGATATCACAGACAAGCTGTAAACAATCACACAACGTATTCTGTTCTCCTGACTGCGTCCTGATTACCTGCAGGAGTCTGAGAACAAACGTTAAAGAGAAGTTCAAAGTGTCATGTTCTATTTTCTTTTGAAAAGGGAGAGGTCAGTGAGTTTGAAGAGTGTGACTGCTCCCCCTTTCTCATATCTACGGGTTTGCTTGTGATCAACAGTACTCTAGGGACGATACGATCAGCATCAATCTAAACATTCTTTACTTATTCATTTGTTCCACTACTTACTCGCAGAGCCTAAGTCAAATTAGGAACAGTTTCTAAATATCTATCTTCTTGAAATCTAACAACGAAAGTCTGACAAAAAATTCAATTCTCTTACTCCATGCACAGCACTAGAGCATCATTATTCGCAGTGCCGTCTCCGGAAGTTTGGATGTGTGTCATGTGACGTATTCCTTCCAGAGCGTTGTCTTCCCAATGAACTCTCTGAACCGCTCTCTGTCTTGGGCGATGTGGCTTGCATTTTCTAGCGATGTATTCATGTTATCTTTAATGTCGTCAGTCCATCGTCTTCTTGGTCTGCCCCTTCTCCTCTTCCCAGGTACTCTTCCCTCCATTATTTGTCTTTCTAAACAGTTATGTCTCTTTATATGACCAAACAGGCGTAGTTTTCTTTTTGTTATTGTGGTTAGTAACCAACACTCTGGAATATTCAGTGTGTTTATACTATCTGAGTTTCTGATTTTATCCTCCATGATATTCTAAGTATCTACTATCTTCCTGTAGCATTTCAGCTCGAAGGCGTTGATCCTCTTTGCCGCTGTTTTACTTAGAGTCCATGTTTCACAGCCGTCACAGAAATTTCCAATGGATTAACCGTTTGGATGTACTAGATAAAAATATTAAAAAAACACATTAAAGAAAAAATATTGAACTAATTTGAACAATGACACACAAGAAATTATACATCAAAGAACTAAATACTACACTAGTATGTAAGACAACGTTCCAGTTTGAATAGACATGTATCAAGCACATACTTTGTGGCAGGAATCATCGTCCCCAGACAGAGCCTCATTGAGTACACAATAACATATCCCGTGCTCACCCTCAAACAATCAGGTCGTGCGTACTTCTCTTCTTACCGCTCCCTCCTCCAACAATCGATGTGATCAAGGCAGTCTGCTGCAAGGCATCAACATGGCGGATGTAAGATTAATGGAGAAATTACTGCTTCTAGTCGTTGTTCTAGTTACTCACCTGATAGCAACACTAGGACAAGAAATGCCTACGATAAATATGTGAGTCGTGTTATTCATTTATCAGTTGTTGGTACAGTGCAATGATTTATGCCTGAACGTTATTTTGACTTTGTGTGCAAGTGTAAACTCTCACTAATAATTTATATTATAAATAGGCCTGCAATGATTATTCTATAAATTAAACTCCAGAAAGAGAGAAAGTATATTATAGTGTCATCCAAGGTTGGATGAAATTACTATTTACTTTTTGTCTAGATCAGATCAGGGAGACCATTTTCATTTTACAGTTGACACATAGGCTCTATGCTAGTATTAAGTATAATGATAATAGTAATAGTAATTAATAGTATGTTACTGTATATGTATGTAATGATTACGTTGATTGTCGAGTAACTATAGCTACTCTTATCCCTTGAGGATAAAGTCGCAGGGATGCGAGCAAGAGGTAGACAGAGATACAAGTGAGAGAGTAACATCACAAGATGGACAGGTTACAGTCTAGCAGAGTGCATCACCAAAACAAGAGACAGTGGATGTTGGAGGTGCCAACCTTCGTAGTGGACGGGACAAACATCACAGCACTGGGGACATTCTCATGTATGCTCTACTTACTGTTCCATCAGCCAACCAAACTTGTATAAGCTCAGTGTCCCAGTCAGTGTGGTTCGTTGAGAACCTGATCCTATCGCTGACGGAACAAGTATCAACTACAGAGCACATACTGTGACTGCTCCTGTTGTCTTGAGTGCTATCAATGGTGCTGCCAGCCAACTGTGAATTTAAACTACACACTTGCTGGATATAGTCTAACAATGATTTAATATCATTTGTAATGTGCTGCTGTTCTGCTTAAGAGTCATTGCATTAAATCGTCGCAAGCTTTAAACTTCACGCATAGCAACTATTAACCATTTTAAATTCTGGCGACAAGATCTGCAAATGACGTCATGTCATTGAGCACGCTAAATGGGCCTAAGTAAATTGAAAATATTCATCATTCATGTGCAGTAGGAGATCATCTTCATCCCATTCTGTGGTGACATTACACTTTGGATGTCAATTTCTAAAAAAATAATAATGGCAACCCTGTAGTTTACAATAACTCCCATTCCCCTTAATAATTCAGGACATCTAGTGCAAGGAAGCAAGCTACAAAAGTGTGTAACATTGCATATATACATATGTAACATTGCGAAAGTGTAAGAATGATTAATCCATAACCAGTCATGGACATAACTAACTAATGAAAAAAAAAAAGACAAAACTTAGAACAAGGTTAAATAAGTTTTGCTGAAATCACTGGAAACACACATACATAAAAGCATACACAAATCTACATTTCAACCAAAATTGTCTTTATTTATCTTCTTCTTCTTCAGCGTTCATTCTCAAACTCTTGCTGATTTTCTCTTGTAGCAGGACCATGGTTCTACTAGAATCCAACAGGATGTAGTCCAGAGAATGGAAATGCGTTGTGTCGCCGTTTTATTTGCGCCAATGGCCCGACACATCTGTCTTCGGTGGGGTCTTTATCAGGAACACATTCACAACAAAAAAGCAACAAATAAAAGCAGCTCTGTTGACATTCACATGGCAGAGCTAAATATATATGTATAACACAGAAGAGTTAAAATTAAAAAGTCAGAGGTGGAATAACACCAATAGAAAATAGAAAAAACTATAATGTCAGAGTTGAAATAACACCAATAGAAAATAGACAAAACACACAGAAATATCGGTGAAACAAGACAAATGAAAAAGGATGGTACAACTGGATAGGATCTGTATGACTGATCAGGTCCATAGAAATGAACTTTTTAGCAAATAGACACATTACTTTTATTACTTGGAACTTGGCCAAAAGGTGGACCATAAACCAAACCTCCCCAACTATTTTTAACAAAAACCAAACCTCCCCAACTATTTTTAACAAAAACCAAACCTCCCCAATTATTTTTAACAAAAACCAAACCTCCCCAATTATTTTTAACAAAAACCAAACCTCCCCAACTGTTTTTACCAAAAACTAAACCTCCCTAACTATTTTTCACATAAAAGTCATCACATCATTTATAAAAAAAATCTGAAATATGATAACGCACGAATGACCTTTTTTCATTTTTAATTGAGGTAAACCCCCCTCCCACTCTATTGAGAACGTATCATCTACAGCCCTGTGACTGACGGCATTGATCTCAAAGGGTTAAATTGTGCCAAATTGATATATATGACGGTTCCGAGGCGCGTGACATGACGGTCATCTGAGAAGATGGCCGACACATGGGTATCTTGAACACACCAATGGCCTATGCCATATAAGTGGTCAGCAACAGGAATACCAGTCTGGTTTTTGATGCTGTACATATGTTCACACAATTGGTCTGTGAGCTTTCCTTCCAGTCTCACTTATGTATGTCATGGTGCAATGCTTGCAGATGATGTCATAGATGATGTCATAGATGACATTGAGAAACACAATGTGTGAAGATGTCTTCAATGGTGAAGAATCAATATAAAGTAACTGCATGAAACATAAATGTGGTGAAGGTGGCTTTGTGTAATGGAACAGAACATGTCTTGGTGTCATAGGCACTAGTATAGCATTTATTACTTTTGCAGCTGATGATGCCAAAATTATTAAGAACATCAGGCTTGAGATGAGTTGGACCAATATATCCCTAAGGTTCTTGTCTTGCAATACAGACTTTATATTTGACGAACAAGCATCAGTGGTTATCTCAAACATGTTTACTTTTCAGTGTGTCACAGTGGGCTCTGAACGTGGACAAGAAGCTATTAGATCTGAACATTATTTTTGGCAATGTTAATGGCGTAAGTATGTGTATATGTTAGTTAGTTAGTTAGCCAAAATATCATCTTCATTGCACATCGAACCATCTGTCTATAAGTGTTCAGATCTCCTTAACTCATAGTGGACCAAATGACAACCTATTTGCCGTTTTCCCCTACATATCCCTATTGACCCTAGTCCACTAAGAGTTAAGATATCCCTCAGGCCACTGACCACACTAATAAGTGTTGGTTTACCACTTCTCTGTTTACCTGCATATTGCTTTTGTATAATGTGTGCGTAAGAAATAAAGTAGAGATGTGTGCAGGTGTTCAGGAGCCATTGCTTTCAATAGTGAAATGACGAAAACTAGCATGGTTCGAACATGTATGCAGGCGCGATTCCTTGTCAAAAACAATACTGCAGGGAACTGTCGAGGGTGGAAGAAGCAGAGGAGGACAAATAAAGGCATGGACAGGCAACATCAAGGAATGGACAGGGCAAGATATTTCCACACTCATCCGCATCGCTGAGGATAGAATTAGCTGGAGGACTCTGTGTGCTGAGGCATCCATTGTGGTACCCCTACAACCCTGAAGGGTTACAGGTTTATTGATTGATTGATTGATATTGCTTTTGTTTAGCCTTGCCACTTTTGACATGGTATTCTTGTATTCTGCTCAAGATTGTTCATTCACAAACATTTTTTACATCGGTTGCTCGTCTTATATCCCTATGTGCATTCAGAACGTCAGCTTGGTTTATTGCTTGTCCTGTCCCCATGATCGCCAAACCAGTAAGCCTGTCTGCATTTTCATTTCTTCGGACACCGACATGTCTAGGCACAAATATGAAATCATATTAGACTGCTTCACTGACTTCAACCTCTGTCTGCATACCCAGCCATTATCTATCGCTCTTAACATGCTCATTGAGTTACTCAGAAAGAATACACAAGCATCTGAGTTTAAGACTAACAACGCCATCGCCTTGGTTACTGCCATGATCTCCATAGTCATGCTACTTGTAGTGTATATGTCTTATGATAAAGAGATCCTGTTTTAAAAAAACATTGGAATAAAGAGGGAAATAATAGAGGAAATAATATTTGAATAAATTATACATTTTTGGCACACACAAAACAATGAATGACACAGAGACATATAGGGAGTGGATACTTTGTAAGAGGAAGAATTCAGGTATGAAGAGGAAAAATTCAGGTATGAAGAGGAAAAATTCAGGTATGAAGAGGAAAAATTCAGGTATGGAGAGGAAAAATTCAGGTATGAAGAGGAAAAATTCAGGTATGGAGAGGAAAAATATTGTTAGGAAGCATAGAGGAATATACAAAAACAACATACTAAGAACATAACAGTAGGACAGATGATTTAAAAAAAAACAACTAAATAACTTTCCTCAATGTATTACGGATTATGAATCGACATACCATATTTGTATTCATGTAAATTCGTTGTTGTTTCTTCACTGTTTTTCATCCTGATGAAGGCATTTTAGCAGAAACATGATCTCCCCAGCGAAAAACAAAGCAAAATTAATTAATTTCATAGTACTTAACATACAGTTATTTCAGAGGAATCTCCCTGGCACAGTGGTTTATTTGTTCACTTTGTGCTTAAGATGTCGCGGGTTTGTCCAGCTCACGACATCTTGTTTATATAGTGCATTATTTCAGAGACCCCTGAGAATACTCACTTGAAGCTATTAAGTTACATGGTAGGGGTCGTACTCTTGGCAGGCAGCTTCGTTAAGAGTGATAGAGTACATATGGGGTAATCAAGTTAATCCTCTATGCCTTTTCAACCTTTTTTTCCCCAGTTATTTAAGATTTACTGACGACAATGTCAACACACACACTGATATGTGTATACAGCACAATATATATATATATATATATATATATATATGGTTCTGGTCCATATCTAGGGCCTACCTAGTATTTCGTCTATAAGCAGAATGTGAACAAACTTAGATATCATGCACAGGTTCATTACAAATGTGTTATGGTGAGCACAGTTTTTGCACAGGCACTGAAATTATGTCACTAACAGAGCGTCGCCAGAAATAGCCAAAAAATGGCGAATGTTAGCGGAGGTTACATTATGCCACGATTTAATGCATTGAAAGAGAAATGATAATGTTATAGTTTAGGAGGGGGAGTTTGGGTGTTAGGTGTACTGTTAGAACTAAATATAACCCTACCACACTACCTCCTCCCTATAAACTCTATATGACGTCTGTGATCTGCGTTGCTGGTGTCTGAGAGGTAATCAAAGAAAAGCAATAATGTGACATGCCAGGCATGTCATCAGAGCCAGTCCAGGAGGGCTGAGCTTGTGGTAGGCTGTCCCCATCCTATTACATGTTAATGGGACCCAAAACCAGCACGCTGAAATTGAATGTTTCAGGTGCCTGTGTATTACCATAGCCCAAAAGGGGAGCAAAGAATAGCAACACTGTTTACCTTCCATACATGTTGTAAGAGGTGACTAAGGAGGTTTTGGGGGTGGAGTTGGCTGTTCCATCCCATGTAGGGTGGTCAAAGTGATCCATAATCTATGCTGGTGATTGATGTGTCAAGTTGAAAGGCACAGATATTGCAGCAAAGCTGTAAAAATTGACATAACACATTTTGTTCTCTGGATTACATCCTCCTAATCTGAAGGAGTTTGAGAATGAATGAAGATGCAGAATACATCATACTCTGTAAGTTTTAGTTGTTTGTTTGTTTTGCGTTCGCTCCATTGTAACCTTCACGGACATCCATGCGATTTCCGCCGGGAGCGTGATTACGTTGTGCCACCGTTATGCGCCTTGTAGGCCTAGCACATCCGATTTTGGCATGCCTTGACAATTGGGTGGGCTACCCTTAGCCTGTGACAGCCTCTATATCTGTCTCCAGGCACGCGTAGTGGCGACTCTTCGCCCAGATGATTTTTGCTCTCATCTGACTCGCACGAGGTGTTCCACTGTCTATGAACTTGCCTCGTGTAATTGGACGTGCTGTGCCTGTGCCCATTGGGTACTGAACCGTTTCTCATCCATGAGCCTGGTTCCTTAAGAGGAAGAACTCAACAGAGGAGTTGGGCCCTGGCTCTTTCGCCCTCTTAGCCGAGGTGTCATTCACCAACATCATGTACTCCTTGTCCAAGTTCGAGTCTCACACCACGCGTTTTAGAGCAAGGCGTTCTCGAGCTGAGCGTCCTTGTCCCAATAGCGCCTGAGCCCATCAGGTACTGAACTCTTTCTCTCTTCAAGTGTATTTCCGGTGTAGGAAAACCTGACAGTAGAGTTGAGCCAGGGCTAAATCGTTGTCCCTTTCGTGCCTGAGCCCATCGGGTACGGAACCCTTTCTCTCTGCAAGCGTACTTCCGGTATAGTTTTAGTTATTGGAGCAAAGTTCTAAATCACCCCACAGTGTATGCATTCTTTTGGACTACATCCTTCTAATCTGCAGAAGTTTGAGAATGAACACAAAATATTAATTTTGGATAAAGTTGATTATTAATAGGCCTACACGAACATTATAAATCCTATTTTTGTTGTGCTGATAATTATATACTATTATTTTTAGCACAGTTTTTGACTGGAATCTCCGGTTAATTAATTTGTTGAGTATGATGGGTTACAAATTACATTATATATATATATATCCTTTTCTCAGATCTGGAAAATGAGTAGAAAATTGTTTTCCTCAGATCTACCAGAGAAAGGTGAAGGAGGCACAACCAAGTGCTCCTGGCCTAACTTTCAGCTATGAGAATCTGAATGAGCAGGATCTAGTCAAGGAGATGGCAGAGTCATTGTCGCAGTTGTTGGGTAAACATGTTCGAGCTCTTGAGGTATGTTGTACATTCTGTCTCTATTTTTCTGTATGTTGTACGTTCTGTCTCTATTTTTCTGTATGTTGTAGGTTCTATCTATTTTCTGTATGTTGTAAATTCTATTTTATGTTCTTCTTCTGCGTTCAGCATGTGGTCATGCTATACCGTCAGACCTGTCATGAAGACGAATTCCACTGTCTTCTCCAGGTCAGAGCGGCTGCCCCATAGCTTTTGCCTCAAGTCTGTATCCTCTGGCCAGGTCTGCTGTCTTTGCTCTTTGTATGTTGGGCAGTCCTGAAGTATGTGTTCTGGAGTCTGGGTTCCGGATCCACATGGACATTCATCTGTGTATGAGATCCTTAATCGATAAAGGTGACCCAACAGTCTGCAGTGGCCTGTTCTAAGGCGAAATATTGTGGTCTGTTCTATTTTATGTATGTTGTGGATTCCATCTATTTTCTGTTTGTTTTAGATTAATCTATTATCTGTATTTTGTAGGTTTTATATATTTTCTGTATGTTGCAGATTCAATTTTTTGTATGTTGTAGTTTCCATCTATTTTTTGTATGTTGTAGATTATATTTTCTAAATGTTGGAGATTCTTTTTTGTGTATGTTGTGATATGAAATGAGTGTTGAACTTTGGTAAGAAATTACTCAAATGAATACAATAATGTTTTGTCTAGATAATTTTGTAATTTACATTTATCCTTGTGTAACTGTTGTCTTCATTTCCTGGTTTCAGAAATCTGTGGAAGTGGCTGAGAAAATTGCAGCTGAGTACAAATGGAATAATAATTTGATGGTTAGTAATATTATTCTGCTGTACATTCTTCTTCTTGCGTGTTGTTCTCTAACTCCTGCGTATCAAGCAATAATGTCTGTTACATGAATACCTGGACGACCCAATAGCCTGTTCCATTGCAGTGGACGTTACCAGGATAACCCCGAATGATGTTTTATGCTGTGTAGGTGTTCGCAGAATCGGTCAGCAAGCCTCCTACCAGTCTCACCTATGTATGTCATGGTGCAGCACTTGCAGATGAAGTTGCCATTAAAGCGTGCTTCTCCGATGCTTCTCATGCTTGAGAATCGCTATATATACAAATTTGGTGCTCTTAAGCTTTTGGGAATAAATGAGCGTCTGACATATGCATGATATGGGACTAGTGTTCCGTCGTTTCTCTGTTTTGTCTCGTTTTCACATTTATTTGTGTTTGTTTTTGTATATTTCATATTTCTGTACATTTCCTGTTTATGTCACCTCTGACCTAATTTCTATCCTTCCGGTCACACCCACATCTTACTAGATGTTGTCCCTACTTGTTTTTTATGTATACGTTTATGTAAACTTGATAAAGGTCTTTCGGTCAAAACATCGATTTGTGTGTGTGTGCCTGTATTTCATGTTATTAGCAAAACTTCGTTACCCCGTTTTAAACTTTACCTGTTGGAATTCAGTTTTACGCAGTGAGTAAATATTTTCTAATATTTTCTCACGTTGTTGCTCTCTGTCTCTATTGTCTTCAATCTTGCCTGTTGTGACTATGATCTCCAAACTTCCTTGTTTTATAACATGGCCAAAAAATGAAAATTGCCTTTTTCTTATATTATTGTTTAAGCTTTGTCTAAAATTTGACTCTTCCACATAAGTTTTCCTGGCAGTCTATGGTATTCTCAACATTCTTCTCTAGAACTACATCTCTACTGCTTCTAATTTCCAATTTTCCAGTTTGTTTATTTTCCAAGACTCACACCCATATGTTAGTATAGGAGTTATATATCACTGCAGAACTCTCTTCCTCACTTCTAATGACAAGGTCTTATTACACAATATATATTTCCATTTTCCTGAATGTTGTTTTTTCTTGCCCTTTTATTCTTCTTATTTCTGTTGAATTTCTTCCATCTGCTGTAATTTTGTACCTAAATACTTTCTTCTTCTTCTGTGTTCAGCATCTGTGGTCATGCTTTATTGTCAGGCCTGTCGTCAAGACGAAGTCCGCTGTCTTCTCCAGGTCAGAGCGGCTGCCCCATATCTTTTGCCTCAAGTCTGTATCCTCTGGCCAGGTCTGCTGTCTCTGCTCTTTGTATGTTGGTCAGTCCTGAAGTATGTGTTCTGGGGTCTTGGTTCTGGATCCACATGGACATTCATCTGTGTAAAGTAAGTAAAAAAAAAGTAAAGTAACCCATAGCATTTATTAATGCCGTAGGGGTGTGAGATGTTAGCGATCTCACATTTCACAGGCTCTGCTAATGAGGGCGGTAGCCATCTTCTCTCCCTCGCAGTATTTACTTCCCGGATTAATCCGGTACCCATTTAAGGCTGGGTCGACCTGGGAGCCGTTGCGATCAGAAAACATTTCCGCCTCAGCTGGGGAATGAACCCAGGACCACTCATATGCGAAGCCAGTGCGCTAACCACTGCGCTAACGCGGCTTCATCTGTGTATGAGATCCTCAATCGGTAAAGGTGACCCAATAGTCTGCAGTGGCCTGTTCTAAGGCGAAATATTGTGGTCTGTTGATATCTTTGGAGGAGATGTATTGCATCATGTTTGTTTTCCTCCCTAAATACGTGAATTGGTGGACCTGTTTTAATACTATATCATTCACTTTGATCTTTCAAGCTGTGATATATTGTTTTTGTTTTTTAAATAACCATTAATTCTGTTTTCTTGATATTTAGGAAGAAGTCTTTCTCTTTACTTGCTGTCACTACATTAATTCTTGAATGTCTTCCTCTCTTTTAGCAATCAGAACAGTGTCATCTGCATATCTTAGATTATAATTTATGTTATGTCCTCCTACCAATATTTCTGGGATATCAACTATGTTATGCATTATATTTTCACTGTATAACGAGAATAGGTCTGGTGAAAGTACACATCCCTGTCTAGCTCCTTGTTATATTTGTTGAAAGGGGCCAAATTGACTTCCTACTCTTATTGCTGCTGTTTGTTGCCAGTACAAGATTTATAGATTATTATTCATATTTTCTTTTGTCTTCCTCTTTCCTCTTTCCCCCTCAAATGTTCCCTGCCTCAATTGTGTATTATAGTAAGACTATTTCTATGCTTGCTCATTACAGAAAGATGATGTGTCATACAGGAACAGTAAAGAACTCAAGGAGAAAGGCATCAATCTGACCTATAGTGAGCATTTTGGACAGGAAGTGAACTTTGACTTTTCCAGCGTGCATATTCCAGTGGAGATTTACGATGGGAGTAAGTATATCTAGCTATAGTTTCCATAAAGTGTGTACGTTTCAGTTTTATTCACTTGAATATGACAGAATTTTGAAAACAATACCTTAGAGCAGGGGTGGGCATCTGCGGCCCGCCATTGGATATTTTGTAGCCCTCAAACACATTTTTAAATACACGAACATTGTTAAAATATTTGCAAAACCTTTTATCCATATTAGAAAATATACTGTTATAGTGTAAGTCTGTTAGAAATGTAATTTATTTCAGAAGTTAACTACATTATGTAAAACTACCTTTCTTTACAATAAAAATATTTAATTGATTACTTACCGAGAATTTTAAAGAAAAACATACATAATATTATATGCAGCCCTCCAATAGCTTTACAATTTTCAATGCGGCCCTCTGCACAAAAAGTTTGCCCACCCCTGCCTTAGAGGAAGATCCATATATATGTCTTAAGACTAACAGGAATTGAACCAGGTCCATTCTAGCGACACCGAATCGTCTTGCAACTCAAGTAAACAGGTTTTTCCGTACTTGACTAACCACATCTCCAAAAAATAGATGTGATTTTGTCAAGACATTGAAACTGTGTACTCAGGTCACTGAGAACGGACCAATCGAGACAAGGACTATTACAACAACAACGAACATCTCGTACAAGTATTGAAATATTCTCAGGAACACAAACATAGAACATCCGTATTCATACTACAAGGACCAATAGGTCTTCTTGTAAACATAAGTAACGTAGAGGCAGTAAAATATTGCTTCAAATAATAGCTTATACAAGTAAATTGAAGTAGAAAGCATGAGGATAAATTAAAAATTCTTGAGACTAACGGGAGTTGAACTAGGTCTGGCACTGAATTCTGTTATTTATATTTACAAGAAGACCTATTAACCCTTGTAATACGAGTATGGATGGTCTATATTTGTGTTCTTAAGGATATTTCAATACGTGTACGGACGTTCGTTGTTGTTGTAATATTCCTCGTCTCGATTGGTCCGTTCTCAGTGACTTGTACATAATTTAATTGTCTTGACAAAATAGCATCTTTTTTTGGGGGATGTTGTTAGTCAAGTACGGAAAAACCTGTTTACTTGAGTTGCAAGGCGATTCGGTGTCGTTAGAATGTATCTGGTTCAATTCCTGTTAGTCTCAAGAATTTGTAATTTATCCTCATACTTCCTACTTGAATTGACTTAGATATGTCTTATGTGGAGCGGTGGGGTGTTTACCTAAAAGAAACAAGTCAATTGTACTAATTTGATGTGTAATTCCTCCTTTTCATGCGTTTAAGATGATTAAAAAAAATTGAAAATGAGGCTGGGGGGGGGGGGGGGGGGTGACGGAAGGGTTTAACCGGGAATCTGGTTAAAATCCTAGTACTTGTAGGGGGAGTGTTGAACATGCATGATGGGGAGGATGAACTGGTTGGCTTACCTCAGATGGTGAACATCCTAAGTTGGATATGTTAGATGGAAAAGTGCAGATATCGCAAACAAATTGTAAACCACGGTACAATATATTTCATTTTCCAGACTACATCCAGCTAAATCTACAGGAGCTTAAGAACAATCACAGATGAAGAATAAGACTAAAAGAACAATCATGATTGTCCAGATATCCAAAGTCCTAAGAACCCAGTTCTGAAGCATAACTATTTTGATGAAACCTTCTGATGGAAGGTGATCATCCTGGGATACTGCTGCACTGGAATGCCTCCCTTTGAGAACTAAGCTTGCATCCATAAACCCCCTCCCCGTAACGTATCTATGAATTTGAGATATTATATAAGTCTGGGCGTCACTTAACTTGCACAACTGAGAAGAACACTTGCTTTTGTCTGAAAGGCTATGGGCTGTCAAGAGCTCACAGATTATGTCCTTATTGTCATTTTCATCGTGAAGGAAACTCTCACCGTTCTTTTATTTCTTTCTTATGTCTCTCATAGATATTGACATCCTGAATGGACTCAACTGGACTGCAGATTTGGATGATCAGTTCAAGAAGAATCAAGAGGAAGATCCTGATATGCTATGGCAGTATTTTGGATCACAGACTGGGTTTCTGAGAACGTATCCAGGTATGTCACAAAGTCATATTGTCAGTCAACCAGCTTTGCTGAGCAGTTGTAGTCAGTCAAACCAACTTTGCTGAGCAGTTGTAGTCAGTCAAACCAACTTTGCTGAGCAGTTGTTACAAAGTCAAACCAACTTTGCTGAGCAGTTGTTACAAAGTCAAACCAACTTTGCTGAGCAGTTGTTACAAAGTCAAACCAACTTTGCTGAGCAGTTGTTACAAAGTCAAACCAACTTTGCTGAGCAGTTGTTACAAAGTCAAACCAGCTTTGCTGAGCAGTTGTAGTCAGTCAAACCAGCTTTGCTGAGCAGTTGTAGTCAGTCAAACCAGCTTTGCTGAGCAGTTGTAGTCAGTCAAACCAACTTTGCTGAGCAGTTGTAGTCAGTCAAACCAACTTTGCTGAGCAGTTGTAGTCAGTCAAACCAGCTTTGCTGAGCAGTTGTAGTCAGTCAAACCAGCTTTGCTGAGCAGTTGTAGTCAGTCAAACCAACTTTGCTGAGCAGTTGTAGTCAGTCAAACCAACTTTGCTGAGCAGTTGTAGTCAGTCAAACCAGCTTTGCTGAGCAGTTGTAGTCAGTCAAACCAACTTTGCTGAGCAGTTGTAGTCAGTCAAACCAACTTTGCTGAGCAGTTGTAGTCAGTCAAACCAACTTTGCTGAGCAGTTGTGGTCAGTCAAACCAGCTTTGCTGAGCAGTTGTAGTCAGTCAAACCAACTTTGCTGAGCAGTTGTTACAAAGTCAAACCAACTTTGCTGAGCAGTTGTTACAAAGTCAAACCAGCTTTGCTGAGCAGTTGTAGTCAGTCAAACCAACTTTGCTGAGCAGTTGTAGTCAGTCAAACCAACTTTGCTGAGCAGTTGTTACAAAGTCAAACCAACTTTGCTGAGCAGTTGTTACAAAGTCAAACCAACTTTGCTGAGCAGTTGTTACAAAGTCAAACCAACTTTGCTGAGCAGTTGTTACAAAGTCAAACCAACTTTGCTGAGCAGTTGTTACAAAGTCAAACCAGCTTTGCTGAGCAGTTGTAGTCAGTCAAACCAACTTTGCTGAGCAGTTGTAGTCAGTCAAACCAGCTTTGCTGAGCAGTTGTAGTCAGTCAAACCAACTTTGCTGAGCAGTTGTAGTCAGTCAAACCAACTTTGCTGAGCAGTTGTAGTCAGTCAAACCAGCTTTGCTGAGCAGTTGTAGTCAGTCAAACCAACTTTGCTGAGCAGTTGTAGTCAGTCAAACCAACTTTGCTGAGCAGTTGTAGTCAGTCAAACCAGCTTTGCTGAGCAGTTGTAGTCAGTCAAACCAACTTTGCTGAGCAGTTGTAGTCAGTCAAACCAACTTTGCTGAGCAGTTGTTACAAAGTCAAACTAACTTTGCTGAGCAGTTGTAGTCAGTCAAACCAGCTTTGCTGAGCAGTTGTAGTCAGTCAAACCAACTTTGCTGAGCAGTTGTAGTCAGTCAAACCAGCTTTGCTGAGCAGTTGTAGTCAGTCAAACCAACTTTGCTGAGCAGTTGTAGTCAGTCAAACCAGCTTTGCTGAGCAGTTGTAGTCAGTCAAACCAACTTTGCTGAACAGTTGTTACAAAGTCAAAAATTGTGTGTGAGAATAAAAGGCAGTATAATGTTTTAAAGCTAAATTTTCTTCTTCTTCAGCGTTCATTCTCAAACTCCTGCTGGATCTTTCTTGTAGCAGGGCAGTGGTCCTACTAGATTTCCAGCAGAATGTAGTCCAGAGAATGGAAATGAGTTGTGTCGACGTTTTATTTGCGCCAATGGCCCGACACATCCATCTTCGGCGGATAAAACTAAATGAATGGGAGATTATAGTTAAACTATATCCCATATAGTTGATTGGTTGCTGATCCATCAGTCAATGGGCTCATGACCCATTACCATTGTGTGATATATGCGTTGTGAGCTGTCATTTTATTCCACATAGGGTGTTCCAATTATCGGACCATGATCCTATATGATTCCGCAGAATACGAATGTTTCGGGCCATTGGCGCAAATAAAATGACGACACAACGCATTTCCATTTTCTGGACTACATCCTGCTGAAAATCTAGTTGGACCATTGTCCTGCTACAAGAGAGGTCCAGTGGGAGTTTGAGAATGAACGCTGAAGAAGAAGAAGAAGAATAACAGTTTTACAAGGAACAAAAATAAAATAGAGCAAATTGATCGTAAGCGTAAGTGGATAAAGTATGTTGGGGTTTCACACCTCCAGGGACTGGTGGATATTTTGTCCTGGTCACGCTGGAGTTGAGGATAATGAAAGTGCCGAGACAGATTAGCATGGAAAAGCACATGTGTTAGGATAGATGATACAGGATAGAGGGACATTGCAAATTTCATATATACTCATCTGTTGAACGAGGACACCATGGTGGATGAGACTATTATTAAGAGATTGGTGAAGTTTGGAATTGGATGAGGTGATAGTGGAGGCGGACGATTGATGGGCAGGACTAGGAAAATATACAATCAGTGTGCCATGGGAACAAATAGCATACATACCCTTCACCATCTGCTGAATGAGATGTAACTCCTATGGGGATGCACAGAGTGTACAGCCGTCGTTTCAGATAATCACAAAATTTGATCAAGATATGGACACATGCACTCAAAGACCTGAAGGAACAATAAGCTTATGATTACATAGAGTTATGTAGTCTACACATAAAACTGTCAGAAACAGAATGCTATATCAGCCAAAGACAAATGTGTCAGACCATTGGTGCAAATAAAACGGTGACACAATGCATATCCATTCTCTTGACAATAACTTGCTGGAGATCTAGAAGGACCTTTGTCCTGCTAGAAGAGAGATGCAGCGGAAGTTGGAAAATAAATGCAGATGAAGAAGAAGATGATGCTGTTTATTTTTAGCTAGATGAGTCAGTCTAGAAGTTTCGGCTAGTAGGTGAAATAGAAAAGAACATAGTTTTTGTCCACCATTTGTTCTGAGTTCTTTGATAAAGGATTATTTTTTTGATGGAAACATTCATTCTGTCTTCTTTGTGTGGCCTGTAAAAGTAATTCACTTTGTATTTTAAGCTTTCATATATTTTCTTTGTTCTTCTTCTGCGTTCGTTCTCAAAACTCCTGCAGATTAGCAGGATGTAGTCTGGAGAACCGAGTGCATTGTGTCATGATTTACAGCATTGTTGCGATAACTGCACCTTTCGGCTTCACATTCGACTTCAGCATGGCTGTGGGTCACTGACCCCATATGGGATAGCCAACTCCATCCCATAACCTCCTTAGTCACCTTTTATGACATGCATGGAAGGTAAACAGTGTTGCTATTCTTTGCTCCCCTTTCGTGCCCTGGCAACACACGGGCGATTTTCTTTGTATTTTAGGCTTTCATATATTTTCTTTGTATTTTAGGCTTTCATATATTTTCTTTGTATTTTAGGCTTTCATATATTTTCCCACGTGGATCTTTCATATATTTTCCCACGTGGATCTTTCATATATTTTCCCACGTGGATCTTTCATATATTTTCCCACGTGGATCTTTCATATATTTTCCCACGTGGATCTTTCATATATTTTCCCACGTGGATCTTTCATATATTTTCCCACGTGGATCTTTCATATATTTTCCCACGTGGATCTTTCATATATTTTCCCACGTGGATCTTTCATATATTTTCCCACGTGGATCTTTCATATATTTTCCCACGTGGATCTTTCATATATTTTCCCACGTGGATCTTTCATATATTTTCCCACGTGGATCTTTCATATATTTTCCCACGTGGATCTTTCATATATTTTCCCACGTGGATCTTTCATATATTTTCCCACGTGGATCTTTCATATATTTTCCCACGTGGATCTTTCATATATTTTCCCACGTGGATCTTTCATATATTTTCCCACGTGGATCTTTCATATATTTTCCCACGTGGATCTTTCATATATTTTCCCACGTGGATCTTTCATATATTTTCCCACGTGGATCTTTCATATATTTTCCCACGTGGATCTTTCATATATTTTCCCACGTGGATCTTTCATATATTTTCCCACGTGGATCTTTCATATATTTTCCCACGTGGATCTTTCATATATTTTCCCACGTGGATCTTTCATATATTTTCCCACGTGGATCTTTCATATATTTTCCCACGTGGATCTTTAATATATTTTCCCACGTGGATCTTTAATATATTTTCCCACGTGGATCTTTCATATATTTTCCCACGTGGATCTTTCATATATTTTCTGTATGATAAGAGTATATGTTGCCCGATCCCAAAGGGGAGTGAAGAATAGCAGCGCAATAACTTGCCATGGCATGTCTAAGTGGTGACCAAGATGACTTTGAGGGGTGGGATTGGCTGGCCCATCTTATAAAGGTTCAAGTGACACAGAAGTCATGCTGAATTCTGAATGTGTTTGGCTGAAAGATGCAGATATCGCAACGAAGCTGTAGACCATGTCATCACATTCTGTTCTTTGGACTACATCCTGCTAATCTGCAGGAGTTTGAGATCAAATTTAAAAAAAGATATATTTTTTTATTGTGTCTATTCTCATATTCCCATCATGTATATGCGGGTGTGTGTGGGGGCAGGCGAGCATGCAGTCTGCTCCACCCACATGTGGCATCGTCTAGCTCGGAGTGCAAAGAATAGAGCCAATGTCTTCTTTCTAGGCATGTCTTAAGAGGTGGCTAAGGAGTGTTTGAGAATAGGCTGACAACCTGTCACATGTGAAAAAAATCATGTGTATTACTACATGCCTTGTCACGATTACTTTAATTTGTCTTCTGACAAGTGGTCCCCATAGATGATGAAAAGATGCAGGTCATCAGACATTGCAGCTTTGTCCTCTTGTGACAGACTCCTAGGTAGTGGGGAATTTTGTATCTACCATCAGACATTGCAGCTTTGTCCTCTTGTGACAGACTCCTAGGTAGTGGGGAATTTTGGATCTACCATCAGACATTCTATCTCCTATAGTTGGATCTATCTCCAACACTACTCAAATCAGATAGGGTTAAAAATCAACACATCAAAAACTCATATACTAGATTTTACGAGATCCAACGACAACATAGAAATTCAAAATGTTCCATTATTAAAAGTCAACAATTTTACATATTTAGGCACCAATCTAGCATTGGATGGAGACTCATCAAAAGAAATTTTACACCGTATTGCCCTTGCAGCGGGTGCTTTCAATAAACTACGCAACATATGGACGTCAAACACACTAAGAAACACCACAAAACTCAAGTTATTTAACTCCAACATCATCCCTATTCTATCATATGGGTGCGAAAGTTGGAAAGCCACAAAAGCCACAGATATAAGACTCGACTCCTTTGAAAACAAATGCCTACGTACCATTCTGAACGTTAAGTGGAGTGACTTTAAATCTAACACTACTATAAGAGAGGAAAGCAAACAAACCTATATATATCTTCCTTGATTAGACAAAGGCGTTGGACTTACATCGGCCATGTTCTCAGAATGAACAGCCTAAGAATTCCCCAGCAATCACTATATTGGGTGCCACCTGGAGTAAGAAGAAGAGGGAGACCTAGAGAAACTCTACGAAGAACCATTAATAGAGAAGGCATGTCAATGAACCTAAACAACATGCAACAATTGAAAGACCTGGCAACACAAAGACAGAAATGGAAAGCTATGGTTTCTGCCCTATGCGCCGCCTATGGCCCTGGAGGAACATAACATAACATAACATCAGACATTGCAGCTTTGTCCTCTTGTGACAGACTCCTAGGTAGTAGGTAATTTTGGATGTACCATCAGATGGTTCAACAGGCTTGACAAAAGAATAATGAATAGTTAGCCCAAGAGCGTATGCTATGCTTCTGGCAGACATGATGATTTTTGGATACTGTCACACTGGAAAACATCCCTTCAGGGACTAAACATGCATCAACATACCCAACTAACACAAACCATGCCTTTAAGAACTCGTATCATTTGGGTGTCACCTTGATTACTCAACTGAAGAGGACCTGTGGTTTTGTCAGGAAGGCTATGTACTGTCAAGAGCTACGTGTTCACAGTTAAAAGGGTTACATTATCATCATCATATATGTATATCTAGCTCTGTGGCGGAGTGGTATAGGGCCTGTCTTTGATGGCCAAGATACTGAGTTTGATCCCCGCCACATATAATTGTGCATCTGAATCGTTCAGAAAGCACTGGCAAACTACTGAACGTATTTATATTGCCTAGAAAATCACTACAGCCAAAAAATGCTGGGTTGATAGCCGCGTCCTGAAAAGGATATGCTACCAATTTTTAAGCACACTAGATGTACTCATAATATTTTTTGAAAATATGTTACCATGTAAATTATGCTGCAGTTCACAAAATATCTGTTTGAGAATGAGGATATACTCTGAAACCTGCCTAACATTGTTGTATTTATGTATCTCATTCAGCTGCTATGTGGCCAACGAAAGGAGTGGATGTGTATGACGTTCGCAGACGGTCTTGGTAAGGTCATGCCTTTATATTAGTATAGTTCTTCTTGTCTGTCCAAGCAGTCATTGACTATTGTGTTCCATGTCATAACAACAAACTCTTTCCTCACCTCACTTGAAGATGATGATGACGATGAAATAATCTCTTTATCTGTGGGTAGGTAACTCTTTACAGCCCATAGCCTTTCTGACAAAAGCAGGTGTTCTTCAATGATGTGTAACTGAGGTGACACAAGGACATAGAAGGTCTTGAAGGCATGGTTGTGTAAGGAGGTTTGTGGAGGCATGTTTACTCCCCGAAGGGAGAATTCCAGTTTGCCAGAATTCCAGGAATACCATGTTCTTCCAGAAGCATAGCACACACATCTTGTCCCACTATCACATCATTCTTCTGTCAAATTTGTTAACCTATCGACGGTGATGGCATATCTAGCATTCCCCGTCAGCTTTGGAGTCTGCCACAAAAGGACATAGGCATAATGTCTGCTGGCCTGCTTCTCTTCTTCAGCCATGTGGATCTTCTGATAAAAAAACAAAGTAAGAAATTGAGAGAAAATGTGACATTGATGCCTTTTTTTACAGGTGACAGGTTGTCAGTCTATCCCACAAATTTTCGTAGTCACCTCCTACGACAAGCCTGAAAAACAATGAGTGGCTTTTGTCCCCTGAACCAAAAGTCCATGCCATGGTTGCCACATGGGCATATGTGAAGATAAAGTTTAAGGGCAGCAAGCAAGTGGTAGGCAGAGATATGAAGAGGTAGGCAGAGATACAAACAGGAATGCAGAGGTTCAAGAGGTTCAGTACCCAATGGGCATAGGCATAATATGTCTAATTATTCAAGACAAGTTCATTGACAGCGGAACACCTCGTGTGTGATAGGCATAGTCGATCCAAGCCTAAATCTCCTGACTACCATCCCCATGGAGATTGCCACCAGGGACATGTTTTGGCCTGAAAAGTCCAAGGACACAGTGGGTGATAAACTGTCACAACGCAGAGTCGATACACAGAAAGGCTGTCACAGGCTAGGGTAGGGAAGTCCACTACCCGAATTAAAGACATGACGAAAACTGTTGTACTGGGCCTTGGATGTCTGGGCCTCAGATAAGCTGAGCTAATATAGGTGCAAATAACATAGCTCTGTTGTGGAATTAACAGCACAACATACTTCACGCTTCCCAGTGGAAATTCACAGAAACAAGCTGTGCAAAAATTTTACAAATACAAAGTTCGTTTTATTTTTGTATTCATGATTATTTGAATTGTTTCAGGTATACTCAGGGATCAAGTTCTCCGAAGGATATGATGATTTTGATTGACACGTAAGTAGGATTATAGTTTTCATCATGTTTTTTTACTTCTTTTTTGTGTGATCAATTGTTAACCTTT
Organism: Meghimatium bilineatum; assembly: GCA_034231615.1. Taxonomy (NCBI): domain Eukaryota; kingdom Metazoa; phylum Mollusca; class Gastropoda; order Stylommatophora; family Philomycidae; genus Meghimatium; species Meghimatium bilineatum. Next base: position 27,736,794 of record CM067303.1, read on the forward strand.
ACCACACCCCATACAAATTTGGTAAACTTTCCCCCTGTAGCTTGATTCTTTTTTGACATATTGCTTAATTTTTCTGGTTATTTGAAGAACATAATAATTTATTTGTTTTTATAAATTTGTGTATATATCGTTTATATGAAAATAAAGAATTGAATACTGAATCTCATGAAGTTTTTTTGGTGTATGTGATATCCGAGAAAATGGTGAAGATTAAAAACTAAAAAAAACCACACAAAAAAAACCCCACTGGCTCACCGTATACTTGTCCGATGAGTGACATTCTGTATTAAATGCTGCTAAATGCCTAGACTTATTATAGTTCTGATGTTATTTCATAATCAAACTAACGTGCTCATAATATCGTCTGTGCAAACAAACGAAACACGTGGATGTCACTAACATTGCCTTTGTTAGGCCCAGACCTAGTACTCTATGAAAATGTGAGTATATTCAATGTAGACTATATTGCCACAACATTTCTAGGCCTATTCTTCTTTGTCTCCTTCTGCATTCGTTCTCAAACTCCTGCAGATTAGCAGGATGTGTCAGGAGAATGGAATGCTTTGTGCCATGGTTTACAGGATTGCTGCGATATTTGCGCCTTTCGGCCTGACACATCCGACTTCAGCATGACTTTGGGTCACTGACCCTATATGGGATGGGACAGCTAACTCCATCCCATAACCTCCTTAGTCGCCTTTTACGACATGCGTGGAAGGTAAACAGTGTTGCTATTCTTTGCTCCCCTTTCAGGCCCGGAAACACACGGGCGCTAGGCCTATTCGTTTTGATTTCATAACAAAACTAACAAGTTCATAGTATCTTCTTTGAAAACAAATGTAATTCCTAACAAATCTGCACCATCAGAAACACAATCCATAAGACTTGCACTAAAGACGGCTTCCATTTCAACTGGATTTGCATTGATTGGAACAGATGACTACAAATCTAAAAACTGATATAATTTGTCAGTTGTTTTGCACACAATTGTATTGAAAAAGCAAGCTCGATAATTGCTAACTGCAGGTTCTTATTTACCCAGATAAAGAAGCTTATTTGAAACTTTTTATCGTATTACAAAACTACATAGCTACGGGGGACAATTAAGCTACCAATGCATTACACCCAAAAATGAATTAAAAAATTTTTTTTTTTTTTTTAACCAATGGCATGGTAAAGGTTAAATATCTAGTCTAATATTGGTCATATGTGGAGTGGTTTGTTGTGGGTCATCCTGGGTTCCTCACAGCTTGCTTTGCAGAGAAGCTCCATAGGAGAGATTGTCATTTTGTAAACAACAAAGCTGGGATAATCCTGTGATATGTGTTCTGGTGTCTGTAATGCTACTTTGCAGATGCAGGCCGCAGTGTCGCTGACAAACTCTGCATGTTTCGGAAAAGTAGAAAAACCATTAAACCCAAGGACTAGAATGTATTCTCCACCGAAGACGGATGTGTCGGGACATTGGTGCAAATAAAACGGCGACACAACACATTTCCATTCTCTGGACTACATCCTGCTTGAAATCTAGTGGGACCATGGTCCTGCTACAAAGGAGATCCAGTCAGAGTTTGAGAATGAACGCTGAAGAAGAAGAATGTATTCCCTCTAAGTAGGAGACTTCTTCTAAAAGCTGTATGTAAAAGAATTCTGAGAGTTTGTCTTCTGGGTATGAAAGAAAGCTCTGGAGAAACAACCACATTTGCACATAGGAAGTAAGATCTAATTGCTCATAATTCCTTGGGATAGATACATACATCAATACCACATTGCAATTTAGCTTTTGTTTGAATGTGTATTTCATATTTATGTAACAGAAGCGGAAGCACACATGGTCAGTCGTTACAATTGATGAAGAATGCTGTCAAGTCTATCCTCGATACACTTGGAGAGAATGATTATGTTAACATTGCTACAGTAAGTATCTTGTATGTCTTCTTCTTCTTTGTCTTCTTTGTGCATGCTATTCGATGTCACTGAATAAGCTCAACGAAAGTAGTGGTCAGTTAAAGCTACTGACATTATCCATAATGCATGGAAAGACGCTGCATAAAACAGCTACATGAAGCTCTACAGTAACAAAGGCGCAATGTCTTCTGAAAAAAGAGCATTGAAGGAGCTCAACAGCGGAGAGTAGCTAGAAAGAGATGGTCAGATCAACACGATCTAAAGTGATCATACCATGCTTGACTTGTCCATCGTCCTTTGCGGCCAGCATAGTGCTTATTCGCCATTTACAAACTCATAATCAAGGACGTAATTCTAACTGAATTTAATAAAGTGGATGTAACATTGGACATTGTCACTTGTGATGAATGAACAACACTGAAATCATCATACATCTGTGTTTCAATGGGTTGAAAGGGGAGCAAAGAATAGTGACATTGTTACCTTTCATGCCTGTCTTAATAGTTGACTAAGGAGGTTTTGGAGGGGGTGGAGTTAGCTGTCCCATCCCATAGCGTAGAATACTTAACCTTTATGAGACTATCATGGTAAAAAAAATTTTTATAACAATGGGACACGTTCCAAATAATTTCTGTATACTTATAGATAACTTTAGCAATAGAGAAGTTCGGCATAACCAGTAGTCAATTGGTGGCTGGGAATGGGCACAATGAACACTATCTGGGTTGCAGTGGCTCGGAGCAGTGCATAAGTTGAAACCTACCTTCCTGGAGGTGTGATAGTTATTCTCTGGCTCTGGTCCAGGGTGGGCAGAAAATCCAGATTCTCCAGCAATATAATGCCATTTTAATGTCATTGGGTCAAAGTGCATGAGTCGATGGACCGCTGAATCAGCAACCAACCGACCAACCATAGATAACTTTATAATTCAAGGAATACTCTTGTGTAGACATGTTGTTGTGGACTGTCACCAGTTGTGGTCGAATGGCACAGATATCACCGCTAAGTTGTAAACCATGATACAGCTCATTCTGTTCTCTGGACTACAGCCTGCAAATCTGCAGGATTTTGAGAACAAACACAGAAGAAGAAAATGAATCGCATTGTCACAGAGGCAGAATATATAATTTGCTATAATATTAATAGTAAGTGATGTTTCCTATAGCATGTCTTTGAGGCATATTGGGAAATACAGCGTTAGGATCATATTTGTTTTTGACCACTAGGGATGCTGTGGTCAATCTTAATAGTTAGGCTCTGTGATATAATAATAGTTAGGTCCTGTAATATAATATTAATAGTTAGGCCCTGTAATATAATAATATTAATAGTTAGGCCCTGTAATATAATAATATTAATAGTTAGGCCTTGTAATATAGTTATAATAATATTAATAGTTAAGCCCTGTAATACAGTTATAATAATATTAATAGTTAGGCCCTGTAATATAATAATATTAATAGTTAGGCCCTATAATATAATAATATTAATAGTTATGCCCTGTAATATAATAATATTAATAGTTAGGCCCTGTAATATAGTAATATTAATAGTTATGCCCTGTAATATAATAATATTAATAGTTAGGCCCTGTAATATAGTTATAATGATATTAATAGTTAGGCACCGTAATATATTTATAATAATATTAATAGTTATTAGTTTATTTTCTAATACTAATGTCATAAATATCTGTAAATTTTAGTTTGCAGAGCAGCCTAGCTTTCTCAGCAATTGTTTCAACCATACAGCATTTGTTCAAGCAAATTACAGAAACAAACAGGTAAGACAAAAACTACTGCCCTCTGTTCTCATATCCATTTCTAAGGCACTATAGAACTTCTTCCATTGTGGGTCAGTTCTTTTGAAAACATTGCCCACTGAAATGGATCATAACATTGAAGAAACTACAAAAGCTTACATGATTTCTGCATGTAACTAAACACTATTTACTTCCAAAGACTGTCTTGCAGGAAACAGTTAAAGAATACGAAGTGGCAAAATATCTTGGTTTGTATACAACAACAAGGAGTGGTCAGGAGTGTGATTATTCCACCCCCATCCATATGGCGGAAGATAGGATATGGTTGAAGAAAGGATATGGCTGAAGATAGGGATATGGCTGAAGATAGGGATATAGCTGGATAGGGATATGGCTGAAGATAGGGATATGGCTGAAGATAGGGATATGGCTGAAGATAGGGATATGGCTGAAGATAGGGATAGCAAGTTCTTATGCTGGACTCTAGAATGTGGCACCTCTTTGACCGTAAAGTTTACACATTTTATTATATATTTAAATAAATGTTTTTCACACCTACCTCTAGAAAAATTCACAATATTTTTCAGGTGGGGACAGCAGGACTCATAACTTCTTTGTCAGCTTTGTACCCTCAGGCTATAGTAGTTGTACCCTCAGGCTAGATTTGTTGTAGTGTAACTTGAGCATGTCTGATGTATCAGCTCAAGGGTCTGAATTCTAATACTACCTGAGCATCTGTTTGTCAATCATGTCCTAAGCCAGTAGAGATGATTCTGTTTGCTGCTGTGGTCAGTTCTCAAGTGAAACAAGATGCTTTAGTGATACCTGATGGGAGATTGGGTTAGATCTGTCACATTTCTGCACCATATGTATACCTTATGAATACATTTGGATATAGTTGGATACATATAACAAAAGAATATCCGGACATAAAGCCAAAGGTAGACCAAGAAAATGGTGGATAGAAAACATCAAGATAACCTTGAACAAACATAGACTTAATGCAATCAGGGGTGACACATCTGGTCTTGGAATGACTTCTGAGGTTTTCACCCTTATGCTTAACAGCAAGTGTGGATAGTATCAACCATCATTCACCTGGGGATAGACAATAGACAACTGAAGCTCCCATCCCCTACACTTAACGACAAGTGTGGATATGATGAACCATCATTCACAATAGACAATAGATTAATATGCATTTCTGTCTCTGTTCTGGTGAGGTACACATCGTGTCTGTGATGGCAAAGGTACTGGGTTGAAATCCCTCTGCATGCAATTGTGCACCCAAACTGTTCAGAAAGCAATGGCAAACTACTGTATGTAAATACTGCCAATAAAATTACTGCAACCAAAAGATGTTGGTTCATGGCTATATCCTGATTAGGATATACTGCCAATTAATATAATTACATGCTAGATTGGCTATATTAAATTTGCTTATCGTTCACAGCGATTGATGAAGGATTTAGACTGTCTCAAGGCAAATGGACAAGCAGACTTCACAGAGGCAATCAGATTTGCATTCGAGAAGTTCAGTGAGGTAATCTTTTTTTATAATCAGATCTAGCGTCTTTGGTTCCGTGATATTGTTAATGTGATTAGTTTATGTCAATGTACATGATTAGTTTATGTCAATGTACGTGATTAGTTTATGTCAATGTACGTGATTAGTTTATGTCAATGTACATGATTAGTTTATGTAAATGTACGTGATTAGTTTATGTAAATGTACGTGATTAGTTTATGTAAATGTATGTGATTAGTTTATGTAAATGTACGTGATTAGTTTATGTAAATGTACGTGATTAGTTTATGTAAATGTACGTGATTAGTTTATGTAAATGTACGTGATTAGTTTATGTAAATGTACATGATTAGTTTATGTAAATGTACGTGATTAGTTTATGTAAATGTTAATTAGTTAGCTATCAGATCATCAGGACACTGACTTCTCTCAGGACACATCCATAGGTGCTCCAATTTCCCCATGAGTATACTTAGGACACATCCATAGGTGCTCCAATTTCCCCATGAGTATACTCAGGACACATCCATAGGTGCTCCAATTTCCCCATGAGTATACTTAGGACACATCCATAGGTGCTCCAATTTCCCCATGAGTATATTCACACACAACAACTGACAGTTCCAGTTTTCTGTTCCAGAACAAACATTCTTTTCAGACCATAACAATCTTCACTTCTGGCCACATCCACATTTCAAGCCCAATTCCCTGGCACATCCACATTTCAAGCCCAGTTCCCTGGCCACATCCAAATTTCATGCCCAGTTCTCTGGCCACATCCACATTTCAAGCCCAGTTCCTTTTTTCTGGACATGGAAAAAGGAATCATCATTTTATTTTGATCGCAGTTCTCTCAAAGAGTTCAATGTCAACACTGTCCATTGTCTTGCCATTCACAACAGTGGCAGAACCTGCCAATGTATCTGCTCTCTCAATGCCATGAATTCCAGGAATACCAGATGACCAGGCACAAAAATAAACACGACACCCTTCAACTTTGACCTTCCTTACAGCATCAAACCAGTTCATGAATACAGCATGCTTGTATTTTCTTGCATATGCTCATTGAATTGCTGAGAATACAGACAGGATTTAACACTCTGTGTGCCTATTCAGTTCTAGGCCCTGGTCGCTGTCACTGAGAATACAGACAGGATTTAACACTCTGTGTGCCTATTCAGTTCTAGGCCCTGGTCGCTGTCACTGAGAATACAGACAGGATTTAACACTCTGTGTGCCTATTCAGTTCTAGGCCCTGGTCGCTGTCACTGAGAATACAGACAGGATTTAACACTCTGTGTGCCTATTCAGTTCTAGGCCCTGGTCGCTGTCGTCATTTTCATTGTCATGCTACTTGTAGTTACAGTAAAAGCTCCAATCACCTCTCCTCTCTAATAGTCTTCCCTACACTGTGCTGTAAAGTGCTTACACAGTTCCCTACACTGTGCTGTAAAGTGCTTACACAGTTCCCTACACTGTGCTGTAAAGTGCTTACACAGTTCCCTACACTGTGCTGTAAAGTGCCTACACAGTTCCCTACACTGTGCTGTAAAGTGCTTACACAGTGCCCTACACTGAACTATGAACACATCTAACACCAGTACCATCGGTGTATATAACTATATCACAATCTTTGTAATTTCCACAGATAGATCTCCTCCCCCCCCATCTCAGATTCAACAACAATAAGACAACTCATCCTACATTCTCTATCAAGAGTTATCATTACCTGAAAGAAAGTATGGCAATCTACGGGAGCAATTATCCATTCCACACCATGTGTTACATCCTCCAGTGTGCGTAGCTTTCTCAGAACACCTCATCCATGACTTTTCTCTCTTTTCAGTATGTATTGGATGATCTTTATGTCAGCGCTGATTTGTAGGTAGCTCTTGCTCTGCACAACTGTAATCTATGTTCTATTGTTAGACAGCCAAGTAAGAATTGCATTATTCATACAGATGTATCTCTCGTGCACCCAAGAATGATACACATCCCCTCATTCTGGATCTTATCTAACCTTTCAGTCTACATCTGTCTGAGTGTCATAATTGCCAATGGATATTCCATTACAGAAACAACCTTGTTGGTATATAAGGAATAGTAACCTCTGTTCACTCTGAGTAGCAGCCATTACTTTCATTACTGAATGATCTTTTCTTGCCCTTGAAATCATGTGATCAACAAGATCATTGATGATCAGACTCCTATCGAAAATCGCACCCAAATATTTCATTATTCTGGTTCTTTCAAGAGTTCCCCTTAAAAAGTAACACTCATCATTTATGTATTGACAATGTGATTGTATAAATGTGATCTTCACAATTGTCATGGTCGTTGAATTGTCACTTATTGAGATTCTATCTATTTATAATATATCTCTGGGAATGCTAGATGTATCATCACTGTAGATGTGTTCACAAATTTGCCACAAGATTTCTGAGAAAATTGGCCCAGAAGTGTGTGCGGTACTCCTGGCAGAATGTGATAATCTGGAGATACCAGAAGTGTGTGCTGTACTCCTGTAGGATGGGATAATCTGAGAATACCAGAAGTGTGTGCTGTACTCCTGTAGGATGTGATAATCTGGAGATACCAGAAGTGTGTGCTGTACTCCTGTAGGATGGGATAATCTGAGAATACCAGAAGTGTGTGCTGTACTCCTGTAGGATGTGATAATCTGGAGATACCAGAAGTGTATGCTGTACTCCTGTAGGATGTGGTAATCTGGGTATACCAGAAGTGTGTGCTGTACTTCTGTAGGATGCCATATTCTGGGGATACCAGAAGTGTGTGCTGAATTTAGCTAGATCTATATTTTTCATTGTATGGGAGTGTTCTCGATAAAGGAGTTTTTGCCGAAACATATATTTCTGTTTGTTATCCTGTGTATTTCCAGTGGTTGGCAAATCTTTTTTGTTTTGCAGTTTATATTTACTTATAATTTCAGTTTGAGGACAATGGCACCAACCCTAATAACATTGGTGCCAACTGTAATAAAGTAATCATGTTGCTGACGGATGGTGGTACTGATACTGCAGAAGATGTCTTTGCTGAGTACAACTGGCCTAACAAAACAGTGAGTATCCTATTTTGGTGAGAAATATATACAAAATGGCTTAATATATATGCCTGCCATGTTGGTGTGTTGCTGCAGACTAAAAGACGAGTAAGGAATAGCAACACTTTTATCTGTCATATCTACTGAAGACGAATGTGTTGGGCCATTGACATAAATAAAATGGCAGCAGCATATTTATATACTCTAGACATCCGGCTGGAAATCTAGTAGGATCACTGTCCTACTACAAGTAAGATCCATCAAGACGTTGAGAATGAATGCTGAAGAAGAAGAAGATATGCCATACATGTTGTAAGAGCTAAGAATGTTTCGGGATGAGTTTAGGGATGAGTTTGGCTGTCCCATTTTATAGAATGTCAAAGAAATCTAGTCATGTTGAAGCCAGATGTGTCAGACTGAAATGTTCTGGTATCAAAGCCAGGCTGTAAACCACGATAAACTGTGTTCGGTTCTCCAGACTCCATCATGCCAATCAGCAGGAGTTTGAGAACAAGCACAGGAGAAGAATACGTGTCAAAAAAAAAATCCAAGATAAGATTAATTTATTTATACAGTAGATCTAATTTATGTACATAGCATCATCCCTGTGGCAACAGGGGACTGGACTTCTAGTTCAGGGAACAAAGAATAGGACCAATGTCTTCTTTTCAGGCATGTCATAGGAGGTGACTAGGGAAAACAGGGGGAAGGGGATGCTGACAACCTGTCACCTGTAATAAAATCATTGACAGTTGCTTCGACTTGACGACAGGCCTGACAATATAGCATGACCACAGATGCTGAACGCAGAAGAAGAAGAAGAAGAAAATCATTGACACACCTTGTCTTGATATCTTATTTGTGTCTTCTATCAAGTACTCCCCATGACTGGCAGAGAGATGCAGACATTGCTACATTGCTTTGTTGAACACAAATGGCCTATGGCTTATACCTACACTAGGGAGGTCCTTCTTTATCATGAATGCAGAATAAGAACCATTTAAAGAACTTTAGTTATGATATTGACTGGTTTTTATTTATAATTTTAGTTATGATATTGACCGGTTTTATTTATAATTTTAGTTATGATATTGACCGGTTTTATTTATAATTTTAGTTATGATATTGACCGGTTTTATTTATAATTTTAGTTATGATATTGACTGGTTTTTATTTATAATTTTAGTTATGATATTGACTGGTTTTATTTATAATTTTAGTTATGATATTGACCGGTTTTATTTATAATTTTAGTTATGATATTGGCCGGTTTTATTTATAATTTTAGTTATGATATTGACCGGTTTTATTTATAATTTTAGTTATGATATTTGCCGGTTTTATTTATAATTTTAGTTATGATATTGACCGGTTTTATTTATAATTTTAGTTATGATATTGGCCAGTTTTATTTATAATTTTAATTATGATATTGACCGGTTTTATTTATAATTTTAGTTATGATATTGACTGGTTTTTATTTATAATTTTAGTTATGATATAGACTGGTTTTTATTTATAATTTCTGTGGTTTTCAGGTGCGAGTGTTCACATATGCAGTGGGTGGCACCCCAAACCCTGTGAAGGCTCTTCGATGGATGGCTTGTGCAAACAGAGGTAGCCAGGACATATGTTGTAATTTTAGTGTTTCTTGAAGACATTAAACATAAAAAATGAATGTCAGTCAATCACTATTTTGTAAATGCATATTTCTCATTATTTCTCGTTATTTTAATTCTTCAAAATTTCTAGTTACATTATGAGTGGGGCAGGATATAATTATGTTTATTTTAATCCTGATACTCCTGCTGGATTTCTCTTGTTGCAGAGGCAATGGTTCTTCTAGATTTCTAGAAGGATGTACTTTTGAAACAGAAGTTTCAATTTATTGCAGCCAAAACACATCAGACTTGCAAAGGTATCTGATACGTTCAGGTTTTTTTGCCAGTTCTACGGAACTGTGGATGTACCTATCCGTATTACTGGTAGGCCAATCTTACGTTGTAATTGAAGGAATTATTTACAAAATGAGAAGATGAGTTTTGAACAATCTCTGTTCATTTGTCACCAGTTTTGCTTGAGATTTCCGTGAACACATTTTTATAATGTAACCAGTTATCAATTTTAAAAAAAAGATGTGTTTTTAATCAAGATATCCAATGTGTCATATCTCAATACACTAGGAAATATGGACTGGAAGTTTGAGTTACAGTTACAGACAAATTGTGCATGTATGTAAATTCCCAGAGGTCCACAAACACTTAAAAAAACACAGACTGTTAGACCTCCATTCTGCACACATCATGAAATCTTTGTGCTGCGTGGACCATTAGGTCTGCACACATCATGAAATCTTTGTGCTGCGTGGACCATTAGGTCTTCATGATCACATGATTCAAAATGGTAAGGGGCTTTACAACTTTACTTTTTTTTACAGCATTGGTTTACTGACCCTGGCTGTATCTTAGGTCACAGTAACATGTTAGTTAGGGATATACTGTATTTGCTTACAGATAAATGAAGGTATGAACAAGGTGTGTCTTTCTTCAGGTTACTTCTCACAGATTCCAGCCATGGGTGCTATAAGAGCAAGAGTACAGGTAAGAACCAGCCTTCTCTAGTGTTCTCTCGATCATAACTGCATAGATCTCACTTTGTGATCTTTTTAAAACTATTTATTAATACTACATTGTGTTGTATTTTTACAACAAGGCTCTGATGTATACACTGTTCAGTTCATCGTCTTCTTAATTTGTTGTTACGAATATCAGACAGTTGGAGATTGCAGGGGTATAGAATTGCTTTGGCAGAAAGAGGGGGGTGAGATGGGGAAGATGTTCTATCAGTGAGTTACGGGTACTATAAGCATACATACTTTATGCCGTATATGGGATAATGAGAGATGGGAACTAATTCAGGGATGCCTGGAGTGTTCAGGAGTACTGCTGTTTGTTCAGATAATTGCTAATAACTGATCAAAATCCATCATCATAATCAAGACATTCCTGTAAGTGCTTCATTCTCCAGTCCATCATTCATCCACAAGTATATACACTCAACATTCCCAGTCATTTGTTGGTTGTCATTTCTTCAGAGAAGTTACACTTTCTCTGGCCACTCTTAACCATTTTAATTTCAATAATTATCTGTGTTTGTACATTCTCACTTTCCAACTTCATCAAGAAGAAGAGGACAAAGGAAAATATTGATTTATAATATTAAGGAGTGCCAGGGCCTGAATGGCGAGCAAAGAGTAGCAACACTGTGACATGCAATGCATATTGTAGGAGGCAATTACTTGCGTTGTAATCGACTGTGTATCTTCCTATAGTTCTGTGAGACTCAAAAGCCATGCTGAAGTTGGATGCTTCAGGCTGAAAGACACAGATAGTCACCATTTCTTCTGGGGTTGACTACAATTTATCTAATTACACATAGTGGTAAAATATAAAATTAAAGGTAGGTCTCATGGCATCTGCCATCTGAGATGAAGATGAATCTTCATGTACTAAGCCACAGCAACTGTTAGGTGGAATGGCCAGTTCCATTCTTTGCTGTTTTTACCTCCCCTAAATCATGCGTATGGTACTCCTTTACAGCTGAGTCGACTGTGTCAAGTGAGAAACCACAACCCAGATTTTTTTGTTTGCCCGGGCGTGGTTTCGAACCTGGCACGATGTAACCCGATGAGCTAGCAAGCTCACTATCCACTAGGCTACTTAGCTCCTCAAAATATAGAAAATGTCAAATATGAGTTTTACAATTTTTTTAATGAATTAAATGTTTGTGCTTCTCAAGAAATTTACATACCTGTGAAATGTGTGTGTTGTTTGTTGTCAATGTCTCAGTCGACCGTTCCATATTTATAGTAACTTGAGAATATACAGATTGGATATCTTGACTAAAATTGCGTAATTTTTTAGGGATGAGGATTGGCAGAATTTGGAAAACATGTTGTCTTAAGTTGCAAGGTGAATAGTTACCAGATAAATAGACCTGGTTCAAATCCTATTTGCTACCTTTCGGTTTTTCCTATAACTCTATCATGCTTCCAAATTATATTATTGATTTATCCATGTTACAACTGAAGGAAATTTGTGTCTGTGTGTTATTTATTTTACAAGAAGGCCAAATGGTCCTTGTAGTACAAATGCCTAATGGTATGTACTATGTACTTTGTGTGGAATGTTTGTGGTCCCCGAGAAATTTACTTGTGCAATGTGTATGTTGTTGTTTATATCTTTATCAGCTGGTCCATATTTATAATAACTTGAGAATATGTCATGCCATGTGATGTATTCCTTCCAGAACGTTATCTTCCCAATGAACTCCTTGGACCCATCTCTGTCTTGGGCCATGCGGCTTGCATTTTCCAACGACATACTCATGTTATATTTAATGTCATCAGTCCATCGTCTTCATGGTCTGACCTTTCTCCTCCGCCCAGATGCTCTGCCCTCCATTATTTGTCTTTCTATACATTTGTGTCTCTTTATATGACTAAACAGGTGTAGTTTTCTTTTTGTTATTGTGTTTAGTAACCAACACTGTGGAATCTTCAATGTGTTTATAATATCTGAGTTTCTCTTTTTTTCCTTCCGTGATATTCTAAGTATCCTGTAGCATCTCATTTAGCATAACATGTTAAATATTTTGACTGAAATAACATCGTTTTTAGGGATGCGGAGTGGTCAAATTTATAAAATGTGTTGACTCAATTTGCAAGGCAAATGGGTGCCAACTGAACGAACCTGGTTCAAATCCCATCTGCTACTTCCTGATTTTAAAAATAAATCCTCAATGCTTCCTGAATATATTATATATTAGTCAAATTTTATAAAAATATTTCATGGCTCTTGAACGAGCTAAAACATGAAAGCTGGATTAAAACCCATGACATCTTGAGCACAAAGCGAAGGGCTTAACCCACTACACCATATGGTCCCCAATTTAGTATTTACCATTAGTGAAGTACTCTGTATACACCATTTATTAAAATATATATTAAAATACAGATTTTTAGGTGTATTTGGAAATACAGAATGATCTTGCTGGAAATTGACAAGTATAACAATGCTTCTCTGAACCTCTTGCAACTTTTAAATTCATAAATAAAATGATCTTTTTCTTTCTTTGTGAATGTACTAAATTGCACCAGGACTATATGAATGTCCTATCGCGCCCTGTAGCTGAAGCCGGTACTAATTTGTTAGAATGGACTGGAATTCAAAGAGGAACATTCTATGAAGGGGATACGGTACACTAAATTAACCTTTCTTAACAAAAGCAGTTTATTTTACATTCCTGGTGTTTTTTTTTAATTTTTGGGGGAACATGAACAGGTCTTTGGTTTTCAATACACGATGTTCTGCCTTCCTGTTCATAAGAATTACATTTTTATCCAAAATTGATAAGTATCGGCTATTCTTATACTCAAGTGCAATATTTATTTCCCATTACAACTGATAAATCTTTCCCTTAGGGAAATCACTCTTAATCTACATTCACATTGTATCTCAGTAAAATAAAAATGCTTTCTTTTTAAACCAGCGAAATAATATTTCATGTACCTTATGAGGAGGGCAGATAATCCACAGAATTCAATATATATATATATATATATATATATATATATATACATAAATACACACACCCACATATACACATACGTACATAAACACACACATATACACATACGTACATAAACACACACATACCGGTATATATTTATAAGAGAAGAAATGCAACATGATTTGAAACGTGTACCTACATTTTATTTTATGGAATTAGTGTTTCAACTGGGGCATGAAGAAACTTTCAGATATAAATTTCAGTGCTATCATCATTTATTTTTCACACATTTCTATCATTTTTTGTGATGTCTTTTACACATTTTTGTTTGGCAGATTCCTTATTATATAATTTATTCATAAATAACACAAGGTGTGGGGTTTATGTTCACATATGAATATGATATCTAATCCTGTATGTGTGTGTGTACGCTTCTTTTGTGAGGGTTGCTTTAGTTTGATAAATTTGTTGACATATATATTCATATTTTTAGAACTTTTAATTGTCTAATATGTTTAGATTTAACAAATATGTATTTTATTATTATTCTTATTTAGTGAAGTGACATGACCACGATGTAGTGACAACGTAGATAGACTGCAAGAGAAATCAATCCCTTATCTTTCAGTTTAGAACAGGTCATGTTAAAGTCAATAACCACTAAACTGTATTAGATTGAAAGTTTGCTAGCAAGAAATGTGGGTTTCCACACTTTCTAACGTTAGGTAGTAATACCTCACACTGTAAGACCACTACAATTTGGTATCTTACAACACTGTATGGATAACTGATGCTTTTATTGTTTCATGAAATATTCCACCATGCATTTAAAATATTGGTTCAGTCCCAAGATTCATTATTATGTATAACCAGTGACCATCTGTCTGCTCTTATAAAATGCCAGGAATACACCAGCCATCTTAATGAAAAGGAGGTAGGACGTGATAGAGGTCTGACATGGGAGATTACTTATAATCCTATGGTATGATTGCTTGAAAAGTTACTTCCCATCTTCAGGAAACATGCTGACCTTCAGTTTCAAGAGATTATGTCTGTGGCCTTGCTTATTTCACAGCCTGAATTGCATAATATTATCCTGTATTTTACTAATATTGAAATAACAAAACTGTATTTAACTTGAATTTCTCTGGAATTTCTAAAAGTTATGCTTGATTATTTCATGTTTGGTTACTATTGTCTCATATTGATTAACTTTTAAAATACCAGAGGCCACTTGAAGTGGTTCAATCTCACACATTTTGACTAGAAGCCACCAGGTGCAACTTTATGTGGCTTTAAATAGTAGTCTCTTGTAAAACAGTGAGCATAAACGTTGTGATAGTTTGGATTAGTGTTGATTTGTAGTTTGTTTAGGTAGGGTTAGGGTTCAGGGACGGTTTGAAGAGCTCAAACCCCCTCCTTAGGAAAATTACTAAAAAAATAGTAAATCAGAGAGTAAACAACCCCCATCTCTGAACCATTTACCCTGAAAAAGATCATAAAAAATTCCACAAAAAGTAATAAAAGTAATACCCACCCTTCCTGCTATAAAATGTCTATCTGTTGCTCTTTCTAGGGTTAGGATTAGTTTTGTAGCTTGCATAGGCTCTCAGAGTTAAGTTGATTTATAAAGTTTTTAAAGTTAGCAAATGACTCCAATGGAAAACATGAAAGAAAGTTGCAGCTATGAAGAAGTTGTATTTTTCCAGTGGCAACATACGGTTGTGAGACTTTGACTATGACATCTGCAACAGAAATAACAATATGAGCATTCTACGCCAGAATTTTACTTCACAAGTCATCTCCAAATACACACCAATGACGTACAACATGTTTAATACTGTTGTCATTATCGCTTGAAATAAAATAATATGAATATTATATTGAGTTTCACCGAAGACGGATGTGTCAGCCATTGGCACAAATAAATGGCGACACAACACATTTCCATTCTCTGGACTACATCCTGCTGGAAATCTAATAGGACCATGGTCCTGCTACAAGAGAGATCCAGCGGGAGTTTGAGAATGAACGCAGAAGAAGAGATGAAGATATTGAGTGAACAGCTGCGTAATAGAGGGGCAGCAGAATAGTTATTGAGAAGCTAGTTGGGTGTGTGTTCCTAAAATAGTACCAGACTTTGATAAATGTGTTCACAGGTTTCCATAGCATAAATTGTTGGAAAAAGGCAGATGTAATATTTTTCCACTGTGTTTTTGTTTTGTGTAGAGTGCAGGCAGTAGAATGTAAACTATTCAAGGATTGTCATATTTATTCTATGAACAAATTCATTTAATAGGAAAAAAAAATCAACGTAACACAAATATTTATTTCTATTTTATTTGAGCAGTTTTCAATAGTTGAACAGTTTTCAAATATTTTGAACTGAAATACAGAATGATACTTTTAGAAGTTGACAGTTATTACTTACACAGCACAATTATGCTTTTTTGAAGTTGACAGATATTAATTTTACAACTGAGTGAGCCTTTTAGTTGACAGATATTACTTTTATAACAAAATTATACTTTTAGAAGTTGACAGTTATTACGTTTGTAACAGAATGATACCTTTAGAAGTTAACAGATATTACTTTTATAACAGAATGATACTTTTAGTTGACAGTTATTACTTTTATAACAGAATGATACTTTTAGTTGACAGATATTACTATTATAACAATGATACCTTTAGAAGTTAACAGGTATTACTTTTATAACAAAATTATACTTTTAGTTGACATATTACTTTTATAACAAAATTATACTTTTAGTTGACAGATATTACTTTTATAACAAAACTATACTTTTAGTTGACAGATATTACTTTTATAACAGAATGATACTTTTAGTTGACAGATATTACTTTTATAACAGAATTATACTTTTAGTTGACAGATACCGGGGTATTACTTTTATAACAAAATTATACTTTTAAAATTTGACAGGTATTGCTTAAACAAAATTAATTAGTCATTTAGATGAAATGTAAATTAACCAAACTTATTAATAATATCTTTGGAATGAATCCAAACTTAAAATTTCTAATGAAGTAACCACAATAGAGAACTAGTTATAAGAACCATCAGCATGAATACTATTCTCTATCAGCTTGTAAATCACAAATTGGTGTGTTGTGTTGTCGATTATATTAACTAATAATTCAATATTAATGAATGATATCTAAAACTGTTATTACAACTAACTCAGAACCAGATAGTATGGCTCAATGTTTGGTGCTGTTCAAACAGGTCACACTGTGTGGTGTGCCACCCGCAAAGAGTTAATGATAAAACTTATTGCTTTGATTTAACCAAAAGATAGTTGGTCTATGGTTGAAGACAACTTGACTTGCACAAATGTTTACAAACTTCAGGAACAAAATAGTTAAAATAACAAAAAATAATATTTGAAAAAATAATTTATGTAGCAATAAAAATAAAATGGTGATGCAGACAATAAATGGCAGAAAACAGAAAAGTGAGGAACAAGGAACAAAAACAGAACATACAAAGTGTGAAATAAACAACAAAATGGTGGAGCTAAAAGTGAAAGCATGGAACAGAGAACACAAAAATATGGAACAAACAAATCTGGTCGTACAAACAACAAAGTGATAGAACAAAATTTCAATACTTATGTTCAGTTTGTATTCTTTCTTCAAGGAATATATCCCTGTTCTAAGCAGACCGCAGGTTATCATGGATGAGAAAGTTTCTGAATGGGGGAACATCTATGAGGATCATTTGGTATTTGGTATTTGTATTTGTTATTTGCTTAATAGTTGTGGCAAGTGTCCAGACAAAGTGTCCGGGTTGTGCTTGTTAGTAGTCAGTACTGTAGAAGTGTTTTCAGACATGAGAAGTGTTTTGTGTTCCTTGATGGTTTTTATTGTTGATGTTTATGAAATTATGCCACAATGTGAACTATTTTTCGTTACCTTGATGGTTGTAATCGTTGTTTACAAAGTTATGGTGCATTATCAAATGAAACTCATCAAAGTGGAGCAGGATCAAATGAAATCCATCAAAGTAGAGCAGGATCAAATGAAACCCATCAAAGTGGAGCAGGATCAAATGAAACTCATCAAAGTGGAATTGGATCAAATGAAATCCATCAAAGTAGAGCAGGATCAAATGAAATCCATCAAAGTGGAGTATGATCAAATGAAACTCATCAAAGTGGAGCAGGATCAAATGAAACTCATCAAAGTGGAGCAGGATCAAATGAGAATCATCCAATTATGTTTATTACAAGATTACAATTAACTTTCTAAAATTATCTTGCAATGAACAATTGAGGGTAGAGGAGAAGAGATGGTGAAAGAAAATCTTGAATTGAAAGCATCAAGGAATAGTTCGGACATTTTTTTTCTATAGTCATCTGAATGGCTGAGTTCATAGATGTTTGGAGAGTTTTTTTGTGCTGGTGTCTATAATATGGTACATCTGCGATATTGACAGGTTATGGGGTTTATTATTATTACAAGATTATGGAAGGTACATCGGTAGATGGGTTATTGTTAGTAAAGCATCTGTTATAAAATTTACGCGCACCCTGAGCCGTCAGAAGTTATTATAACCATTTAGAGACTGCAAAAACCATCAGAGAAAAAGGAGTTTGGTTAACTGGAAAAAAATGGAAAGCTCTGCTGCACTCATCCTACAGCCTCAATCTATCGAAGCTCTGCTACACCCATCCTACAGCCTCAATCTATCAAAGCTCTGCTACACCCATCCTACAGCCTCAATCTATCAAATCTCTGCTACACCCATCCTACAGCCTCAAACTATCAAAGCGCTGCTACACCCATCCTACAGACAATCTATCAAAGCTCTGCTACAGCCATCCTACAGACTCAATCTAACAAAGCTCTGCTACACCCATCCTAAAGCCTCAATCTATCAAATCTCTGCTACACCCATCCTACAGCCTCAATCTATCAAAGCTCTGCTACAGCCATAATGAATATGATTTCATTTATCATCATTAAGTGCCATCTCAGCAACGAAGGTTTACTGCAATGGATCTCCAACATCCTCTGTCTCATGCCTTGATGGTGCACTGTTAGACTGTAACCTGTACGTCTTTGCGATGTTTATCTCTCACTCATATCTCTCCCTACCTCTTGCTTGCCTCCCCTAGACTTTACCCTCAAGTAAGGTCTTCAGCAAGGTGTCATGTCTTTTAATATACCCAAAATACTTTTATCTGTTTAATATTTATTTCTTTGAATAGTTATTTTTTCATACAAAGTGTTGGTCAAGATGACTTCATTACCCATGTTTTTAATTGTTGTTCCCTATGTTGTAATTTTCTGAGTGAAATATTTTTTGTGTACCTTGAAAGATTTAGTAATTGTTGTTTACAAAATTATATCTGTAAGTTAGCATAGAGGGAAGTCTCTTTGAGAGTAGAAGGAGAGGAGGCGTGAGCAGAAAATTCTGGATTGACGACATCAAAAAATGGTCAGGACATATTTTAATACACTCATCTGAATGTCTGAGGACAGAGGTAAATTGAGGGTGCAATGTCTCCAATGTGGCAGACCTACGATCCTGATGTGTTGTGGGGGCTTATTATAATTATTGTAGAAGGTAGTCTATATATTGTGGTAGTCAGAAGGTAATAAGCAGCATTAATTTGTCTCAGCTCTAATAGTGATGTAACAATAAAATTTTACATACTTCAGATTTGAAATGTTCTTATTGTGTAATAGGTAGTAACTGTGGCAAAACTGAAATCCAACAAGGTAAACTTGAAAATAGGGTGATGAAGGTTTGTTAATCATTGAGTACATACATGATAAAACATGAGAATTCATGTTTCGATAGAAAGGCCTTTGTCAAGAACACATTCAAAACATAAAAAAACGATGAGAAAGAATGACACTGTCCACAATCAAATGACAGGGCTAAATAATATTTATCTTATTATACTAAATTACACTACATACCTCGGGGAAATGGATTTTAGCGCTGTTGCCAATCTTTTTATGATAAAAAGAAATCGAATACAAATCATTGGATGTGCAGATTTAAGACTATAGCTCACTAATGTGAAGAAAATATTGAACATTTGCTATCAGAGCATCAGGTTGATCCCTCTCGTTAACAGCATTATTTGTGTAAAAATGTTTACTAGGTTCTGATTTGTTTCTTTCTAAATCCAAATATTTACTTGCATCGTGTGTCTTCTCAATAAAGGTATGAATAAAAATTGTGCATGTTCTTATTTTTTTTACAATTGTCTGCTCTACAAAAAAAAAACCTATCAAAGTGGGCAGCACTGCGTCAGCTGTCAAAAACACATTTTAAGTGAATATGTTTAGGTAAATACAATATTAGGCAGGGGGTATATAGAAAACAAAAAAAATTGGCAAGGCATCTACGGGGCAAAACAGTTTGGGAACCACTGATTTAGACTTCCTTGCCGTAAAATGTGTACATCATTTTTTTGGCTAGTTTTTTTTATATATATGTAGCTCAGATTATACCATCAGTATATTTATTTATGTATATACATTGATTCCTAGTTAGCATTTAGAATATGTATAACTCAAACTACACTATAAGTATATTTATTTATGTATATACATTGATTCTTAGCATTTAGTTTATGTGTAACTCAGACTGTGATGTGCTGGCCTTTTGCGTCTTTACAGATGGTCAGGAAGCAGAGAAGTGTAGAAATTAGAAACGGACTATGAAGCCTTGTAAGAGTGGGGTATCCTCTTTTACTGATTTGGCCTGCTTTGCCTTTGCAGCTGTAATATGGAGCTACTGCCTTGCCCCATTTGTACTGACCATCTCTGGATGCTGTAGATGAGCTCCCAGAGAAAGGTAAAATCGATACATTTGGAATCTTCTTCTTCTTCTTCGGCGATCATTACTCAGTCAGGTTGGGACTTCGGATTCTATGATATAGGCTGCTGTCTCTTTTAGTGTCCACTGTGCCATACAGTTTCTCTTCAACGCTGATTGGGGTGGGCCATGTTTTGTTTCTCAGGTCTGCATACTGGGGACATTCTTGTAGGATATGTTCTGCTGTCATATTTGCAAGGCTGCAATGGCAGAGCCCAGTTGTCCCTATTTTGAATTTGGTGTACAAATGATGTCTCATTTTGTTGTGACCAGTTCTGAGGCGCAGCAGGATAACCTGGTCTCTTCTGGACAGTTGGTAATACCCGTCATCTGCATTATATTTGGGGTGGTCTTCATTCCACTTTTTGTTATAGTTGCCTTTAATGATGGTCTTCACTTCTTCATAACTGACCAGATAGTCTTCTTGAGGTAACTTCCCTCCTTCTTTGGCCAGTCTATCTGCAACTTCATTCCCTTCAATGTTACAGTGTGCCGGTATCCACTGGATCACTACTCTTTGGAAATTATTGTACAACTGAACTAGCACTGCCCTCAATTCATTCAGTTCGGTGCTCTTGTGTAGCTTCAGTGCTGTTATGACAGAGAGTGCATCTGTTAGTAGTACAATATTCCTGTGCACTTGTTCTTTGTGTTGTAAGATAGTTTCTGCTGCTTTCTTGAGAGCTTCCATTTCTGCTTTAAAATTGGTTGAGAGCTTGCCTGTAGCTATGGCTAGAGTAACATCTTTCCCGCATTTTAGTCTGAGGGTCACTCCTCCACCTCCATTCTCAATTGCGTTTGTGGCCGAGCCATCTGTATAGGCATGGGTCCATGCATCTTGTGGGTAATTAACTGTGATGTGTTGTTCTGTGATACGCTTTCTCTCCAATTCTGTCTGAGTTCCTTTCTTTTCTATACCTTCTATTTGTTCTTTTAGTTGTGGGAGTCTGTATGCCCAAGGGGGGATGATACTGACTAATTGTATGGGCCTTGGTTTCGCTTGTCCTATAGTTGGTGCCTTTTGTATCAGTTTCTTTGCATTTGCTGAGAAGTTGCTCCTCTCCAGCCTGCTTTTGCCATAGCCATTAATTCTTTGGTGCATAGGGTGATTCAGGAGTCTCTTGTATTTTTCTGCTTGTTGAACTACTTTCATGTCTCTTCTATCTTCCATTGACTGAAGGCCAGTTATTGTTTCTAATGTATTTATGGGTGTAGATTTCATAGATGCAGTGATAATACGTGTAGCTTGATTCTGGGTTTTGTTTATTTTGTTGAATTGCGTTTTAGATGCTGTGGCCCAGGCTGCGATGCCATACTCTAGTACTGGCCTAACTCTACCTGTGTATAGCCTTTTCAAGATTTTGCTGTCCGCTCCCCAGTTTGTGCCTGCTAACTTTTTCATTATTGCCATTCTATTTCTGGCTCGTTTCTCTGCTTTTTCTGTCTGTTTTGCCCATGTCATTCTAGAGTCAAGGGTAATTCCGAGGTATGTTGGGTTCTGCTCTAGTGGGAGAACGTGATTGTTTATTTTTAGTGTTGTTTTCTGTACCTTGTTGGTTAGTGTGAATATTGTGTGTGTGGTTTTCTTTTCATTAATGGTAAGCAGCCATTTCTTGGTCCAGCTTTCTAGTTTGTGCAGTGCCCCTTGCATTCTATTTTTTGCAACTGCTATTGTCACCCCTCCTGTCCACAAGGCCAGGTCATCTGCATACATTGCAGAGTGTACCCCAGTTGGTATGCCCTCCATAATATCATTTATGTAAATTAAGAAGAGTGTAGGGGATAGTACACCTCCTTGCGGGACACCTTGTTCTAGTATTCTCTTCCTGCTACGTTTTCCCTGTACTTGCACTCTAGCTGTTCTTTTTTCCATATAGTTGCATATCCAGTTATATAAGTGTCCTCTGATTCCTAGTCTAAGGAGCTTGTTCTTGAGTCCATCTTTCCAAACTTTGTCAAATGCCTTCTCCATGTCAACCCACACTGCAAGCGTGTGTTTTTTTTCTTGGTATGCGTCTTCAATCTCTTGGGCTATGTAGGCGACCTGGTCCTCTGTTGATCTGTGTTGTCGGAAGCCGCTCTGTTGTGCTGCTATGAGTTGTTTTCCTTCCAAGTGCCACATTAGTCTTCTGTTGACCATTTTCTCCATTAATTTGCCCATACAGCTGAGGAGACTGACAGGTCTATAACTACTTGGGTCGAGTTTGTCTTTGCCTTGCTTTAAAATGGGTACCATGATAGCTTCTTTCCATGCGGTGGGCACCTGTCCTGTTCTCCAGCTAGTATTTACTATGTTTAGAAGTTTTCTCTTTGCTCTAGGCCCCAGTTTCATAAGCATCTCATTGGTAACCCCATCTTTACCTGGTGACTTCTTGAGTTTAAGGTTCTGTAGTGCTTCTTCTAGCTCAGTTTCCGTAAATTTTGCCAACATTTGCTCTTCTATAACCATAGGCATATCCTTTAGTCCATGGATTTCATTCTTGACTTCTATTTTTCTTCCTTTTGGTATGTTTATCTGGCTCACAGTTGCATAATTTTTAATGAAAATGTTTGCTGCTGCTTTTCCCGTGTGCATTTTGTTATTATATTCAAGTGTTATTGGAGGTCGGCTACTGTTTTCATCACTCAATGCCTTGGCAAGTTTCCAGAGTTTGTTTCCATCTTTGTCCATGTTAAGGCTCTCGGTTTTTTCGATCCATCTCCTCCTTGCTGATGTTTTTACCTCTCTCTTGTATTTAGCTGAGGCTGCCTTGAGAGCAATATTGCTTTCTGTACTCTGCTCTGTTTCTGCTAATTCTCTGGCCATATTCAGGTCTTCTTCAAGCTTTTGTATTTCTTTGGACCAGTACGGTTTGTAGTTTTTTCTTGCCCCTCTTGGTATTGCGTCTTTTGCTGCCCTAAGTATTGCCTCAGTTAGCTTTTCCGTCATGTTCTTAATTTTTTTTTGATGGGTGTTGATAGGCTCACTATATGCGTCTGAGAGTTTTGCAAATTTGTCCCAGTCTGCTCTCTTATAGTTCCAGCGGGGAAGAGGTTTCTGCTCTTCCTGTGTGTAGTTAAGGTTGATAGTGAGTTTTATTGGTTTGTGGTCACTGTCCCCTAGCTGGTTCATAACTATTCTACATATTTTATGGGATAAATCGCCAGTGGCAAACGCTAAATCTGGGGTTGATGTTGATTTCCATCTCCTTGAGTAGAAAGTTGGGGGATCATCCTGTGCATTCAACAGAAATAGATTGTTATCGATTTCCCATTCTTCCACTTCTTCTCCTCTTGAGTCAGTTTGCTGGTAACCCCACCTTTCAGAGTGGCTGTTAAAGTCACCCACTACAATACAGTGTGTGTCTGTAATATCCATTGTTTCTAATTTAAGGGCTCTTCCTACTGGGCTGTATATGTTATAAATTCTGATGGGCTGGTTTTCTATGTACACATCTGTTCCTATAATCTCTGATTCTCCTATTGTATTTATTTCTATCTGCTTTGTTGGAATGGTGTTGCGTATCAGTGTAAGTACCCCTCCCTTATGACCTTCTCTGTCCTGTCTGAATGTTTGGTAGCCCCTGATAGAGAATCTATGGTTTAGGTTAAGATGGGTTTCTTGTATACAAGCCACATCAATCTTGTCGTTATCCAGTCTAGCTGTTAGTGCCTGCTTTTTGTGGTAAATGCCTTCCGCATTCCAATGCAGTATGTTTAGTCCTTTTGTCTGTCGTGTGGTTTGACCAGTCATAATTTCCCGCTGTTCCCATTTCCTGGTCTTCCAAAATGGGCCAGGGTGACCACCAGTAGCTTGGGGTGGGCCCCTTCGAGGCATGGGGCCCGGCACTCTACCCGCCTGGTGGGACTCCTCAGGCAGAGCACCATACCTAGAATCCATTGTCTCAATCTGCATGAGTGTATATGAGGTACGTTGCACTTTGTTATGCGCCATATGGCCAAGTGCATCCGATTTCCGCCAGCTATTTTTTTTAGGTTTGCTTTCCTTAGATTGTCTACCCTCCCGGGATCATGAGCACCATCTGTCCAGGCTTTGTGTAGAGTTTTCCATCTCCTAGGTGGCCTGTCTTTCTGGACTCTTGAGCGCCACCTGCCCAGCAGTTAGGGGAATTTTTTAAGTTTTCCTGCCTTTTTCCTTTATGGGATGGAGCTGATTGGGGCCTAAGTAGGGTTTTACTGACTTCTCCCTTTGTATGTTTTAGAAAATAGTTTCCCATATTCCCCTATTTTAAAGGTCCCCCCAACCCTGGGGGACGCGCATGCTGGGGTCAATGACCCCAGCTGTTGGCTTGAGCTTATAGCGGCTCATACTCGCTTGATGCTGCCCGTCACGAGACGCATGGGGTATTTCAGTGGAGATATCAGTGCCACCTGATATCCCACCCCGTCCTGTTGGGCAACATCGCCAGTTTGTCCGCGACTGCTTATTCGTCCAGAAATCTGGATTATTCGTCCAGAGATCTGTCTTATATTGCAGCCAACCACCAGATATGGAGACTCCATATCCGGAGGTTGTTCCACGATCCGCAACCTGTGGACGCGCCTGGTAGGGGATGGTCGCCCCCCCAGGATTTGGAATCTACAGGGTTGTAGGGGAGACCAGTGAATAGTGCAGATACGCCATTTATTGCAGTGTCTTCCTTCTCCGGATCTACTGTTAGGGTTACCTCACATAGACTTGAATACTCCTGTGCCGAATCACTAAATAAAGGAAGTTTTATGTCATAAAACATGATTTTAAAAAAAAATTTCATTCTCTTTACAACTTATTTCTACAATAATAGTAACAACTGCGTACAATAATGTTGTCGCTTAATGATTTATGTGTTGTCATGCATCATTGGTATTAGCTAAATGTTTTTTGCATGTTAAACTTCCCTTTTCCCTGCATGAATATGGCTGTGTGGACCTTTTAATTATATTATAATATTAATTATTGTTTTACTAATTATTTTTTTGAAATCTCACTTTGAAGTGTTGTTATTTAAACAAATTATTGACATTTATTTATAATAGTTAAGTTATACTTGTATTTTTAAATATACATATAATGTTATAGATACCCTGTGTATGTATATGGTTGGGGAGGGTTGTGGTAGTAGTGCAGGGGTTTGGGCATTGAATTGGTAGACCAGGATTCATGATTGGAATGCTGATGTAGTTATGCGGTTGGAGTGTTTATGTAGTCTGAGTGTTTATGTAGTCAAACCTGCATGTAGAAGGTTTAATCAGTTTCCCACCAGACCAACCACCATGAAATTGCATACCCCTAATAGGTGAGATATATATACTCAGGATTTTCTCTTGTGGAAGCTTCACAGTACTTGATCTGTGCAGTTATGTCTTTGTCCACTCAGAGTAGGAGGCTTCTCCAAGTATTGCGCACCACTACTTCTTCTTCTGCGATCAATTGTTAAATATCAAGTCCAAAATTAGTCATGTATAGAGCGGTTTCTAATAGATCATCTTGGGTTCCTGATACTACACAAAAATTGATGACTCATCTATACTGATACTACACAACAATTGATGACTCATCTATACTGATAGTACACACCAATTGATGACTCATCTGTACTGATACTACACACCAACTGATTTTACTTCTATACTGATACTACACAACAATTGATGACTTATCTATACTGATACTACACAACAACTGATGACACTTCTATACTAGTACACAGCTTCTGGGATCAATTGTTAAACATCCAGTCCAATATTGGTGATGTATAGAGCAGTTATTGTCTTGTAAAGATTACATAGAAAACCAGCAGATCAAGTAGTTTGAAAACATTATGAGAATGCATCATGACAAGTTGCCCGTACAGGCATATAACCAAATGAGATCAGGGTACAAAGCCAGACGAAGACCTCGGAAAAGATGGATAGAATACGCCAGTGACAGCCTGAACAGACACTGTCATAGCACAGCCGAGGCCACACATCTGGATTTAGAACACAAGCTTGAGCTTCAATCACCTCTATGCTTAACGGTGGATAACAAAAAAATGGATAGCAAATGTGGATAACAAACCACCTGGGGAAAGACAATAGACAATAGAGCAGTTTTAGGTCATCTTGGGTGCCCCACAACTTGTCTTGCAGAGAAGCTACCACTGAGTGTGATCTGGGTATGAAATCAAGCTCTGGAGAAACACCCTCATTGTCAAAGGATGAAATTTATTGCTCATAATTCCTAGGTATCGAAACAAATGCAACAAATGTAGTTATATAGTTGGATTTCTGGAATGGACAGACAGGTAGAGATAATTAGACAAATGTGTAATGACCTCTAGTCTGTATCTCTTTATCGTCCATATGGATTATTTGATGAAATAAAAAAAGGAAAAAATTGTGGCAAAACATAAATTTAATCTGAACAAGGGACAACAGAGTACCTGGGAGGAGGAGAAAGGGCAGACCAAGAAGACGATGGACTGACGACATTAAAGATAACATGAATACATCATTGGAAAATGCAAGCTACATCGTCCAAGACAGAAGGGGGATTCAGAGAGTTCATTGTGGAAAGAATACGTCACATGACACACACATGTCACATGACACTGAAGGGATAACAAAACATACAAAATAAATCATTTATAACAGTATAAATAAATGTTGGAGACATTCACTAGAAGAACATCCTCAAGCCTATAGTTATATTATCTACTAGAAGTATACACATGGTGGTTGATCTGATAGGCCACTGGTAAGACTCAACAGACCTTCTTCATGCAGTCATTAGGGACATAATCTTGTAGAATTTCTTTATCATCTACTTACCCAGCAAAACACATGATGATGCTAGATAGTACTCTAGATATCTCCAGATTTCTATACAAATTTTCCACATTTGTAATGAGTTATTCTACATTTATTTATATTGTGCAGGTGTTAGATATTAAATGAATATATCCACTGTTTTATTTTGGTAAGATATTGATTACAATTATATCTTGTCCTGTTAAAACGGCATAGATCATTGAGAGAAAAACTCTAGTCATTGCTTTGTTATTCTATGATTGACGTGGTTTTAGTAAATATTCGTCATAATGTGATAAGTTATCCTTACGTCATACTTTCCTCTGTTATCTTATTTTCTGTTATGATGCTTTTAATTTTCTCTGTTTTCATCCAATGCCTTATAATCCACTATGTTATTTTCTTATGTCCTATAATCTCCTCTGTTATCATCTTATGTCTTATAATCTCCTCCATTATTAGTTTATGTCCTACAATCTCCCCTGTTATCATCTTATGTCCTACAATCTCCCCTGTTATCATCTAATGTCCTACAATCTCCCCTGTTATAATCTTATGTCCTACAATCTCCCCTGTTATCATCTTATGTCCTACAATCTCCCCTGTTATCATCTTATGTCCTACAATCTCCCCTGTTATAATCTTATGTCCTACAATCTCCCCTGTTATCATCTTATGTCCTACAATCTCCCCTGTTATAATCTTATGTCCTACAATCTCCCCTGTTATAATCTTATGTCCTACAATCTCCCCTGTTATAATCTTATGTCCTACAATCTCCCCTGTTATAATCTTATGTCCTACAATCTCCCCTGTTATAATCTTATGTCCTACAATCTCCCCTGTTATAATCTTATGTCCTACAATCTCCCCTGTTATAATCTTATGTCTTATAATCTCTATAATCATCTTGTGTCATGTTTTATTGCTGATTTGACATATTCTCTTTGACTTGCTGACTACATGTTCATTTCTTGTTGAACTTATCTTTCTCAGGAACTAGGAATGATGACAACTGTCACCAGACCAGTCTACAACTACAGTCGAGATTCTGTACGTGGTGTCAATATTTGCAAATGATGTTGTCAATGTTTGGGTGAAATTGCTGTGCATTATTTTGTGTCAATAGGAAACTAATGTAAGAGCTAACTAATTTTCTCGCTGACCAGGCAAACTGAATTTTAGTTCATCGAGCACTTGTAAATTTAAAACAAAACTTCACTGGTTGACTGAGTGAACTAGAAATGAGTACCAGCCCTCAGTCTGTGGGAAGGTTGAATGATACCATCATCATTATGGAGTACTTGTTGAAAGCCACACCATTTAAACAGTTAATGGTCAACCACTGGCTATGAAGTTAGGCACTTATGGGTAGATCCAACTATGGAGTACTTGTTGAAAGCCACACCAGTTAGACAGTTAATGGTCAACCACTGGCTATGAAGCTAGGCACTTATGGGCGGAACCAAGTACTGTGATGCTGATTCATACTTGTACATTTGACTAGTTTGTGTCAGTATGAAAGTTTGACAGTGTTTAAAATTATTCTTTGTGTTTGTGTGTTCTACTTTACAGTGATTAAATTCTCTACAAAGACTGGTTCCATCACCTCTGTGTTAATGTGGGCAGGCAATAGAGACAGCATAGTATATCCTGTAAGACTGCATTACACAAAATCAGTTAAGGGAGAAGCAATGCCTAACATCAACAGATATCTGCAGAAAGCTGTATCGGAGACCTGATGATCTTGCAAATATAGCTGCATTAGTCCAGAAAACTGAACTTGCTGTGTAAACATGTTAAACTTCGAGTGAGAAGAAGAAGAATAAATTCCCTCAGATGTGTGATACATGCATTGATATGGCCCTCAGATGTGTGATACATGCATTGATATGGCCCTCAGATGTGTGATACAAGCATTGATATGGCCCTCAGATGTATGATACATGCATTGATATGGCCCTCAGATGTGTGATACATGCATTGATATGGCCCTCAGATGTGTGATACATGCATTGATATGGCCCTCAGATGTGTGATACATGCATTGATATGGCCCTCAGATGTGTGATACATGCATTGATATGGCCCTCAGATGTGTGATACATGCATTGATATGGCCCTCAGATGTGTGATACATGCATTGATATGGAATCAAGGGAATAGGATGTCAGGAATTGTGTTGCATGGAGAGATGATGAATATTATAATTACAAAGCATCAAGGAGTGTTTGTTTGAGAACCCCAGGAATTGTGAGCGAATGGCTCTTACTTCCTATGTTCAGTGTGGTGGTTTTTCTGAGCGTTCTTTCATACCCAAGATACTTCAGCATTTTATGTGCAATGCCTATTGAAGGAGCTTTTTACTCAGATAGGGTCTATAATTTTATAGATGACATGCTACAAAGCTTCCATAAAAAGCCTCAATATAACAACATGTCATCTACTAAAGTTTTCTGTTGCATGGGTGGTTTGTCTAGTGTGCCATTGGTGAGACCCACAGATGCAACTGCATGCATATCATAGAAACAATCTGAATGTAAAAGATTGGATTCGAACCAGATCCATTCAATTGACTGATTGTCCTCACAACTTGAGTCAGCAGGTTTTCCTAATTTTATAAATCTGCATCCTTACAGATATATGGATGCATATATGGATGCGGATTGATTAAATTCAGAAAACAAGTTGAGGCAAAAATTTTGTCAGCTGAACAGATCTGGTTCAAATTCAATCTGTTGTCTTCTGATTTTTGCATGGAAGGAAAAAAAAATCAGGAATGGAATAAAACTCTCGTCATATGATGTTGATAATATAATCCTTTTAGCTGTGAGCAGGTAACTCTTGACACATGATGATGATGGTGATGAAATAATCCCTTTAGCTGTGAGCAGATAGTTCTTAACAGCTCATAGCCTTTCTGATAAAATACAAGTTAAGTAAAATAGCCAGATGTATACAGGTTCACAAGAACCATTGCTTTCAATAGTGAAACAATGAAAATGTGCATGGTTTGGACATGTGTGCTGACATGATTACTGGTCAAAATTTAATACAGAGAAGATGGAAGAAGCAGAGGAGGACAAATAAAAGCATGGACAAACAAGATTAAGGATTAAACAGGACAAGATTTTTCCTCACTGGTCCGCATCATTGAAGATAGAAATTGCTGGAGGACTCTTGTGTGCTGATGCATCAAATGTTGTTCCCATATGACTCTGATGGGTTATGGTTTTATAAATAGATAGTTAGTTAGTCACTGGATCATCGTCACTGCTTTCCAGACAAGTCCATAGGTGCTCAGATCTCTCCTTGAGTGTAGCCGCCATTACACGTTGACTAACTGTCCCAGTACGCATTTGATTGACCATCATTCTTTCTTGCCCACGAAACCGCTCCGTTCTAGCGACACCACATTTCAAACCAAATTCCTTTATTCTAGTCATGGAACAAGAGTCATCGTCGCTTTTACAGTCATTTGCTTGTGCATTTTCCCGTAGGGCGTTCAAAATGTCTGCTCGATTCATCGCTCCACCCGTAGTAGCAGCGTGTGCGACCAACCTATCTGCTCTCTCATTTCCCCGGACTCCCGCATGTCCTGGCACAAAAATGAAAGTCACTTTACGCAAACAGGAATTCTTCACTGCATTCTATAAATAGATAGATTTAGTTTTGTTTTTAAAGATAGATAGATTTGCAGATGTCAGATTTCTGAGATATTGTCCAAAATTGTGTGTTACTGCTTGAGCATAATTTGGTTTGAATTTAGTCTAACCAGACAATACTTGGTGTGATGGCCATTGATGTGACAACAGCTCAGCTTAAATCCAAGACTCCATTCTCTAAGGTAAGACATTTACAAAGTCCTAATTAACTGAATAGGATATTGAGGTACTGGGCTTAATTTGTTAGTTCTTCTCGTATCCAGAGTTGCCAGTTTCCACTTTTGGGTAGCACATACCAATTAATGAAATGTATATTTTTTCCAGTTGTGATAGACTTATATAAAAATTGTTTTGAATAGATAGACGTGAAAGGAGTTTTTGTCTTACTTGATTCAACAAACAGGACACCATCACACTGTAATGTGTCTATGTATCTACCCATCCATCCATCCAACAATTCATCCAGTCACCATCCATCCATCCGTACATCCATCTCTGATGCAGCCACTGTTTTTTTAATTTCAGATTGGACCCAATGGATACTCATTTGCTATCAATCCTAATGGCTACGTAGTTTTTCATCCAAATCTATACACTTCGGTAAGTATATATATATATATATATATATATATATATATATATATATATATATATATATATGTTAAATGACTTCTTCCACTCTTCACTCTCCTTCCTTTCTTCTGTCTACTCTCTTTTCTTCATGCATATTCTTTCAGTGTCTTGAAAATGTTCAAATGGGAGGAAAAAAAATGTCATTTTCCATTAGATATCATAGTCTGCCTAGTTTAAAGTGGATAACTTCATAGTCTGTCTCTTGAAAGTGGATAGATAATCCCATAGTCTGCCTCTTGAAAGTGGATAACCCCATAGTCTGCCTAGTTGATAGCGGATAATCCCATAGTCTGCCTCTTGAAAGTGGATAACCCCATAGTCTACCTAGTTGATAGCGGATAATCCAATAGTCTGCATAGTTGATAGTGGATAATCTCATAGTCTGCCTCTTGAAAGCGGATAACCCCATAGTCTGCCTAATTGATAGTGGAGAATCCCATCGTCTGCCTCTTGAAAGTGGATAAGCCCATAGTCTGCCTAGTTGAAAGTGGATAATCCCATCGTCTGCCTCTTGAAAGTGGATAACCCCATAGTCTGCCTAGTTGATAGCAGATAATCACATAGTCTGCCTCTTGAAAGTGAATAATCCCATAGTCTGCCTCTTGAAAATGGATAACCCCATAGTCTGCCTAGTTGATAGTGGATAACCAGACTTCATGAGCAGGGGAATATTCTGAATTGTCACAAACACTGCCACTAACACTTCCAGATAATTGAAAGTGCTTAAATTCATAAATAGCAACGCCAGCCAGTGATAATGGCTCAAAGTGATTCAGAAGTCATACTGAAGTCAGATTTTTTGGACAGAAAGGCACAGATATTGCAGCCAAGCTGTAAACCATGACACAACACATTCTGTTCTCCAGACTACATCCTGCTAATCTGTAGGTGTTTGAGAATGAATGCAGAAGAAAAATAATATTTTTAGAAATACAGACATTACTAAAGATGGATAATTTGCGCCATTGGCACAAATAAAACATTTCTCTCACAAACTTTGTAGTTTTAATGTTATTTAATCACAGTATAATGATGTCAATCTGTTTCCTTAGGGAAGGTTTATGACAGAACCTCCAAATATTGATCTCCTGGAGCTAGAGGTGGACCATGATAGTCCAGAACTCCAGAATGTAAGTTGTGGTCATCTACATTCTTCTATATTCTTGTGTAAATCAGTTCACACTACCTACCCTGTGTTCTTGTGTAAATCAGTTCACACTGACTACCCTGTGTTCTTGTGTAAATCAGTTCACACTACCTACCCTGTGTTCTTGTGTAAATCAGTTCACACTGACTACCCTGTGTTCTTGTGTAAATCAGTTCACAACTGCCTACCCTGTGTTCTTGTGTAAATCAGTTCACACTGACTACCCTGTGTTCTTGTGTAAATCAGTTCACAACTGCCTACCCTGTGTGATGTTGGGGGGAGCAAAGAGTAGTAATTCTGTAATTTATTAGGATAGGTTGTCCGTTATTAGGATAGGTTGGAATAAATGGATATAGATATTAGTGCTTCCAATATAAAAAGAACACAGTAACAACCAGACAAAAACAACCAACAACAGTTCAACTTGAAAACCTTCATCAGCACGAAATACAAAAAAAGATGAGCAAAAGCGTATTGTGAGATGATAATATGAGGAAGAGGGAAAGATATAAGATGAAAAATGGAAGTGCAATAGAGAACAGAATTTGTTCAGATCAGTTCACTTTTCTATTGAAAGCATTTTTTAGCTTTTATTATTATCTTGTTATCTGTTGGAGCCAATCTTTGTTGCGGAGATGGAACTTGATGAGGATGGTTATCTTTTTTACAGCTCTCACATCTTCCATGATGTATAATAAACAGATTCACTCTCTGCAGCCTATCATTTGACGCAACTATTTTCTTGAATTGTAGAACTAACTAATCAGAAATTGAAATTGTGCATAAGTATATAGCTGTGTCCACAAGCTGAAATAATTGGGGAGAATCAGTTAAATGGCTGCAGTTCAGATCCCGGCGGAGAGCAAGAGGTAGGCAGAGATACAAATGGGAGGGACGCATCATGAGATTGACAAGATACAGTCTAGCAGACTATATTTTACCACACCATTTATGCAAGAGATAGAAGATGTTGGAGATCAGTTGCAGCCAGCAACTCCAATGTGGAGAATGCACTTGATGATGATGCCTCTAATCTTGTTACATGATTGTAGTTATTTCCCCTGAACTTTAGTTTCCTTTTCAGAGATTACCATTTGCAGATTTATATCACCCGATTTATAGATAATGTGTCTTCTCTTGGGCTTGTTTTATTTAGGAAGAAACTGCCCAGTTGACAACCAACACTCCCTTTTGTTTCTTCTTAGCTTTCATAACTTTTTCCCTATTGGTTCTTGCAGCTGAGGTCAGCCATGATTGATGGTAACATTGGGTCTGACACTCTATCAACCTATTTTCTATCACCTGATCAAGTAAGTATGTCAACTTATAATATACATACACACATGCACACACGCACGCACGCATACAGAGAGTGAGAGAAATTAATAATTGGCCTATTGCAGGTGATCATTAAGCAAAAGAGAAAAAAAACTAACTAATTAGTATTTTCTCTAAGTAATGGAAGACTTTCTAAGTGATCATGTCACAGAATTAGAAGATTTTTGTTTTCATCTTCCTCTTTTATCTTCCATATCTTTTATCATATTTTTCCTGACGCCTCTATCATGCAGATTGTGTCCCCAAACAGCCGAAGTTTCGGTCGTGTTTTCCCAGTTTTTAGAGTCTATGGAGAAATATTTCATTGAGAACTTAAGATGTCTCTGTACCTCAGCATTGGTCTGCCAGGAGCCTGCTGGCCTTCAGACAGTTTTCCAAATAGTACTTGTTTTGGAATGCGGCAGTTTGGAATGCTGCGGATGTGGTCCAGCCATCTGATCTATTTCTACAAAGTGTTTCCATGGCACATGGCAGCTGAGCGTGATATAACACTTTTGTATTGATGATTTTGTCATGCCATGTTTAAGATTTTGCAGAGACATCTTAGGTGAAAGATGTTTAGTCTCCTCTTGTGTTTTATGTAGGTAGTTCTATGTTTTGAATCCATAGTATCGTGTGCTCAGAGTGCATGTTTGGTAAATCTGTAGCGTTGTTCTCAATTTTAATTTTCGGTTTTTCTAATCACTTTGTGATAGTTAGCTAAAAATAGTAGCTGTTTCCCAAATGTGTGCGTTTATTTCATTAACTAGGGAAATGTGTTTATTTCATTATCTAGGGAAATGTGTTTATTTCATTATCTAGGGAAATGTTGGATGTAATTGTGGATCCTAGTTAACAAAAATATGTTCATCTTGTTTTATACGGTTGCTGTTTAATGTGATATTTGTTGGTCTATAGAACCGTGACACATTACTACAGTGTTTGTCATGCTTGTTGCCATAGTGAACAGCTAACATGCTTCAGCCATGTTATCGATTTGGGACTGCAAGATGGATTCACTGTTGAGCATGCATGAGTCTCCATATATATATATATGGACTCTAAATAAACAAGAGAATAACATCATTATTAAAGTACTATAGAAGAGTTCTGAGAATACCATGGACAGCAAGGAGGTGTTAAGAACAATTAACGTGTAGGAAGGCTGGCTTCTGAACACCGTATTAAAGAAAAAGCTATTTTTTTCTATGCAAATGATGAAAGAAGCAACATACAGGGTGATGCAGCCTTTGCATTTGTTGTATCAGCTGGTTGGTGTACGAGAGTTATGATCGGGTGAGCATTTTTTTGTTTTTTCTCTTTCCGAAATTGGGGGCTCGGCTTGCGATCAAGTGGGCTTTAGAATGAGTATCTACAGTACATAGATAGTGCAAAAGCATCAGTAGTGAAGTATAAACACATTCAATACTGTACAAAAATCTTGTCCATCTTTTGTTTCTATATATGCAATTTATAAATTGTACTGTCTTTTTAGCGTTATGTCACCAATGACCAAGCAGACTACGCATACGTCCCAATAGCCAACACATCTTTCAGGTAAGAATTAAGTACAATATAAGATTATATATAGAAGTGAGCGGTAGCCTAGTTTATATAGAGTTTGTTTACTGTCGCCAAGTTACAGCGTACCAGGTTCGAAACCACGCCAGGACAAATAAAAATAATTCGAGTTGTGGTTTCTTGCTTGACACGCCCAATCATTCAGCCAACTCAGCTGTAAATGAGTACCTAATGCATGAGTTAAGGGAGGTAAAAAAAAACAAGGAAGGGAACTGGCCACCCCACCTAATAGATGCTGCAGCTTAGTGAATGAAGAGTTATCTTCATCCCCCAATAGGTTGTACCAGAGAGAAACGTGTATGATAAGAAAGGAGTTACTGTATTGTTTCGTCTATTAGCCGAGAATTTTCAGAAAAAAAATCAAATTGGTTTCTTCGTCAACGTTCATTCTCAAACTCCTGCTGGATCTCTCCTGTAGCAGTGCTACTAGATCTCCAGCAGGATGCAATCCAGAGAATGGAAATGCGTTGTGTTGCCATTTTATTTGTGCAAATGGCCCGACACATCCGTCTTCAGTGGAAGAAATTGATTTAAGGGTGTCGGCCTATAAAT
This sequence comes from Meghimatium bilineatum, assembly GCA_034231615.1. Taxonomy (NCBI): domain Eukaryota; kingdom Metazoa; phylum Mollusca; class Gastropoda; order Stylommatophora; family Philomycidae; genus Meghimatium; species Meghimatium bilineatum. The sequence goes on from CM067303.1 coordinate 27,773,152, forward strand.
GAGTGCAGCCAAATTTTAAAAAAATTATGTCAAATCATGGTAATGGGGAAACGCCCCCCCCCAAAAGTCAGTGATTGCATGTTTTTGTTCGATATTTTAAGCCAGAATAAAATGACTAGGGCTCGCCAGCAATCCAGAGCGTACTTATCAGAATGCTAGGCCTAGATTTACATTAATTTCTATATATCATACAATATTACCTTCAAAATCTCAGATATTTCATGATAAAAACTCATCTACTCTGCCTATATCTGTATTCCACACGTGCCGCCATTTTTAGTCAACATAACATTATTACAATGGATATTACTGTATTTCTGATCTATCATAGCGGTTTCGAATATCGTTGAAACTGGTTAAGAAAATATACCAGTATCTGATGTTGTTTATTAACAAAACTACAGTAAAGTGTAGGTCTATTGTCTATCCCCAGGTGAATAATGATTGTTGATCGCATTCACACTTGCCGTTAAGCCTAGGGGTGGTGGTATCTTAAGCTGTCGTTTCAAGACCAGATGTGTCACTGAGGTTGCATTTAGTCCATGTTTGTTCAAGGTTATCTTAATGTTTACTATCTACCGTTTTCTTGGTCTACCTTGGCTTTACGCCCGGATATTCTTGTATTATATGCTCTTATTGGTATTTGGTTTGGCTTCATTCTCATGTGACCGAACCATTTTACTTGCTGTCTCTCAATATGTTCGATACATGATATTATACTAACTCTTTTCCTAATTTCTTCATTTCTTATTTTATTTAGTTTGGTAACCATTGCAGCTTTCCTCAGACACTTCATTTCACATGTGACGATTTTTCTTTGCTGCAAAGCTGTTAAAGACCATGTTTGACATTGGTAGCACAGTGTTGGTATAAAAATTGTAGATATTATTTGTTTTTTAATTTCCATCTTGATCTTTGGATGAAGAAGTAATGGTGCAAGTTGGTAAGTCACTGTGTTTTCTTTCTGGCACCTTGTTTCTATTTCTCTGTCTAGTAAAGTGTAGGTAGTTACACATAATGTTGTCTGTGTGAAATAAATGATGTCTATATATCGGTAACTCATGTTTATCGTCTAGCCCTACTGGGTAATGTTTTGATAGTAACAGGCTGAATTATAATGGGTTTGGCTTGCGTACAACAAAATGTTTAAACAAAATTAGCTATAGCAACACACAAAAACAGAACACAGAATAACATCAAATATTGAGAACAGAAGGAAAAACTTACTGGTGCCAGTCCAAACAGTCATTGAAATCCTTCAAACTTTTGCACCAACTTAGTGCCCGTTCGTAGACACAAGTGATGTCTGTTCATGAAGTCATTGCACCATCCCATTAATGCAATGAAGTCCCCAGATTTGTGTTTCTGGGGAACACTATCTACCTAACTATACGCTGTGTCCTTTGTTTGCCGTGCAGTGTCCAAAACACGTTGCTGGTAATGCGACAAATGTTACAACAGTTACTGGTCGTCTACTGTGCTATAAAAATACATTAAAAAGTGATGAAAACAGGACTGAAATAATATATATGTATTCAGAGAATGATTATCTATTTTTCTTCTGTCCAGTGCTATGAGTTTTCACTCCTGGGCAGTTCATGCCAGTCTGTAAGATCTGCAGGTTCTCTGTAGCTGGTATAGACTTCTATATAAGAATGTTTTCTATAGGTAGACATGGTGGGAGAAGTTCTTGTCTAGCTTGATGTAATATTCCTACACACTGATATAGGATATGCTGCACTGTTACATGTGGAGGATAGGAATTTCTACAATTAGGTTATCATGCTTGATTTAATCTGTTCAGATGGTCATTTAACAATAAATATAAGGTAATACTACAGTTGGAGAGGAGATGGGCACCACTAGCTAAACCTTTTGCCCACTGAAATACTGCAATGGATAAATACTTAGCATGGTTTGGACATGTATGCAGGTATGATTCCTTGTAAAAAATAACTGTCGAAGGGGGAAGAAGCTGGGAGTTTGAGGAGGGCAAATAAAGGCATGGACAGACAACACCAAGGAATGGACAGGGCATGATATTTCCACACTCATCCGCATCGCTGAGGATAGAATTCGCTGGAGGACTCTGTGTGCTGAAGCATCCAATGTGGTACCCCTACGACCCTGAAGGGTTACGGGTTTATTGATTGATAAGATAATACTGCGTGAAACGGAACAACAATAGTACTTACGCAGAAAACAGGTTTTAGAAAGTTTCACTTAAACATGACGGACTATTGCTAAGGGATTATGAGGTGTAAACACGAAAACATACAAATAACAATACACAAGATATTTTCAACGTTTCGAACCGTTAGGTCTTACTCACGAATATATAAAACAAAACAGTGAAAAACAATGAAAACAGTAAAAACAATGTTACAACCACAGAGGTACTAGATGCACTATTGACATGTAAACAATACAAAGTTCATGAGCCGTATTTATTTTATTGTCATTGCTTCTAACATATTGTTATCAGTAGTGGTAGGTATTTGTACCACTTATTTATTGATTCATTATTACCACATGGATTGACGTGTGCCACATGGATTGACGTGTGCCACATGGATTGACGTGTGCCACATGTTTTGACATGTGCCACATAGATTGACGTGAAGAAAAAAAGAATATTTTAAAATGTAAATTGTGTTTTAATTTGGTTAAATGTTATTTCAGACTTGGCCTGTGTGTTCCAACTTACCAGAAGAAGTATCCTAAATTCAGTGGAGACATCACGAAGTTTGGTATGATACATTAGAATAAAATATCAATGTCTTTGTCCGACATTTGTTGCTTACTGGAGTCACAGTTTGCAGAAGGGTTGCAATATCTGCACTTTTTGACCCAAAAATAAATATTTTTAATATAGAATTTTCAGAACTGCATAGTCTTCTATAGTCTTCCTAGAAGTCTTTCTAAGACTTGTGGACAGCTTGGCATTGTGGCATGGGAGAACATTAGTATAGGAAATGATTGACAACACACAAAACAAAAAACTGTGGACACAATGCCAAGCTGTCCAAAAATACGTTTTTCTAAGAAGAGGATTCCACAATGTTTTTGAATGAAACCTTGGCTAAGAGAATGCACCAACTCTAGTTCAACTGTCCAGCATTTTCTATACTGGAACCAGACTCTTGAGATGATTGCTACAGACAGATCCTATTAATGTCATGGACAGAGAAAAATAACATAGAAATGTTTAAGTTACTGACTAAATGAAGCATGTTTCTCAATACAATCATAAGAAAATCACACTGGCACAGAAAATCACGCAAGCACACAAAAAATATCACACCAGTACAGAAAATCACACTGGTACAGAAAATCACATCTGTACAGAAAATCACATCAGTACTACAGAAAATAACATAATTACAGAAAATCACATCAGTACAGAAAATTACTAATGATTAATCTCATATTTGATGCAGTTTTTTTTAGTTCATCAGTCAATCTTGACTTGTGGACTTACTCACTCATATTTCATTAAATCATATAGCATCTGTAACTTAAGTTGGTGTACATTACATGTTCAGTGTTCACGTTCATGTGAATCACGTTCATGTGAATCACCCTGTAGAATATACATTACATGTTGAGTGTTCACGTTCATGTGAATCACCCTGTAGAATATACATTACATGTTCAGTGTTCACGTTCATGTGAATCACGTTCATGTGAATCACCCTGTAGAATATACTGATAAGAAATTATTTCTGGAAGATACAAACATGATGACCAAGTTGCAGGCGAATGGAATTGAGAATGATGAGAAAGCATCTGTGAACTAAGATTGGTAGCATATCCTATTCAGAATGTAACCATCAACCCAACATGTTTTGGCTGTTGTGATTTTTTTTTTTAAGGCAGTAATTACAATCAGTAGTTTGTCATTATTTTATGAATGGGGACGGATGAACTGTTGTCTGTGGCAGAGTATGAACTGGGTGCCTTGGCTATCACAGAGATGCTCTCTATACCTCTAAACTACATAGTCAGGCATGAGTTTAGATATATGACACTGATTTTCACATTTGTCACTTCGTGTTTATTTTTGCTTCTTTCAGTTTGGTCAAGTGCAAATTCTAGTGCCTTTAAAATCCTGATTGCCCCATGGTAAGTTTTCTTATTGAATCCTGATTGCCCCATGTAAGTTTGCTTATTGATAACACGTGTAATGAAGTTTTGTATATCACATGAAAACACACACGAATCACTATCTATCTCTATCTTTCCTTTCTCTTTAACTCTTTACGGGTGTCGAGGGAGATGCAATGTTCTTGTTCTTGATTACGAATCACTGGGATGTAATAATATACAGTGATGTCATTTGCTCATTATGAGCTATGTTTTGTTCAGTGAGAAGCGATGTAGCCTAGTTGATAGTGAGTTTGCTAGTTATCACTGGGGTACATCGTGCCAGGTTTGAAACCACGTTAGAAGAAAATCAAATCTGGGTTGTGATTTCTCGCTTGACACACCCACCCGTCCAGCCGACTCAGCTGTAAATTAAAATGTTGTTTGTTTGTTTGTTTTTCGTTCGCTCCATTGTAACCATCACGGATATCCGTGCGATTTCCGCCGGGAGCGTGATTACGTTGTGCCACCGTTATGCGCCTTGTAGGCCTAGCACATCCGATTTCGGCATGCCTTGACAATTCGGGTTGGCTACCCTTAGCCTGTGACAGCCTCTATATCTGTCTCCAGGCACGCGTAGTGGAGACTCTTCGCCCAGACGATTTTCTTGCTCTTAGTCTGACTCAAACGAGGTGTTCCACTGTCTATGAACTTGCCTCGTGTAATTAGACGTGCTGTGCCTGTGCCCATTGGGTACTGAACCGTTTCTCATCCGTGAGCCTGGTTCCTTAAGGGGAAGAACTCAACAGAGGAGTTGGACCCTGGCTCCTTTCGCCCTCTTAGCCGAGGTGTCATTCACCGACATCGTGTACCCCTTGTCCAAGTTCGAGTCTCACACCACGCGTTTGAGAGCAAGGCGTTCTCGAGCTGAGCGTCCTTGTCCCAATAGCGCCTGAGCCCATCAGGTACTGAACCCTTTCTCTCTTCAAGTGTATTTCCGGTGTAGGAAAACTTGACAGTAGAGTTGGGCCAGGGCTAAATCGTTGTCCCTTTTGTGCCTGAGCGAATCGAGTACGGCACCCTTTCTCTCTGCAAGTGTACTTCCGGTATAGGAAACATTGACAGTAGAGTTGGGCCAGGACTACCATCGTTGTCCCTTTCTTGCCTAAGCCCATCGGGTACAGAACCCTTTCTCTTCGCGAGCATATTTCCGGTTTAGGAAGGCTCGACATTAGAGTTGGGTTAGGTCTTCTTGCTTTACCAAACGCCAGTGGATGGGTCTGGGTCTCTGACTGTAAGGAACTGAGGTAACTAGAAGCCCGTCTCGAGCTGACGGAGCCTGTAGCTCCCCCTTTCCTAGGGACTTTTCACTTTCTATTTGCAGTTCGCGCTGCCCTCTAGCGCTGTTCTGCCCTTTCATTGTTTCATTGTACTCGGTATGAAATCTATGTCTCTCGCCACGTATCTACCTTTACGTGCATTTTACATTGGCCGCCCCTCCAATGTTCGGACTGGACTGACTAGCTTCACTGTATGTCGACAGTGTCGCTATATGTGGTGATGCTGGTGGTGTCGGAGATATGTCTGTCCGTGTGCAGGCAAATCTCTTTCCATCTGCTACCTCCACAATTTCGGACACGATCCCCAAATGATTTGGCCAGAATCAGCTCAAGCTGTTTCCAGGGTGCACCGCGTGGAGGTACATCTGGGATCTTGGTTATCTGCTAACCCTGGGTCCGCCTAGAGCAATGCGTTCCCTTTGCACCCCTAAATGAAAATGAGTACCTGATGCATGAGTTAGGGGAGGTTGAAGACAGCAAGGAAGGGAACTGACCACCCTACCTATTAGTTGCTGCGGCTTAGTAAATTAAGAGTTATCTTCATCCCCACCACAGCAGGTTGCCGCCATGGGATATACCTTTACCGTTGTTCAGGAAAATTATCTTACTCAAAACATCAATCTGCGTTTTCCTGTGTGTTTTAATATGTGTATTCCGGTGTATTTTTCTTTGTGTTTTCCTGTGTCTTTTCTATGATTTGCAAACCTTCATTGTCATGAATTTTCATTTTTCGCCTGTCAGATCATAGTTTTGCTACTATCCTGCCTGTTATTAAGTTTATTTATAAAAAGTTATGAATCGCAGAAGTCTGATACTTCCAGCATGGGGACTGTTTTTTGGACTACATCCTGCTGAAAATCTAGTAGAGTCCTGTTATGAGAGATATCCAGAGTTTTGGGAAAGAACACTTAAAAACTAAGAGCTATGACTAGAATTTCTGACTTACTGCTGAGAGATCTGGACAGTATGCAGAACTATAGTGGAGTGGGAAATATTAACAACATTACAGTGTTGTCTAAACATTACATATGTCCATAATTTCTTCATGGAAGTGAAAATATAAGATGGTAAAAAATGTAACAATGGGTAAGCTTAATATAAAGGTATAAATTTAACACTAGACAAGTTTAATATAAAGGTATGAAAGTTAACAATAGGTAAATTTAATAAAGGTATAAATTTAACAATAGGTAAGTTTAATATAAAAGTATAGATTTAGCAATAGGTAAGTTTAATATAAAGGTATAAATTTAGCAATAGGTAAGTTTAATATAAAGGTATAAATTTAGCAATAGGTAAGTTTAATATAAAGGTATAAATTTAGCAATAGGTAAGTTTAATATAAAGGTATAAATTTAGCAATAGGTAAGTTTAATATAAAAGTATAGATTTAGCAATAGGTAAGTTTAATATAAAGGTATAAATTTAGCAATAGGTAAGTTTAATATAAAGGTATAAATTTAGCAATAGGTAAGTTTAATATAAAAGTATAGATTTAGCAATAGGTAAGTTTAATATAAAGGTATAAATTTAGCAATAGGTAAGTTTAATATAAAGGTATAAATTTCACTTAGTGCGTATCACATTTGTTATGAGGCATATTGTAAGTTTTCTAGCATGGTTTGAAATTTCATAAAGCAATATAACACAATTTTCTGAAACTCTGCTGTAAAACGTGTGGTGTTTTCTTCTTCTGCTTTCATTTTCAAACTCCTGCTGACTAGTAGTGTAAAATGTGGAGAATGGAATGCTTTTTATCATGGTTTGCAGTGTGACTGTGATAACTGTTCCTTTTAACCTGGCACTTCTAACTTTAGTATGATTATTTGCTCACTTCGACCCATAGGATAGTCAACTCTACCCCCCCCCCAGACTTCCTTAATAACCTCTTTTAACATGTATGGCAGATCACAGTTATGCTATTTTTTGCTTTCCTTTTGGCCTTGGCAACATATGGGTATTTGGGGTGGTGTTTTTTAATTAGCATGTAATTTATTATAGCAAATAATTTATAATTTTTTTGCCTTCATTCTCAAACTCCCACTGGATCTCTCTTGTCATGGGACTGGTTCTACTAGATTTCCAGCAGAATATAGTCCAGAGAATAGATATGCTGTTTGTTGCAATTTTATTGCTCTATTGGTCCAACACATCCAACTTCAATATTGGTAACTAATATGTTTAGTGTTTTTATACCACTTCCGTTGAATGGTGGATGTCTAACCATTTTGCTAGTATAGTAATCCAGCCACCATATGAGAGAACTGGTTCTTGTATTGATTTGCTTGTCACCAAGCTCAAAGCTAACCATGGTCACCAAGCTCAAAGCTAACCATGGTCACACATGCTTGACCTTCCAGCTACTGGCATGTGTCACTATCGACATAGCCACACATACCTATGAATTGTTTTTAGTTTATATGTCTTGGTTTACATAATTGTAGTAATGTCCTGTAGATTTATGACTTGAAGTGCACTGTAGGATAGTTGGAAATTTCTCATTGTCTCATGTTTTTAAAAATGAAAAGAAAATATTACACGTAACAAAGACCTCATTACTTTTCTGCATCTCTTTGCAGGGACTATTACAAGGGTATGAGTCGTATTCAAGGACTAACGGGCACGTTAGACGATGTCATAAACTTGTTAAAACAGGATCCTGATCCCAACAAATGTAAGTGTGTCATCTATATTCATTCTTCTTAATCCTTGTAAGACTGAGGCCTGGTTAAGAAAGATATAACTCTAGGGTCCAATTCAAACAAATACTGTATACTGATAATACTGATAAATGTATACCTGTAAAATTTGTTATAGATAAATAAATCAGCATAACCCGCCAAAGACAGATGTGTCGGGCCATTGGCGCAAATAAAATGGCAACACAACACATTTCCATTCTCTGGACTACATCCTGATGGAAATCTAGTAGGACCATGGTCTTGCTATAAGGGAGATCCAGCGGGAGTTTAAGAATGAAAGCTGAAGAAGAAATCAGCGTAAATAGTAGTAAATTGTTACAAAATCATAAACAGTATTGCTACACATACAGGTGTGTTCAAATGAAACCTGCCTGTGGTGTGTCACCAATGCTAGCACACAAGGAGCATGAATATGTCATCACTGATGTAATAGGTTGACATCGATGAACAAACAGTAACATGGTCATTATCTTTGTATGCTTGGTAGCCTGTGCAAGAGAAGCATCATGAGCAACTAACATTCATCAAAAGAAAAGAGGTAGTGTATGATGGAAAATGTGTTTTGAAGATAACAGTGATTGGGCAAGAATGTTTCGGGAAGGGCAACAGGTAACAAATGATCTTCTGCGACTGGGTCAAGCACTTACGATATAATTTTGTCAAGCATTTGTTGTTATAATATAATTTTTGGCAGGCACTTGTTGTTATGACTCAACTTTTGTCAGGCACCTGTTATGACTCAACTTTTGTCAGGCACTTGTTGTTATGACTCAACTTTTGTCAGGCACTTGTTGTTATGACTCAACTTTTGTCAGGCACTTGTTGTTATGACTCAACTTTTGTCAGGCACTTGATGTTATGACTCAACTTTTGTCAGGCACTTGTTGTTATGACTCAACTTTTGTCAGGCACTTGTTGTTATGACTCAACTTTTGTCAGGCACTTGTTGTTATGACTCAACTTTTGTCAGGCACTTGTTGTTATGATACAACCTTTGTCAGACGCTTGTTGTTGTTATGACTCAACTTTTGTCAGGCACTTGTTGTTATGACTCAACTTTTGTCAGACACTTGTTGTTATGACTCAACTTTTGTCAGACACTTGTTGTTATGACTCAACTTTTGTCAGACACTTGTTGTTATGACTCAAATTTTGTCAGACACTTGTTGTTATGACTCAACTTTTGTCAGGCACTTGTTGTTATGACTCAACTTTTGTCAGACACTTGTTGTTATGACTCAACTTTTGTCAGACACTTGTTGTTATGACTCAACTTTTGTCAGACACTTGTTATTGTGACATAATTTTTGGTAATTATTAACTACTAGGCATAGAAGATACACAATTTTAGCAGCTGTTAGGTCAAAAAGGAAGATATCTCAACCAAGCTATAAATCATGGTACAATTCATTCCGTTCTCTGGACTACATCCTATTAGTCTGCAAGGATTTGCGAAGAACACAGAAGAAAAACAAATCATAAAATCATTAGAAAATGTAGTAATGTTTAACAAAATGTATGCTTACGAGAGGTGGTCAAAAAGTTTTGTACTTTAGTGTGATGGAATCAAGACACTTAACCTGAACTTTAGTCATTCACTATGTAATCTCCACTCATGGTGATACACTTATCTCATCTCTTCTTCACCTCCCTAATGCCTTGATTGTAGAACACCTCCTTCTGAGCCTGGAGCCACGTCTCCACTTCAGTAATCAAGTCCTGCAGGTCATCCACCGAAGACGGATGTGTCGGGCCATTGGTGCAAATAAAACAGTGACACAATGCATTTCCATTCTCTGGACTACATCCTTTTGGAAATCTAATAGGACCATGGTTCTGATACAAGAGATATCCAGTGGGAGTTTGAGAATGAACGCAGAAGAAGAAGTCCTGCAGGTCAGAAAAATGATGGCCACGAAGCAGATTCTGCATGTTTGGAAACAGGAAGAAGTCACGTGATGCTGGGTCAGGTAAGATGGATGGGGCAAGATTTCATACCAGCCTCACTGCTGGGCAAAGACAATGGAGTCATGAGCTGCTTGAGCCGGCGCATTGTCCTGAAGCGGATGAACGCCTTTGGACAGCATCCAGTATATTTTGCTCTTAATTTCTTCTCGTTAATTTCTTGGGAAGGCTTTGGTAGTATATTGCATTGATAGTTTTGCCACTAGAAAGGTAATCGGTGAGTATTGCTCCGCAACAATCCCAAAAGACGATGACATAACTTTTCCCGTAGAAGTCTTTGCCTTCTTTGGTGGTGGCGAACAGGAATATTTCCATTGTTTGCTTTACTTTTTGTCTCAGGGTCATAGAGATAAACACAACATTCCGCCCATGTGTTGCCAGGGCCTGAAAGGGGAGCAAAGAATAGCAACACTGTTTACCTTCCACGCATGTCGTATAAGACTACTAAGGAGGTTATGGTATGGAGTTGGCTGTCCCATTCCATATAGGGTCAGTGACCCAAAGCCATGCTGAAGTCGGATGTGTCAGGCCGAAAGGCGCAGATATTGCAGCAATGCTGTAAGCCATGACACAACGCATTCCGTTCTCTGGACTGCATCCTGCTAATCTGCAGGAGTTTGAGAACGAACGCAGAAGAAGAAGAATACAACATTCATACACAGTAACCTCTCTATAAAAAAAATATCTTAATCAGCATTGCAAATGTCCAATATCTTTGTGGATGCTTTGGATCAACGATCCTTTTGGACTGGCGTGAGAAGATGTGGAACCCACTTGGCGGACACCTTTGACATGTGAAACTGCTCATGCAAAATCTTCAATGTTGTCCCATGACGTCGTCCCAATTCAGTCACGATTTCCTCGTCAGTAATGCACCTGCCTGAGAGGAATAGGGTGCCTCCACTCTTGCAACGTTGCTTGCATCATCTGCAATGGATGGAATGCCGCTCCTTGGCTCGTCCCATGTGAGTGAATTTCTCCAACGCTTCATAGTATCATACTTGTTTTGACCAAGTCTAAGTTATCAGCTTCGCAGTTAATGACTGAATAAGGCTCATGAAAATACGATTTGTGTGTGTGTTTTTCAGGGGACTTGGACTTGCTGTATCACCTTTACTGGGATGTCTTCCATATTGAAGCACAGCTCGTAGATTTTCTGAAAAGCTTGTAAGTATACCATGTCTTCAGGCTAGTGCCATATGCACATTGAGGGTAGACTTTAATCTCCATTTTCTGTCCTTTGTTTATGTTTATGTGTGTATTGCAAAGGAAGCCATGTCACTATGGGGAATGATAGGGAATCTTATTCTGCGTCTGATATCATACTCCTGAAGATTAGTAGGTTGAAATATGGAGAAAGTGATGGGAAATGAAAGTACTGGCTCCTGACACGTCATCACCTATACAAATATGGAGAAAGTGATGGGAAATGAAAGTACTGGCTCCTGACACATCATCGCCTATACAAATATGGAGAACCTGATGGTACATGAAAGTACTTTCTCCTGACACGTCATCACCTATACAAATATGGAGAAAGTGATGGTAAATGAAAGTACTGGCTCCTGGCACGTCATCACCTATACAAATATGGAGAAAGTGATGGTAAATGAAAGTACTGGCTCCTGACACGTCATCACCTATACAAATATGGAGAAAGTGATGGGAAATGAAAGTACTGGCTCCTGACACATCATCGCCTATACAAATATGGAGAACCTGATGGTACATGAAAGTACTTTCTCCTGACACGTCATCACCTATACAAATATGGAGAAAGTGATGGTAAATGAAAGTACTGGCTCCTGACACGTCATCACCTATACAAATATGGAGAAAGTGATGGTAAATGAAAGTACTGGCTCCTGACACGTCATCACCTATACAAATAAAAAATGTTATCATATAGAATTATTTAAAAAAATAATATGGTAAAAGAAGAATTTGAAAGGCCCTTGCATCTAATGTGAAACACAGAAGACCCTCTGACAAAATGTTACATCAAGAACAAATAATTAACTTCAGACCACCTGAACAGTACACATCAGACTGAGAAGCCATCATCGGGTGCCATCTCCGCACTGAATGTTGGTTACAACAGACCTCCAATACCTTCTGTCCTTGGTGGTGCACTCTGCTAGACTATAATTAGTCCATCTCCTGATATTCCCTTCCCACTTGTATCTCTACCTACCTATTGTTTTTCTACCCTCAAATTGTAGGGTATCCATGGCTGCTTTAAGCAATTCAATCCTATCTCTTTTTATCTCTGTGCCATTCACCAAGGCTTTACCAGCTAACTCATCAGCTATTTTGTTTCCCCTGACCCCAGCATGACTCATGACTACCTACCTATTTTTCTTCTACCTTCAAACTTTACCTTCATGTGAGAACTTTAGCAAGTTGTCATGTCTTTTAATATGTCCAAAGTATTTAATTTGTTTAATTTTTATTTCCTTTAGTAGTTATTTTTTTTTCATAAGCAGAGTTCTCAAAACTTCTTTTTTTCATATCTGTCCATGAAGTTCTCCCTATTCTTCTATATATCCACATCTCAAAGGTCTCAATTCTGTCCTAGCTGTTTTTCATCTCTTGATGAAGTTCTATTCTCCTATATGATAATAATAATAATAATAATAAAACCCATCATATCAGTATTGGAGTTCTCACCCTTGGTCCTCACCTGACAGCTCTCACCTGTGCCTTCCGATAGCTGCTTTATCAGGGTGGCACATCAGATGAGGGTAACCAAACGGTTTTGACCCAGATGTAACTACAGGGATTGTCTGCCCAAGCATACAAAACCTAGATATGGCAGACAGTGTGAATGAAACCTTTGGTGTTCATTGGAAGGTACTTACCAGCAGAGCGTTGTAGAACTCAAGGTGCTTGTGAGACTCATAGAACACTCTGGTCATCCACTTCATCCTGGTACATCACCAGTCATGATATATGTTGCCACTGAAATGCATTTGGATCAGGAATGGAAAGTGTGGTCGACGAACGATGCAATTCTTCCCCTCTTTAAACACAGTTCAGCACTAGTCATAAATCAACTATCATCATTCATCATCATCAGTATTAGTCATCTGTGTTGATATGAATGCATTTTCAGCCCAGCTGCTGAAAACAAAACTCTGTGCGACAATGAAACAATCTGTGATATTTCTGAAGATGAGTAAGATATGCATGTGTTAGATTAGTACTGCTACGGATATAGGTGTTATACTAATATTTGCTCTAGTGGCGGAGTACTGACATGTGTTAGATTAGTACTGCTACAGATGTAGGTGTTATACTAATATTTGCTCTAGTGGCGGAGTACTGACATGTGTTAGATTAGTGTTGCTACGGATGTAGGTGTTATACTAATACTTACTCTAGTGGCGGAGTACTGACATGTGTTAGATTAGTGTTGCTACGGATGTAGGTGTTATACTAATACTTTCTCTAGTGGCGGAGTACTGACATGTGTTAGATTAGTACTGCTACGGAAATAGGTGTTATACTAATATTTACTCTAGTGGCGGAGTACTGACATGTGTTAGATTAGTACTGCTACGGAAATAGGTGTTATACTAATATTTGCTCTAGTGGCGGAGTACTGACATGTGTTAGATTAGTGTTGCTACGGATGTAGGTGTTATACTAATACTTGCTCTAATGGTGGAGTACTGACATGTGTTAGATTAGTGTTGCTACGGATGTAGGTGTTATACTAATACTTGCTCTAATGGTGGAGTACTGACATGTTTTAGTGGTTAATTGTGATAAATGGCTTTCTTATTGAAGTGTGTGGTTGATGTGTACCCATTCCTGTTGACAAAATTAAACACAATTTGTAAACAATGCTTTTGTCTTAATATAGACCAAGGGGTTGTAACAAGTTAAGAACAATGTACAAACCGTTATATAAATTAAGGTGCTAAATACTGAGGCTAATACAAATCATAAATTAAATCTTCATACCAATATTGTGCTATAAATGTTAGAAGTGGACACTCAAGAACAAGAGAGAAAGCTTACTACGTGTGAAATGAGATATCTAAGACAAGCAGAAAACAAGAAGAGATTATTTGAGGAATGAAGAGATTACAAGAACTGTTGGAACATCTGTGCTCAAATATATTGAAAAACAGAGACTGAAATGGTTCGGCCACTTAATGAGAGCGAACCCATATTGACAAGTGGCAAGAGTATACAACTTGAAAATGGAAATAATAGCATCACTGGAGTTTCTACAGTTTCACAGTCATGTGGTAAACTGCTACTCTTGACCACCATGTTTCTCTTCAGACAGTTTTGTCTTTTAAAAAATTGTAGTGAATTGACTTCATTGTACTGAGTTTCACCCTATCTACTTCTTCCTTCTCGGTGAAGTGGCATGCCACATTCTGAAAGTAGCAATCATAGCACGTAACTCTGTAGCTACTTAGTTGACAATTGGCCATACTGACATGATCAGTGTTTCAAAGTGTTTCCAGGAATGTGAATCATGGTATCTTTCCAGAATTAGGAAAATGTGATGTAAAAGCTGGAACAGTGTGGACAGATAAAATTAGTAAATATAACAGTAATACAATATTAAAGACCATCATCTTCTTCTTCTTCTTCTGTGTTTCCTCTCAGATTAGCAGGATGTAGTCCAGAGAATTGAATGCATTATGGTTCATAGTTTGTCTGTGATATATGTGTCTTTTGTCCTAACATATCTGACTTCAGCATAGTTTTTATGTTGCTTTGACTCCGTGAGATTGGGTAGCCAACTCTATATCCCCAAATCTTCCTTAGTGACATATTTGGTAAGTCACCTGTCACAATGTTTTGCTCTTCTTTTGTCCGCTGACAACACATGTGTGAAAGCCCATATGGGCGTGCCATATTGGAGACATCTGCAAATGAAAGACTATCCATGTTATGCAGATATTCCAATGGTTGTGTTTTAGGTGGTAGAAATTTACTTGGTCTTCTTCTCTCTAAAACTTCCCTTAATGGTTAGCAGAAATGACACAACTGTCAATCTGCACCATTTAACCATCAGTTATATAGAATAAATATGTGGAAAGGTTAATGAATACACACTGTGAAGAAATATATGGCTGCACTGGTAAATTTATTGAGATTGTGCTCGAAGCTCCTGTCCAATGTAAGCTGATAATGACCTTCATGCATAACACATGATTGTGAACAAATAAGTGTTATGTTTTAGCTGTCTAACAAGCATAAATTTACTAATAAAAATGAGCACTAACCAGAACTGAATGGTTAGAACTTATTACAAATTTTTGTATGAAGTGTGTTTGTTGTCCTCTACCAAGCATGTATCCATACCATTGCATTAAAAACATTCCAGTGATATAAGTAGATAATAGCATTTGTTTATTATTCTACAATTTATCTACGATCTGTCTAAGCTGGGAAACCTCATAATTTATCTACGATTTGTCTAAGCTGGGAAACCTCATAATTTATCTACGATTTGTCTAAGCTGAGAAACCTCATAATTAAAACTATTTTATTATAAAATCACTCCAAAATAAAAATTAACATGTAAAACAGACACCATGGTCCAATTTTGAATCACAACCTCAAGATCAAAAGGCAAATGGTGACCGTTATGACATGGAGACAAGGCCATAGATACGTCTTCAGTTGGGGTAGGGGGCTAATTTTTTAAAAACAACTCCGTAGACAACTTGCAGACCTACCTTAACTGACAGCCCTTAAGCTCTGTACCAGAACAAATCCCTTGGACTGAAGGGTATGGAATACCAATATACATTCAGACCCATGGGAAAGGAATACTAAGCGAGGACGAACAGAACAGTGTGCAGCGAAGGACAGTCGCCCTCAGTTTCCTGGATGATGAATATCCACAAGATATATGGGTCAGCACAGAATGAAGGTGAGGAATGGAGGTGCAGGTGCAGGAGAATATCCACACATGCCTAGACATACAATCAGAACACCAACAAGAAAATTCTGTTATAATTATGATGCAGAAATCCAGGCAATTAGGGTGGCAACTGAAAAATTGCTGAACTCCAATCTTGGCCCACAGCCCATGGTATTCCTGACAGATGCAGGGTCAGTGCTTCAAGCTCTCTAGTCTGGAAAACTAACAGACTTAAAAACTACTTAATAAACTGTCTTACCAGTATGGGGTAAATATGCAGTGGATGCACTCTCACGTTGGAATACCAGGAAATGAAAAAGCAGACCATCTGGCTAAGGAAGGTGCTGCCGAAGACCAACCAGGTGTACCAATCACCTACCATCAGAAAAAACAGATGATCAAGTCAATAAGAAAGCCACAAACACCAACACAAAATGACTATCACATTATGAACAGATCAGAACGTGTTGTAATTCTACACCTCAGAACAGAACACAACTGACTTCGCAGTCACATGTACACAAAGTGCAAGATTGGCAACATGGCCATGTGTACATGTGGACAGGTAGCACAGAGTGCCAGACATTACTTCAAGAGTGTTCTGAGTATGAAACGCTGAGGCAGGCATATTCTTTAGAGGAAACAACACTGAAATCAAAGCTCTATGGGCCACTGTATGAACTATAAAAGACTGAGTTTTATTCAGGAGACAGAATTACAGATATAGACATGTTTCAAGTGAATGAAAGAAGAAAGACTCAGACTTGGATGTAGTGTTCATGATGTTGGTGAACACAATCTCTGCTAAGAGGGGAATCAGCCCTAGTCCAACTCTAATGTCAAGCATTTTCTATACCGGAACCAGGGTCACAGATGAGAAAAAGGAACATAGGGTAATGAACCATCTATTTTACAGGAAATTTCTCTGGCAGTGGCACACGTTGTATAAGTTAGACACAGTTGACCCAAGACTAAATCTTTGCTTATTGTTTCCTCTCGTTGAGACTGCCTCTCGGCGATATGTTTTGTGCTGCTAAGTTCATGGGTAGAGTGGGTGATCAAATCAAGGCATAGAGCCGATACACACTCGTTGCCTGGCAACAAATAGGAAGGCTATCACCAGCTAGGGAGTCTCACCTGAATTAAGAGCATGCTGAAATTGGATGTACTAGGCCTACATGATGCAAATAGAATAGTATAGTCTGTTTTTAAATTCACTCCCACTTGTGAAAATTCATTATTCATAAACTATTGTGCTGATGTCGCTAAGTTTTTAGCAGGTAAAATATGTTATTAAAATGTTAGACATGAATTTTTGCAATGTAATCATCTTTCAAGAAAAAAAAATAACTAATACATCCTTGTACTTCATATCTAATAAAAAAATTTCAGTGCATTTGATGGCCATAATTTGTGAAGGGTCTGCTGTAACAATTATCATATTTCTAATTTTTGTTTACAATTTTAGCTCACATCTGTTTAGAAAATATTATGCGTATATTACGAAACATGAAGAACATGTGCTACAGGCAGAAGTAGAAGAATTATGTAAAAACGATGGAGTGTACTTTATTCAGCCAACAACAGTTGTCAACGTTTTTGACATCATCCGATTTAGACTGAGAAGTACTACGCATAAATATAATAAAGATTCAAAACCTGTTAGGTTCTTAGTGGGTACCACACTGGATACAGCAGCACAAAAAGCTGGGGTCAGAGGAAACGAGAGAGCTGACTTATTTGCAGGCAATGCAGTGATAGATGGCACAATGCTGAGAAGAGATAAAATAGACTTGATAAAGGCAGTAATTAATTCCTTTTAAGATGAAGATAATGTCAATGAGGCTGAGAACATACACATACAGAGAATGTTAGAGATGGGAGTATCTAGAGGGGAGGGAAGGAAAAGTAAATCTTTTGGATGGCCCCGAAGATCACGCAATCAACACCTGACCGGAACTCTTTTAAGTCTACACACATTGAGATGGCTGCTGGAATGGAGAGCGGAGCACTTATGGGAATGCCCCATGTGCTTCTAATCAAGAATAAAGTTTTGTTATGAAATAACATAAATACAATAGGCCCAGGTATGTAGAAGAATTATATCCAGGATATTTGTATTTATTTTGTTATGAAATAACATAAATACAATAGGCCCAGGTATGTAGAAGAATTATATCCAGGATATTTGTATTTATTTTCAATTTCTTTTTCACTTTTTTTATCTGCATCACTTCTTCCGTAACATCTTTTTGGTTGTTGGTGCGCCTCTCGGCCTGGTATCTCCAACTTCAACACCAGTGATTACATGGGCAGGACTGTGGTCTTGCTTGATATCAGGGATTGCCTGACCAATCTTATTTTTCAACTTCTGTTGGCTTGACTAGACCCATCTTTACTTCAATGAGCTGTCCTTGAAGGGATTCATTTCTCTATTTACATTTCAAAGCATCTAAAAAATCTTTTAAAAAAATAAAAAATTATTATGATTTCCAGACACCCACCAAAAATAGCATAAATTGTCAAAAAAAGAATCCAGTGATGGGGAAAATCGTGTAATTTTAATGCAGCATGCTAAAGGTTAAACATAACATGAAAAATGTACAAGAACAAAGTGAACAATGATAAGCATAGGATCTACAACTTCATTATTGAAATAATCTTTATCTCGACACAAACATTTGTAGGTTGTTTTTTGTTGTCACATCAGTTATAATCATTTCTCCACAGTCAGAGTTCACGAACGCTCTTCATTATGGCTAATGGTGGTATGACCTTGGTGAGCCCAGCCAGGTGAGTTATGACCTAATTTTGATGAGGTATCTGTTCAAAGAAAAAACATTTTTTATGGCCATCATCGATGGATGCCATTTGTGATTCTATATTTTTGTACATGTTTGTTTCACCAGGAATTATGAACAATAGATCTCTTGTACCCATTTATGCAATGTAGAGGTTTCTCCTGAATTCTATTTCATAACCAGAAGACCTCCAACTCTTCATCTGTGTTTATTCTCAAACTCCTCCAGATTAGCAGGATATAGTTTACCTGTGCCTTTTGGTCTGACACATGGCTTCTTTGTTACTTTGATCTTCTATAGAAGGGCAATCAACTGTACCCCAAAGCATCCTTAGTTGCATCTTACGACATTCATGGCAAGTAACATCAATGTTCTGTGCTCCCCTTTCAGTTCACAGCAACACCCGAGTGATTCTGAAGTGTGCAATGAGTTAAGTAGAAGCTTCAGACTCAAGAGTGCATATAGTTTTTCTCAGTATACTATAATATAGGACCTATATATATGGTATATAGTATAGTTGTAATAGATGAAGTTCTTTACTGCTTCTACAAGATCAAAGACTGTATTGACTTGTCTTTCATCTACCAAGTTTGTGATGTTTTATTGTGGATGGTCTGGTGGCCACTTGGGAGGTGTCCTGACCATCTATGTGCACAGTTTTATGAAACGTAAGGTTTCAGAGTCTACAAGTCTTATAGCTTTGGTGACATTCGCAAATATAATGTAATGAACTCTTTTAGGGAGCAATTATTCTGTGGTTTGGACGTACCGGTAATTAATTTTAGGCTAAGTTTTTGGATTGCAACATGATTTAGGTGCAAGCTTCCTAAAGACAAAGCATTAGTTACAGAACATCATATAAAGTATCAAATGAAAGATAACTGAATGTGGAATCAATACATAATATAAAAATATAAGAATTGTAACAACAAAATACAAAAATTACACCACAAACAGGGATGTTAGATGAACATAATTGTATTGACACTTATTTCTACTCAGCTTCAATTTTACTTGTCTTGAAATGTTGCTGTCCAATCTGACTAAAGTAGATGCCTTGACTGTCCATTTACTGATCATAATTTGTTTATGTGAAGTAAATCGTTCAACTGTGTAGTATTTATACCATTTTTGTGTGTTCCATGTCAAATTTCAGAACCTGGTATTGCAACAATATATAGCAAAAAAGTTAGTAGACCTAGAGCTGAAAACTCATATTTAGATCCTATAAACATCTGATGCCTTAATTTTTCCTATTTTTTTGGTATGATATGCCAAATAAGTATAATTATTAAAAACAAAAACGCATGCGGTTGTTTCTGTGGGTCTCACCAATGGCTAACTAGAAAAACCAACCATGCAACAGAAAACCTTATGAGATGATATGCCGTTATATTAAGGTTATCTTCTTATAGAAGCTTCATGGCACGTCATCTGTACAATCCCGTAGTCGTAACCTTCGATAACAGTTACCATGTTGTTCCGACAGGCTGAAGTTGTGCTTGAACTAGTTACGGGCACAGCGTGGGTGGGTGAAACAACAAAGAAACCTGTCGCAAGGGCCAGAGTTGTGCCCTGATGTCGACGTCTGTTTCTGCAACATTGGACGCGAAACACCATTGAGTTGAATGGCTGCTGGAACAGAGGACGGAGCACTTATGGGAATGCCCCACTTTCTGTGAAGCCAGTTTTCTAATCAAGAATCAAGTATAATTTGAGACACAGGTCTATACACCCCACATTTTTTTTCCAGATTTGGTTTTTCCGCACTGTGCGCACTGTCTGCACCATCATAATCAACTAAATGTACAGTGCCAACAAATACTTTATCTTTTGAGAGTACTGATGGTTTTTTAATGTTCTCCTCTGTGTAAGCATTTATATTAGCTACCAAACTGTCAGTAATATTACTTGTCAGCAGTGTAACCAATCAGTACAATGGGGATGGATTAACATTCAATGGTGCTTGGATACCAGATGCAGTAGATCTAAATAGAGGCGATCTGATAGAGGCGATCTGATAGAGGTGATCTGATAGAGGTGATCTGATAGAGGCGATCTGATAGAGGCGGTCTGATAGAGGCGGTCTGGTAGAGGTGATCTGATAGAAACAGTCTGTTCAAGTTTATTCCACTCAATATTGATCATTATTTTAATCATTAATCCTAGGTCCCTTACCAATAATATTATTTCTATGTCTTTTCTGATTTGCAACAAGCTGGTTGCACACAATTTTCTTGTACTTGTGGTTTAGAAATGACACATGCACACAATTTTCTTGTACTTGTGGTGAACAAATGACACATGTACACAATTTTCTTGTACTTGTAGTGAACAAATTACAAATTCACACAATTTTCTTGTACTTGTAGTGAACAAATGACACATGCACACAATTTTCTTGTACTTGTAGTGAACAAATGACACATGCACACAATTTTCTTGTACTTGTAGTGAACAAATGACACATGCACACAATTTTCTTGTACTTGTGGTGAACAAATGACACATGCACACAATTTTCTTGTACTTGTAGTGAACAAATGACACATGCACACAATTTTCTTGTACTTGTGGTGAACAAATGACATGTTCACAATTTTCTTGTACTTGTAGTGAACAAATTACAAATTCACACAATTTTCTTGTACTTGTAGTGAACAAATGACACATGCACACAATTTTCTTGTACTTGTAGTGAACAAATGACACATGCACACAATTTTCTTGTACTTGTAGTGAACAAATGACACATGCACACAATTTTCTTGTACTTGTAGTGAACAAATGACACATGCACACAATTTTCTTGTACTTGTAGTGAACAAATGACACATGCACACAATTTTCTTGTACTTGTAGTGAACAAATGACACATGCACACAATTTTCTTGTACTTGTAGTGAACAAGTGACACATGCACACAATATTCTTGTACTTGTAGTGAACAAATGACACATGCACACAATTTTCTTGTACTTGTAGTGAACAAGTGACACATGCACACAATTTTCTTGTACTTGTAGTGAACAAGTGACACATGCACACAATTTTCTTGTACTTGTGAGAAGATTATACATGCGCACACTCTTCTTGTACTTGTGATGAACAAATGACACACACAATTTTATTGTACTTGTACTTGTGATGAGAAAATTACACATGCACACAGTTTTATTGTAATTGTTAAAAAAAATAAAAAAATAAAAATTAATTGAATATTTTGAAACAGTGAAGCGAGTTATTTTCAAATTCATCGTGATCTGAGGAACTCTTCAGTTTTCAGGAGAGCTCTCCGTACCACAAAGTGTATCTTCATGGCAGACTACACAGAAGGTTAGTTTTATTATTTAAAGCTGGAATATTGAATCTTCCTCTACTTCAGTATTCTTTCTTATACATCCACTGGATCTCTCTTGTAGTGGGACAATAGTCAAACTCCTGCTGGATCTCTCTTGTAGTGGGACAATAGTCAAACTCCTGCTGGATCTCTCTTGTAGTGGGACAATAGTCAAACTCCTGCTGGATCTCTCTTGTAGTGGGACAATAGTCAAACTCCTGCTGGATCTCTCTTGTAGTGGGACAATAGTCAAACTCCTGCTGGATCTCTCTTGTAGTGGGACAATAGTCAAACTCCTGCTGGATCTCCCTTGTAGTGGGACAATGGTCAAACTCCTGCTGGATCTCCCTTGTAGTGGGACAATAGTCAAACTCCTGCTGGATCTCTCTTGTAGTGGGACAATAGTCAAACTCCTGCTGGATCTCTCTTGTAGTGGGACAATAGTCAAACTCCTGCTGGATCTCCCTTGTAGTGGGACAATGGTCAAACTCCTGCTGGATCTCCCTTGTAGTGGGACAATAGTCAAACTCCTGCTGGATCTCTCTTGTAGTGGGACAATAGTCAAACTCCTGCTGGATCTCCCTTGTAGTGGGACAATAGTCAAACTCCTGCTGGATCTCTCTTGTAGTGGGACAATAGTCAAACTCCTGCTGGATCTCTCTTGTAGTCGGACAATAGTCAAACTCCTGTTGGATTTCTCTTGTAGTGGGACTGTGGTCAAACTCCTGCTGGATCTCTCTTGTAGTGGGACAATGGTTAAACTCCTGCTGGATCTCTCTTGTAGTGGGACAGTAGTCAAACTCCTGCTGGATCTCTCTTGTCGTGGGACAATAGTCAAACTCCTGTTGGATCTCTCTTGTAGTGGGACAGTAGTCAAACTCCTGCTGGATCTCTCTTGTAGTGGGACAATGGTCAAACTCCTGCTGGATCTCTCTTGTAGTGGGACAGTAGTCATACTCCCGCTGGATCTCTCTTGTAGATGGACAATGGATCTCTCTTGTAGTGGGACAATGGATCTTTCTTTTAGTGGGACAATGGATCTCTCTTGTAGTTGGACAATGGATCTTTCTTGTAGTGAGACACTGGACCTCTCTTGTAGTGGGGCAATGGATCTTTCTTGTAGTGGTCTTACTAGATTTGGACAAGACATGTAGTTGGTCATCTACATAATAGTGTTGTTTTTTTCACAGTGCAATAAATTACTAGTTTCGTTGTACTAATTCTTAGAAACAGAGAAAATTAAAAAAATTATGTTTTACAGTTCATTCTCAAAACATACTGAATTAAACAAGGAAAAATAATTCACAGTTCACAAAACATACTGAATTAAACAAGGAAAAATAATTCACAGTTCACAATAGACTGAATTACACAAAGAAATAAAGCTAATAGTTCATAACACAGACTGAATTATATACAGAAATAAAGTTAATAGTTCATAAAACTTACTTAATGTTTCAATCAAATGACTTATAAAGATATAATTTAATGTTTTTTTAATTTCTACACATTGTAATACGTTTTACTGCTGTCCAACATAATATAGATTTTATTTAGTTCTGTAGTAGTGCAGGAATTCTGAACCTGGTACTCTTGTAATAACATGTGGCGCTCACGCCATGCAAGTTAAAAACTGCTAATGAGCACCATTGACCATGTGTTCACTTTACAGTTCACACTTTGATGATCAAACAGAAACAGTGTTACTATCCACAATTATGGGGGGAAAGAAATGGGGGTGGGATGTTTACGGTACAGTTAACATGGTTATATGACTAGTTTTTACTTTTACTATCACTTTCCCTTTCACCTTCTTTATGGTGCTTGCACACTCAGTATTACATGTGGGTTGTGCTCACACACTCAATATTACATGTGGGTTGTGCTCGCACACTCAGTATTACATGTGGGTTGTGCTCGCACACTCAGTATTACATGTGGGTTGTGCTCGCACACTCAGTATTACATGTGGGTTGTGCTCGCACACTCAGTATTACATGTGGGTTGTGCTCGCACACTCAGTATTACATGTGGGTTGTGCTCACACACTCAGTATTACATGTGGGTTGTGCTCGCACACTCAGTATTACATGTGGGTTGTGCTCGCACACTCAGTATTACATGTGGGTTGTGCTAGCACACTCAGTATTACATGTGGGTTGTGCTCGCACACTCAGTATTACATGTGGGTTGTGCTCACACACTCAGTATTACATGTGGGTTGTGCTCACACACTCAGTATTACATGTGGGTTGTGCTCGCACACTCAGTATTACATGTGGGTTGTGCTCACACACTCAGTATTACATGTGGGTTGTGCTCACACACTCAGTATTACATGTGGGTTGTGCTCGCACACTCAGTATTACATGTGGGTTGTGCTCACACACTAAATATTACATGTGGGTTGTGCTCACACACTCAGTATTACATGTGGGTTGTGCTCGCCATCAGAAAAGGTTGAGAATCCCTGTTGTAATGTGATATCTTGGAAGTTGTTTTCTATGATAAATTTGTAATTACTGTAATAGTATAAGTAAATGTTTTGTTTGTATCCATGCAGAAAAAAGACCCAGCACGGCTCCCACTCCGTATGTGATAACTGCTTGTGGAAGTTATATATCTGAATATAATAATAAAAATCAGGAATACGTTGTCGACAAGCCTGCAGGTAATGTGTATGTCTTTCTGAGAAATCAAATCAATCTATATAAATTTATACCAAAATTGATTCAATACCATTAGACTGAACTTCTTTTTACACAAAGTGAAGCGAAATAAGTGATAGAGGGGTAGGAAAATCTGAATTTTTCATTTTTTTGTTGATCGTTTCACTTTGTTATAATTACCCATCATTGTGTGGAGGTGGAGATATATATTTAGGAAAAGACCGGGAAAGGGACACAGCTTATTTATTTAGGAAAGTTAGGGTTATCCTCGCAATTGTAACAGATGTACTGCATTTTTATTGGTTGCATGTAAGCTCAAACTTTCAATTATGTTAGTCATTTTGTATCTAGGGCTCAGCCGACAGTCAATAAAGTCACAAAATTTTGTATTGGTACAGATTGTATAAAAAGTTAGATTGTAGTCCCATCTAACGGTACTGTACCGCGAGAAGTGGGGTAGCCTAGTTGACAGTGAGCTTGCTTACTATCACCGGGTTACATCGTGCCAGGTTCGAAAGCACTTCCTGACAAAAATTCTTGCCTGATATCATCACTCCTCCAGTCACGCCAGCTGTAAATGGGTATCTTACGCACGAGTTAAGGGAGATAAAGACAACAAGGAAGGGAACTGGCCATCTCCACCTAATAGTTGCTGCGACTTAGTAAAATAAGAGTTGTCTTCATCTCCAATGGCAGGTTACTGCCATGAGACCTAGCTTTACCCCAAAAACTTTGTATTAGTTAGGAGGTGGTTGTTTGGTTGCTGATCCAGTTGTTCGGGGACTGATACCTTTTGACCCAGTTGTTCGGGGACTGATACCTTTTGACCCAGTTGTTTGGGGACTGATACCTTTTGATCCAGTTGTTTGGTGACTCATACCTTTTGATCCAGTTGTTCGGGGACTGATACCTTTTGATCCAGTTGTTCGGGGACTGATACCTTTTGATCCAGTTGTTCGGGGATTCATACCTTTTGATCCAATGATCGCCGAAGAAGATACCTTTTGATCCAGTTGTTTGGGGATTCATACCTTTTGACCCAGTTGATAAATCAACAACATGTTAGGCATAACCTAAATTGCAGAAATTATAGGGACGGCAGTCTATACAAGTCTACTGTTTCTACTTATTGTTATAGAAACATATTGCTGTTTAGCGTCTTCTTTTATTTTCTTGTTTGACTTGAATATTTTTTTTAACTGCTAAAGTTAAAGAATGGCTCTTCCGATGTATACATCTGTACACATGATGATGATAGAAGCCTGAGGGAGTATGAGTTTGTCTCTTTTGTTTTCTATGTCAGTTGGTGAAGGCTGCAGTTTTCTACCATCATGGTCATAATTATCATCATCATGTAGAGGCATATGTATAAACTAATGTATTGTTTCTCATTTATTTCCTATGTATAAACTAATGTATTGTTTCTCATTTATTTCCTATGTATAAACTAATGTATTGTTTCTCATTTATTTCCTATGTATAAACTAATGTATTGCTGCCCATGTATTTCCTATGTGTAAACTAATGTATTGTTGCCCATGTATTTCCTATTGTAAACTAATGTATTCTTGCCCATGTATTTCCTATGTGTAAACTGATGTATTCTTGCCCATGTATTTCCTATGTGTAAACTAATGTATTCTTGCCCATGTATTTCCTATGTGTAAACTAATGTATTGTTGCCCATGTATTTCAGTGGCAGGAGAGAGGTTGAGGCATGAAGATGTGATAAGTGTGGTCATCAATGCCACTAAGAACAACTTACAGTACAAGACTTGCGAGAACAACTCACTTCTCTGCTATCTTGTTGATGATGGTGGCTTTTTGGTGGCCACTACCGGAGATGATCATAGAGAACAGGTCAAATAAATGAATGTAATATATGTCATAATCACTCATGTTTTCTGCTGAAGATTGATGTGTCGGACCATTGGCACAAATAAAACGGCAACAAATTTCCATCTCTGGACTACATCTTGCTAGAAATATAGTAGGATCTTTGTCCTGCTACAAGAGAGATCCAGTGGGAGTTTGAGAATGAATGATGATGAAGAAGTTTACCCATGTGCTTCCCAATATGAGCATATGGCATGGGAGAGGGGGATTTGAACATTTGAGGGCACAATTTATAGTATGTACCACATGGCAAAAACTGATTAAATCATCAGTCTAACAATTGTAACAGAAGCAAGTCAAATCATGGTAAGGACTAGATTTAATAATTTTTTGTCATTATTTTTGGTGTGTGTTTGGAAAACACTTTAACATTGTTGTTTTTAGAGATTTGAAAATAATTTTATGGACATGTAAATAGAGAATTAAATATAGCATATATTGGTGTACGTTTTGTTTGTGTATGTGTGATACAAGAGAATTAAAATAGCATATATTGGTGTACATTTTGTTTGTGTATGTGTTATACAAGAGGTGTGAGAATATGGAAATGTAGGAAAAAATTGGGGGAAAATGCTGACCTGACATCCCTGATGACATTCTTCTACATACCTGGGCCTATTATTTCATAACCAAACTAACATTCTCATAAAATATAAAAACAAAACAAAAAAACATGTAGAGGTCACTAACTTTGTTGGATCAATTTCTCTAGGTCTAGTATTTAGTAGTCCACATTGTCCATATATTAGGTCTATTATTTCCGAAGGTTGAAATAAATTAATCTCATTAACACAGCTAACATGTTTATATCATCTGTCATAAACAAGTGAAACATGTCTACCTCACAAACATTATGTGCTAGGTATAGCGGTCCCACAACTTCAGAAAAGTCACTAAGCCAGACATGAGTATAACCTGAAATTGCAGAATCGCTAGAAAAATCTACCTCAGACATGTCAGCAGACATACTGTTATCTTCATCACCAGCCATATTGGGTAATGTAGCACCAGCCATATCGGGTAATGGAGCACCAGCCATATTGGGTAATGGAGCACCAGCCATATTGGGTAATGGAGCACCAGCGATATTGGGTAATGGAGCACCAGCCATATTGGGTAATGGAACACCAGCCATATTGGGTAATGGAACACCAGCGATATCAGGTAATGGAGCACCAGCCATATTGGGTAATGGAGCACCAGCGATATCAGGTAATGGAACAAGATCTACATCTATAAATCCCAAGAATTCCTCATCATCGGAATCTGAATGAAAGGATACAAATTTCATAAAATGGTGTTATGGATATCAATCGATCAGGAGACATTAAAAATCTAAAAGGACAGCTGTAAACCACACCTTACTTAAATACTAAATGCGCAAGAAGGATGTAACGTATTCCTAGCCTCAATGTCTCAAATTCCTGGTCATGTGACATTAACAATCATTTAGTTTCACGTCGTTGAATAAGTACATGGCAATGGTAGAGTACAATTGCGCCGGATGTTTGCAAACAGAAAACCGTTGGTGAGTGCAATGTACCGAGACGTGGTAAAAGTTTAAATGACTCCCAAAGATGGTCATCAGGACTACTTTCATAAGTGGAAGCATTGTAAGGTGTGATGTTGCAATACAGATCTAACTTTGTAATAATGCAAATCTATTTTCATTTTTAGTGGAAATCCTTTTTTCTATCACCTCCCCACATCAAATCTATTTTTCTATCACATCCCCACACAAAATATCTTTCTATCACCTCCCCACACAAAATATCTTTCTATCACATCCCCACACAAAAATATCTATCACATCCCCACACAAAATATCTTTCTATCACATCCCCACACAAAATATCTTTCTATCACATCCCCACACAAAATATCTTTCTATCACCTCCCCACATAAAATATCTTTCCATCACCTCCACAAATAAAATATCTTTGTATCACCTCCCCACACAAAATATCTTTCTATCACATCCCCACACAAAATATCTTTCTATCACATCCCCACACAAAATATCTTTCTATCACATCCCCACACAAAATATCTTTCTATCACCTCCCCACATAAAATATCTTTCCATCACCTCCACAAATAAAATATCTTTGTATCACCTCCCCACACAAAATATCTTTTTATCACCTCCCCACATAAAATAGTCTTTTCTATCCTCTCCCCACACCAAATTTCATTTTCCCTTCTCTCCCCACACCAAATCTCATTTTCTATTCTCTCCCCACATCAAATCTCATTTTCTATCCTCTCCCCACATCAAATCTCATTTTCTATCCTCTTCCCACACCAAATCTCATTTTCTATTCTCTCCCCACATCAAATCTCATTTTCTATCCTCTCCCCACATCAAATCTCATTTTCTATCCTCTTCCCACACCAAATCTCATTTTCTATTCTCTCCCCACATCAAATCTCATTTTCTATTCTCTCCCCACATCAAATCTCATTTTCTATCCTCTTCCCACACCAAATCTCATTTTCTATTCTCCCCCCACACTAAATTTCATTTTCCCTTCTCTCCCGACACCAAATCTCATTTTCTATCCTCTCCCCACACCAAATCTCATTTTCTATTATCTCCCCACAACAAATCTCATTTTCTATCCTCTCCCCACAACAAATCTCATTTTCTATCCTCTCCCCACAACAAATCTCATTTTCTATTCTCTCCCCACAACAAATCTCATTTTCTATTCTCTCCCCACACCAAATCTCATTTTCTATTCTCTTCCCACAACAAATCTCATTCTCCCTTCTCTCCCCACACGAAATTTCTTTTCCTAATCTGACTCCACACTAAATATCTGAATGTTTGTCTTGTATCTGTCTTCAATAGATTGGACGTTTCTTTGGTCTAGTTGATCCACCAACATTCTTCTCTCTGATGAATAATTCATTTTTTGAAAGGTAAGTTGTAGTAAAGTATGATCCTACTTCAGCAAAACATTTTGGGGCGATCTGCCTCTGCCTAGCTTAGTGGTGAGTAAAATGATGCTCGCGGGCCAAATCTGATCCTTCAAACCATTGTTACTGACCCCCCAAGCTGGTATAAAACTAATATAAGTACCAGCTCCTGAGCTCAGATGATACTGTTTACTACTCAGAAGGACTTTAGAAAACATTTCTTGGTGCCTTCCATACAAAAAAGGGTTTAATCTTGCCCACTTACCCAAAAGAATATTAATCTTACGCACTTTCCCAAAAAAGTTTATCTACCTCTGGTGTAGCTCTACGTCTGAGATGGTGAGAGCATCTCAAAAGCCAAAGTAATAGGTTTGAGTTAAGATGCAGGCAGTTAGACAGCAGAATCATTCACAAAGAATTGGCTGAGGTCCTCCTCCTCGCAGGAAAGATTGTGTTACGGGGAGGAGGTAGGGGGGTTTGTCGATGCTTGTTCACAAATGAATAATCCAATACCATTTGATGGAAAATAATTTTTTGATTCGTTAATCAAAACAGCATTCACCATTTTTTTGTTGGGGGGGGGGGGCAAACAGAAAGATATAATTTTCCAGCCTGTACTAATAATATACTGTTCCCAAAAAGAAATGAAACAATATTTTGAAACGCGTACCAAAACTTTATTTTATGTCAACTTTGACATGAAGAAATTTTCAGACGTTTACTAAATCAAACCCATCTCCAGTCATTCCCAATGGTCCATTGATGATGCTGGTTTGCCCACTGTATTCAGTTCTGGCGATGCCGGTCCGTAAGAACAGGACCTCTTTAGGGTATTCTAGCCCAAAGACCAGTGTCGTGCAGCCAATTCCTGACCATTTATTCTAAAATTTGACGAGCTGCTGGCATTGGCTGGACTGTGGAGAACACAGATGCAAATTAATTTCTGAGGTGGTGCAGCTATATGAAGCAGTCTTCGGCAGGAGTTGTGACTCTGGGTCTTCCACTAAGTGCCGGTCTGCCACTGAGTCAGTTTGTAACAATCACCTCAAAAGGCAACTAATGTTGCTTCTAACCACATTACATTGTCTGGACACTACACTTTTTGATTGTTCAGTCTGTAAGTGTCCAATGTAGATACATCGTTGTTCTGTAGTTGGTTGGTTGGTTGGTTGCTGATCCAGCGGTCCATGGGCTCATGCCCTTTGACGCATTGCTCTGTAGTGAGATGAGCTATACTTTCACATTGAATTTATTAGAGGACCACGGGATTATCACGGACCTATTATGAGTTATTAGAGGACCACGGGATTCTCATGGACCTATTATGAGTTATTAGAGGACCACAGGATTCTCATGGACCTATTATGAGTTATTAGAAGACCACGGGATTCTCATGGACCTTATTATGCATTATAATTAGAGGACCACAGGATTCTCATGGACCTTATGAGTTATTAGAGGACCACGGGATTCTCATGGACCTACTATGAGTTATTAGAGGACCACGGGATTCTCATGGACCTATTATGAGTTATTAGAGGACCACGGGATTCTCATGGACCTATTATGAGTTATTTCTTCAAATTTTGCTTTGACCGTGACCTCTTTCATGACCTCATGAATGAAACGGCTATAGGGATGGTACGTGATGAGTTTCCAACCACGATTGATAAATGACCAATGACACAGAAGAAGTTCGTTGCATGAATGGTACACAAAGAATTCATATTTTTACCCGATCTAGATATGACGTGTGTAAAATTCTTGTCATATCAGAACATATAATAATAGATCTATCTACAGATACACAATAAAGTTATTTTTCATCGCATGGAAATAGTTTATTTTGCACATTTATTCAACGTATGCTCTAACAAATGTGACACTGTATATAAAGTAATGTGACACTATATATAAAGTAATGAGCCTATGCCTACTGAATTAACATGAAATAATATCGACGTTGACTTAACCTATAGATATTGTATGTGCTCCAATCAACAGCAATCCTAATTGTGCAGTTTTCTGTTTTAAATACTGCCAAGATATTAAAAAAAGTAGAAAAGTTTTATTTTAACAATAAATGCGCCTGGCCTGTCTCTCCAGTATGTGAAAATTGTGAGTTGCTGATCCCAATTTCACAAGTCCAGACACAGGTAATTTAAACCAGCCACTGGATCATAAAAATGTCAAATCTGTAAACGCCCCCTGGAGATCACCTGCGAGAACAATGAGGGGATTGTCCTTGTGGGAGAAATAATTGTTTCTAAAAGTTCACATATTTTTAGAGAAGTCTCAGGTGTGAAAGGTGCAATCTTCACTGGTCTGCCTCTCTTTGTCATCTATGGAGACCATTTAACAGAAGATAAAAGTAAGAAATTCTGGTATGACATGCAGTAACGTTGACATTTTCACAGCTGACAGTCAATCTATCCCTCATCTTTTCTTAGTCACCTCCTATGACATGCATGGAAAGAGAACAGTGGTCCTATTCTTTGCATCCTGAATTAGAAGTCTAAGCCCTCGCTGCCACATGAGCGCAAAAAAATATTGCATAGAAAATTGCTTGTGTGTTTTGGCAGGGTCTTGAAAGGGGAACAAGGAATTGTGACACTATTACCTGCTACACATCATAAAAGGCAAAAAAACAGTATTGTTTCTATCAATACCAGATGGACATCAATACCAGATGGACATCAATACCAGATGGACATCAATACCAGATGGACATCAATACCAGATGGACATCAATACCAGATTGTCATCAATACCAGATGGACATCAATACCAGATGGGCATCAATACCAGATGGACATCAATACCAGATTGTCATCAATACCAGATGGACATCAATACCAGATGGACATCAATACCAGATGGGCATCAATACCAGATGGACATCAATACCAGATGGACATCAATACAAGATGCACATCAATACCAGATGGACATCAATACAAGATGCACATCAATACCAGATTGTCATCAATACCAGATGGACATCAATACCAGATGGACATCAATACCAGATGGACATCAATACCAGATGGACATCAATACCAGATGGACATCAATACCAGGTGGACATCAATACCAGGTGGGCATCAATACCAGGTGGGCATCAATACCAGATGAGCATCAATACCAGATGGACATCAATACCAGATGGACATCAATACCAGATGGGCATCAATACCAGATGGGCATCAATACCAGATTGTCATCAATACCAGATGGACATCAATACCAGATGGACATCAATACCAGATGGGCATCAATACCAGATGGACATCAATACCAGATGGACATCAATACCAGATGGACATCAATACAAGATGCACATCAATACCAGATGGACATCAATACAAGATGCACATCAATACCAGATTGTCATCAATACCAGATGGACATCAATACCAGATGGACATCAATACCAGATGGACATCAATACCAGATGGACATCAATACCAGATGGACATCAATACCAGATGGACATCAATACCAGATGGGCATCAATACCAGATGGGCATCAATACCAGATGGGCATCAATACCAGGTGGGCATCAATACCAGATGGGCATCAATACCAGATGGACATCAATACCAGATGGACATCAATACCAGATGGACATCAATACCAGATGGACATCAATACCAGATGGACATCAATACCAGATGGACATCAATACCAGATGGACATCAATACCAGATGGACATCAATACCAGATGGGCATCAATACCAGATGGGCATCAATACCAGATGGGCATCAATACCAGGTGGGCATCAATACCAGATGGGCATCAATACCAGATGGACATCAATACCAGATGGACATCAATACCAGATGGACATCAATACCAGATGGACATCAATACCAGATGGACATCAATACCAGATGGGCATCAATACCAGATGGGCATCAATACCAGATGGACATCAATACCAGGTGGACATCAATACCAGATGGACATCAATACCAGGTGGACATCAATACCAGATGGACATCAATACCAGGTGGGCATCAATACCAGATGGGCATCAATACCAGATGGACATCAATACCAGATGGACATCAATACCAGGTGGACATCAATACCAGGGTGGGCATCAATACCAGATGGACATCAATACCAGATGGACATCAATACCAGATGGACATCAATACAAGATGCACATCAATACCAGATTGTCATCAATACCAGATGGACATCAATACCAGGTGGACATCAATACCATATGAGATATTTGAAATAACTCTGTTATTTTTTTATTGCTACATTTGGCAGTGTTGACGAAATATCATAGCAACGGTGGTAATCATTGAAGTTGGTCACCAAGTTGTTTATATACCAGGAATATGATAATGTGATATGTGAATAAGCACTACTTGAAATGTTGAATCATGGGGCTGCCATTAAATTATGTTAACAAGTGGGGAGGGGTGGCGGCTAAAAATTGTTTACAGTTGTTGACAAGGGGGTGAGGGAGTGAAAAACATTGACAACAAGATTACTGTTTTCTGTATAGACCAATTAAAGTGCAAGTGTATGTGCATTATTTTTCTAAAAACCTGATAGTTTTTTTGTACTTTGTCTGTTTAAATTTATTTTTGGGTGGAGCTAAATGTTTTAGACATAAACAAGGAGAGTGTAGGCAGTCAAGCATTGGCAGAAATATTGATGATGTATTTATGGGCAGTCCCTGGACATTCCCCTATTATCTGTGCATGTCATTGATTGATTAACCTGTGCTCTGTCAACAGAACTGTGCAGTATGACTTCCAGGCTACATGTGTACAAGAAAAGAGCAAATGCAGTGCTGGTTTCAAAAACTTCTACATTGTAAGTAATAATGGCTGTTGTAAATCAGTGTGGACAATAGAACTTTGTTCTTCTACATTGTAAATAATGGCTGTTGTAAATCAGTGTGGACAATCGAATTTTGTTCTTCTACATTGTAAATAATGGCTGTTGTAAATCAGTGTGGACAATAGAACTTTGTTCTTCTACATTGTAAATAATGGCTGTTGTAAATCAGTGTGGACAATAGAACTTTGTTCTTCTTTTACGTTGTAAGTAATGGCTGTTGTAAATCAGTGTGGACAATAGAACTTTGTTCTTCTACATTGTAAATGATGGTGGTTGTAAATCAGTGTGGACAATAGAACTTTGTTCTTCTACATTGTAAGTGATGGTGGTTGTAAATCAATGTGGACAATAGAACTTTGTTCTTCTTTTACGTTGTAAGTAATGGCTGTTGTAAATCAATGTGGACAATAGAACTTTGTTCTTCTACATTTGTTCTCACATTCCTGCTGGTTAGTAGGATGTAGTCCAAAGAAGGAAATGCGTTGTGTTTTTGTTTACAGCTTTGCTGCGATATCTGTGTTTTTTCAGCCTGACACATCTGATTTCAACGTGACTTTTAGGTAGGTGACCATGACGTCCCATATTGGAGATGCAACCAAATCTGCCCACATACATGGCAAGTCACAGTGTTTTTTTCTTCTTCTCTCCCCCCCCCCCCCCCCCCCTGCCTATTAATATAGCCTTGAAGCTTTTCAAAGTGTGGTATGATGTGACCCGTGTTATAGGGACCAAAAATTATAGCAAAGTGTAGCAATACTGTTACCAATCATGTCATAAGAAGTGACTAGGAAGGTTTTTGGGGTGGTATTGGCTGTCCCATTCCATAGAGGGTCAAAGTGACCAAGAGGCACTGCTGAAGAACTCGGATGTGTCAGCCTGAAAGGCACAGATATTGCATCTAAACTGTAAACCATGAAACAATGCTTTCTATTCTCTGAACTACATCCTGATTGTCTGCATGAGTTTGGGATTTAATGAAGACAAAGTCTGTGTGTGATATCAAACAGGGTGTGTTCAAACGAGGAGTGTGATATCAAACAGGGTGTGTTGAACTGAAGAGTGTGATATCAAACAGTGTGTTCAAACGAGAAGTGTGATATCAAACAGGGTGTGTTCAACTGAAGAGTGTGATATCAAACCAGATATGTTAAATCGAGGAGTGTGATATGGGAGAGGTGGTATTGCATACAACAGTTGCATACTATTTCTGCATACAGGTTGTAAAATACAATCACACATTGCATCATGGTTTACGGCTTAACTGCAAAGTCTATGACACATCTGACTTCAGCATGGCTATGCAGAATGAGAGATCTACAAATATTTGGAGATACAGCAAGTTATCTCAAATATACAGTGAAGTTCCATCTTAGTGAATACATTTTTTTAACAGTAATCCTTATTGTACAATACTTATCAAAATTCCAGATTATTTCAAGATTTTTTTATTGGTTATAATTGTATATACCCAACCAAAATTCTGTGTCATAAGACATACATATTTCAGCAGTTCAAATTAAATTGTTATAATTTTTTTAATGAAATTCTATAAACATAGGTGTCAACTAGTACATATTTTCTGTATTAATACCGATTTTGGACCCTCCCCTTTTTATTTTTAAAAAAAAGGTCATTTGGTGTTAAATTTCCTAGTAACTATTACCAATGTAGATGTTTTTATCTCACACACTCATAAAAAAAAAAAAATTTAATTATTAAAATTTTAGTGGAATTTTAAAAAAAATTAATTTGTGTGTGTGTGTGCTAAATATGAACATTTTTATTGAAATACAGATTTCTGGGGAAAAAAAACAAGCTGACATCTATGCATAAATATTTAAGCAGTTCAAATTAATTTGTTATAATTGTCTGTAGTGAAATTATGTTATGATATAAATAAGTTCAGATGAAATTGTTATAATTGTATTTAACTGTATTTGTTTCCTTTATGTAGCCATCTTTCAACATGTTATTTGAAGCACTGAGTGTTGGATGGTGGACCAGCAAGTTCTATTGGTAAGTCATCGTTGGAAGATTTAGTTAGTAAATGTAGTCGAGATATGAATCAGTCTCCCATGTGTGTTGTAAGAGTCCCAAAGGAGAGTAAAGAATAGCAGCACTATTTACCTTCTATGCATGTTGTAAGAGGTGAAGGAAGTTTAACCTTAGGCGTGCTGTGTTTACAATTGCGCAATTTCTCTTCTGCCACTGACTGTCGTGAAATTGATTTTTGGAAATGTTACACAATCGTCGGTGGCTGTTTTGAAATCATGATAACTTTTTTGTTGTTACAGATATTTAAATAATATTTGCACTTATAAATAAAGAATTAAATTCTGCATATATTGGTGTACGTTTTGTTTGTGTGTGTGTGATACAAGACAAGTGAGAAAGATAAAGTCAAATTTAGACCTATCTCGATCTAGACCTACCGTATTTTTGATCGATCGTAAGCTGTTGAATATTATATATTTTACATAGTGAGAACCTTCTGGAACCTCGTGGTCGATTCTAATTAAAAACAATGGAACACTTACCGTTCAATAATTCTACATTGAATTCGGAATAAATAATGATTTCACTGAATAAATCGATGATGGAAAAGTATAATAAACTCTATTCACTGTCATGTCGCTTCGCAGCAAAGCAGATGCTTATAGATTGCTCTGATTTCTATTCCTTAATCAAACACTATCGTCTTTTGCAATTTTGATATTAGAAACAGGAAGCTAGATAAATTCTCTTCTCGATGTTGCCAAATAATTCTGTCAAAAAGTTACCTATCTCTATTTTTTTGTTCCTTTTCGGGTTCACCACATCAGGCTGATGATTTTGCCTTCCGTGTCAAGAAGTGACACAATTACGGTGGTATGTACCGCGTGGTTTGTAAACACAGTGTTCTAAAAGTTAAGGGTAGAGTTGCTGTCCCATCCTATTATAGGGTCAAAGTGACCCATAAGCCATGCTGGTCAGATGTGTCAAGTTGAATATATTGCAGCTAGGCTGTAAACTATGACACAAAGCATTCTGTTCACCAGATTACATCCTACTAATCTGCAGGAGTTTGAGAACAAGCGTAGAATAAGAATTAATCAATGACAAAGTAGGCCTATGCACTTTTGTTCTTAATTACAAACCAGTATCATGGCACACCGAGCATCCTCATAAATGTAATGTTCTTTTCTCCATTCCAGCTGCCATCCAAGAGTTATGTATACTCAAAGTCAGAGAGATTGAATTCATCTAATGCTTAAATATAAACCGCTACATGGGATATTCTCATAAGTCCTCCGCTCTATGTTCCAGCAGCCATCCAAGATTATGCAGACATAAAGTCCCACCCAGATGATAATTATGTAATTTTGAATCATTCCCATACCCGCCGAAGACGGATGTTGGGCTGTTGGCGCAATTAAAATGGCGACACAATGCGTTTCCATTCTCTGGGCTATATTCTGCTGGAAATCTAATAGGACCAAGGTTTTGCTACAAGAGAGATCCAGCAGGAGTTTGAGAATGATCGCTGAAGAAGAAGAATATTTCCAGATGAGGGAACATTACATCACTGTACTGTTGCTCCGCATTTCTGAACCTATGCTCTGCACAATATTGAGTTCTAAAATTTTCTAGCAGTATACTACACAGATTTGTTTTTCATATGACATATCTTCTGCCAGTTTCTCCCAGTTGTCAACAGCCGTGACAAAGGCACTCATTGATGTTTTGCATACAGATTTGTATTTCAAATTTGGTCTGCCTCTTCTGCCACCCTGTCAGACTGTTCCATGCAGTATTTGTTTTGGGATGTGGCTGTTGTTCATCCTTTGAAAAGCCACTGGAGTTTTCTATGACAGAGCATGAAGGTTATTGTTGGATGCTTCACCATATGTAGGACCTCAGTGTTATAACTTTATCCTGCAATGCACTTGTTAATTCCAGCACTTCACTGTTCATTTCCAACAATACACTGGTCACTTCCAACAATGCACAGTCACTTCCAACAATGCACCTGTCACTTCCAACAATGCACCTGTCACTTCCAGCAATTCACCTGTCACTTCCAGCAATGCACTGGTCACTCTAGCAATGTACCTGTTACTTCCAGCAATACATTAGTCACTTCCAGCAATGTACTTGTCACTTCCAGCAATGCTCTGGTCATTTCAGTATTGAACTGTATTTTTACAAGTAAAAAATTATTCATGATGTTATTTGGTAGCTCTTGCTGGTATCATAAGTGGTAAAGTTTATATGCAATAGTGTTGTGGTTTGAAGTCGTGCAATAACATGAAATTCACAAGTGCATTTTTAAAACTCTTTAAGGATTATGACTTGTATTATGGAGTTAAGCGCTCTTGTCTGGAGTTAAGTAATATTGTCCTGCTGTGTCGTAGAGAGGTACTAAGTGATATTGTCCTGCTGTGCGGTAGAGAGGTACTAAGTGATATTGTCCTGCTGTGTGGTAGAGAGGTACTAAGTGTGTCTTGGAGGGTCAAGGTGCCAGGATCAATCCATGCTGCAAGCATTTGTGCATCCTTACTGTTCAGAAAGCAGTAGCAAACAACTGAACATTTATATTGCCTAGAAAATCACTATAGTAAAAACAATGCTGGGTTGATGGCTAAATCCTACCAATATCCTGAATAGGACATGTTACCAATTTTTCTGTGTATAATAAATGACCTTGCAAGATAATAGTCAATTTGCCGCCTGTACCACATTCAGTACTTGATGATGATGATGTTTCTCCTTCGCAAGAGAAGATGGCATGGCATGGGAAACAATAAATGTGATGAACAAGTAGAAAATTCAGTACCTATTACATAAAAAACAAATTAAAACATATGACTTTAATATTAAGTGCTTGTTGAATATTTTGTCTACAGGGCATTTAACAGCTTCAATTTGTACAGGTAAAACTTTCATCTTTTCATTAGTTAGACTTGGTAACTTAATCTCTTCCTTCCAAAATGGCGTAGAATAAGCTGTGTTAATCTTCTTGCCGATACGCTAAGTTTCGTAGAGGAGTTGGATGCCACCGAGTATAATTCTGCCCATTGAAATGTTACACTGCAGTACCAGCACAAATGAGTAATCTTAATTGCTGTAGAGCGAACTGTGTTATTCGTAAAAATGTTTGGTTTGAACATGTAGTGAGACATGACTTACTTTCTAAAACTATCTTGCATTGAAACATCGGATCTAAGAAGAAGAGGTGGCATAACAAAATCTCGGTTTGACAACATCAAGGAATGGTCTGGGCATGATTTTTATACACTCTTCTGAATGGCACAGGACAGATGTTTGGAGGGTTTTTTTGTGCTGATGTCCCCAGTGTGGCACCCCTATGACCCTGACAGGCTATGGGTCTTATTATTATTATTGCGTTCAGCTTGGTTTGAAGTGATAAGAACATTGGAAATGAAATAGGGGTGGTACTTGAACAATATCATGTAATAGGAAGTTTTATGGAGGCTGTATAAAGAGAGAAAGAACGGGAAAACATTAGTAATGGGAGGCATGGTTGCAGGTAACAAGGGAAACGGTCATGCAATACAATGACTGGCAAGAGACATCATAGAATGTTTGAACATGCCCTTGGTTGCAGTAAGTCTTCATGAATGAGATCTTCTTCTTCATCTTCAGCGTTCATTCTCAAACTCCTGCCGGATCTCTATTGCAGTAGGACAATGGCCCTATTAGATTTCCAGCAGGATATAGTCCAGAGAATGGAAATGCGTTGTGTCGCCGTTTTATTTGCGCCAATGGCCCGACACATCCGTCTTCGGCGGGATGAATGAGATAGGATCTTACCATTGCATGACAAGGAGCTTTCTCAAGGAACAGATAAAACATATATGGCCATTACTAGTACCATCTTCGAGCAGGCTTAGAATGTTGTCAACATCACTAACTTCATTACCTGTAAAATCATCACATTACTTCACAATCATCACATTACTTCACAATCATCACATTACTTCACAATCATCACATTACTTCACAATCATCACATTACTTCACAATCATCACATTACTTCACAATCATCACATTACTTTTCTATCATAATAATACATTACTTTTCTACAATCTCCACCTTACTTTTCTACTATTACAATATCAACATGACTGTTCTAATATCACAATTGGCACATTACATTTTGTTATTAATATCCACAGTTGGTTCAACTCTGAGAGTACTCAAGTTTATGGTCAGTATTTTTATGATTTCTCTGTGTGTTTTCTAGGTTATCACTCTATCCTTACATTTAGTTTATAATATTATTATGGTGGTGATGATGAAACCAAAGAAACTTGGTGCAGTAGAATGTGACGACCACCGAACAATCAGCCTTTTGACCCAGATGACCACCGAACAATCAGCCTTTTGAGCCGGATGACCAAAATCCTTCTTCAGGTTAATTATGAATAAGAGGAACAATACACACAGAAGAGTTGCAGAACAATGTGGATTTGTGGTAGGAAAAAGTACAAGGAATTCCCTATATATAATGCAAACATTGATGGAGAGAGAAATAGGTGGTTTAGTGAATAGATGAATGGATGGACGGATGTGATGGAATGGAGAATAGAACACAAAAGGACTCTGAACTTGTCATATTTGTCAGTTTTTGACAAGGGATCATGTTGGAATCATGCATGTCCAAGCCATACAAGTTTTTGTCGTTTCACTATTGAAAGCGATGGTTCTTGTGAACTTGTATACATCTCTATTTTATTTCTTAAGCACATATTTGTCTGATAATCTCTATAGGAGATTCTCTATAATCATTCATAAGGAAGACGGAAGACAGTAAGAAGAAGTATATTGTTCTTGCAATCCCAAGTTCTTGCTTCCTGTGCCCTGTGGGTTGGTTTCTCTAGAACTCACACCAGGAGACGTCAACTCATTGTACAGTGCCAATAGAGAAAACCTACTACTTGGAGTTGACCTTTGTTATGAAACACGTTTAGTTTGTTGAGTCACCAGCTTTGTGTCTATATTTGGATGAGGTGTTTTGCAGTTGATGAAGCAATGTTTATGTATGAGGATGATCTCATTGCCCACTGTGCTCTTTGCAGACTTCCCAATTTTCTCCCTATGCCCATGAACGTAACTGATGTGCGTCGAAATGAACTTGGGTTTCTTTACCCTTTGAGACACGGACCTTTTTGCCAAGGCACAGCAAAACACATCCGGGGTCTTGGTCTTGACCTTTGCATTTCCTTTGTACTTGCCTTGTTTGACTGTGATGGCCTTCCAATCTATGATACACACTGCCTTTATTTTGACTCTTCACCTTTGGCAATTCATAACTCACTTTACCCTTGTGATTCTGAACCCCAATTTCTCTGTATGGCTCTATTGGGAAATGTTTGTCAGTTTAGTTGGACTTGAATCAATTATGTCTATCACAAACAAGGTGTTTGCTGCAGACAAACAAATCTTGTGGAAAAAAATTAAATTGCCCACTTTTCCTTTGAGTTTCTGGACCCAATTTTCTCTGTATTGCCATGTTGGGCAATGAACATTAGTTGAGCTGCACTTGGGTTCCTTCACCCCCAAAATTGAGGAATCGCTATACTGCCAACATGTTAAGAGCCTTAAAACTGCATCAGTCTGTGAGTTTGAATGAAATGTGTTCTCTGACATTTGTTCACTTTTCCCTGTGCAATGGGGTGTTTTATTCAAAATGTCAAGATATACAAAAATAGGTAGGTGTGTTACCAAAGTAAAACATAAAACAACTTAACAACGAGATACAGAGACAGACGACGTTTCGACTATAAAGCCTTCATCAGGACAAACAAATGACCACAATAAAACAAACCTTACATGGAGACAAAAAGGGTTATAATGAGGAGGACAATAGCAGATAAGTAATGAGGGAAGAAAAGATGTGGAGGCATGACAGGTGAGAAAAACGTATGGGGAGAAGTTAGTAGTAAGTAGGGAGGAGAAAGTAGACTGAAGAATGTGAGATGAACAAAGGAAAATATATGGTAGCAAGTAAATTACATTAAAAAAACCCTTTTTGTCTCCATGTAAGGTTTGTTTTATTGTGGTCATTTGTTTGTCCTGATGAAGGCTTTATAGTCGAAACGTCGTCTGTCTCTGTATCTCGTTGTTAAGTTTTTTTATGTTTTACTTTGGTAACACACCTACCTATTTTTGTATATCTTGACATTTTGCCCAGTGTTACCTCAGCCACCTACTTCCTGTTTAGGGTTGTTACCCTACACTGGTTGATTTATCCCTTGTTTTATTCAAAGCTTTCTTTTATACCCAGGAGTATCAGCTCTTGGTTGGTGTATCCAATACTCTAAGTTGGTCTCCCACTTTAAGAAATGTCTGTTACAGGAATACATTTATGAGCATACAGGCTTTTGTGTGTTCTAGACCATGAACATCACTTTAGCTGATTTCTTGCTGAACATTTGAGACATCGTTACCACCTTTTCCCATACACAATTACGCTGTTTAACATGCGTTACTTACTCTATCAGCATTTAGTGTGTACTCCACACATTATTATACCTTATCATCACTTTCTCATGTCAGGGACTTCGTTGACCACTTTTGCTGTGACCTTGACTTCTAGTTATCTGAAGCCAATTTCTTTACTCCGTCAGAAAGTGTTGAGCTACTGTTCTGCGACAGTGTCACAGCGACAGTGTCACTGCGACAATGTCACTGGCTGTATTGGTTGACTGATGCCAGATATGTTGTTTGTCTGATTACTATCAGTTCTCATTCTTCTTCAGCGTTCATTCTCAAACTCCCACTGGATCTCTCTTGTAAAAGGACAATGCTCCTACTAGATATCCAGCAGGATGTAGTCCAGAGAATGGAAATGCGTTGTATCGCCTTTTTATTTGCAACAATGACCAGACTCATCTGTCTTTTGCGGTAGTTCTCATTCCATTTGCAGATTAGACAGCGCTGTACATGATAAAAGTGTTAACCAAATGTACCACAAGAGCGATACGTTATATCTGTTACTAGGATGCACTAATTGGAGGTAACCGTAGTCGTAACCTTCGATAACAGTTACCATATTGTTCCGACATGCTGACGTTGTGCTTGAACTAGTTGCAGGCACGGCGTGGGTGGGCAGAACAACAAAAAAACCTGTCGCACGGGCCAGAGTTGTGCCCTGATGTCGACGTCTGTTTCAGCGGCATTGGACTCGAAATACCATTGAGTCGAATGGCTGCTGGAACAGAGGGCGGAACACTTATGGGAATGCCCCACGTGCTGTGAGGCC
The DNA here is from genome assembly GCA_034231615.1 of Meghimatium bilineatum. Lineage (NCBI taxonomy): Eukaryota > Metazoa > Mollusca > Gastropoda > Stylommatophora > Philomycidae > Meghimatium > Meghimatium bilineatum. The sequence continues at coordinate 27,816,909 of CM067303.1, forward strand.
AGTTTTCTAATCAAGAATCAAGAATTGGAGGTCACTTTGATGATCTTTGTTATCTGTTAACCCTGGGACTTGCACGAGAGGAATAGTAAACCCTCTGCACCCCCAGCTAAAAGAATAAATGCTATCTTATTTATCCTATTGTTGTCTATACTAAGTATCAGAATTTATTGTATTTCTTGTAGCTGATGGTGACGAGGAGAAAGATAGGAAGTGTTTGGTGGCCACATACCAGTATTATATAAAAAATAATGCCAACGTCCACAAAGACGAAATAACGTGTCGGAACTGTACCCGGTATGTACTCTATTTACAATCTTACTATTTGCGTCGTCCCCTGTAGATGGAATATCAATATTCTGTGTATTTTTATTTTATGAATGTCCATCATTGATCCAAATTTGTTGCAAATCCTGCCCCATCAAATCCTTATCTGGGTTAATGTACCCCACAAGTGGCTAGAAAAACTAAATGTAGCAGGGTCCACCCACTTTAGTAACAGGAACCCAAGATGACCTAATACAAACCTTTGTATTGTCTATTGTCTTTCTCCAGGTGGTTTGTGATTCACTCTTGCCGTTAAGCGTAAGGGCGATTGGAGCTTGAGCTTGCGTTCTAAAGCCAGATGCGTGGCCTCAGCTGTGCTATGTCCGTGTCTGTTCAAGATGTTTTCTATCCATCTTTTCCGTGGTCTTCCTCTGGCTTTGTACTCTGATCTCATTTGGTTATATGCCTGTAAGGGCAACATTTCATGATGCATTCTCATAATGTGGCCAGACCACTTGATCTGTTCTCTCTCTATGTAATCTGTGCAAGGTATTATTCTTATTATTTCCCTGATATCTTCATTTCGTAATCTATCGAGGCTGGTGACCCATGCGGCTTTCCTCAAGCATTTCATCTCACGTCACTATCTTTTTGTAATGTGAGGATGAGAGAGACCAGGATACATAACCTTTGTATACATAACCAATAGTGGACTGGAGTGGACTAGTTTAACAATCTATCACAGAAGTATACCCACGACTAGCGGAGTATAGGCAAGTGGCACACTGAGCCTGCCTTCACAATCTCCACACTAGTCCAGACCTTGTTAATTTATCTATTTCCTATGTGGGGACCAGATAAATGGAACACATTATATGGAACAAAACAGCTCACAAACACATGCATATATCACACAATGGCATTGGGTCAAATGGCATGAGCCCATGGACCGCTGGATCAGCAACCAACCATCCAACCAACCATCTATTTCCTATTGTCTATCCCCAGGTGAATGATGGTTGATAGTATCCACACTTGCCGTTAAGCATAGGGGTGGGAGCTTTAGCTGTTGTTCCAAGGCCAGATCTGTCGCCTTGGTTGCATTAAGTCCATGTTTGTTGAAAGTTATCTTGATGTTTTCTATCCACAGTTTTCTTGGTCTATCTTTGGCTTGATGTTCAGATATATTTTTGTTTGTATGCTGTTGTTAGTGATATTTGGTTTGGGCACAGTCTCATAAGGTGATCTAACCATTTTACTTGCTGTCTTTGGTCGACCCAGCCTAGTAAAATTGGTACCAGATCTGGGAAAGTAAAGATTGCAGATTTGATGCTGACCACTAGATCCTGTTATTAGTCAATTACAAAATACAGACCTAACACTGTATTCTACAATATGCCTCAATGGCTTGGAAAAGGGACAACTTTACTATATTTATTTTACAATTTATATCCTTGTTGAATGTATCGGACTGCATAAAATTTGATGAAATCTCCCACTACATCCATCTATCCAAAACACTAGAAATCTTTCAGTGTCTGTGGCTATGTTGATAGCGATATAAGACAATGGCAGAAAGGGACTGTGGAAAGTTTGAGCTTGGGTATTAACGTACGAGGACTAGTTCTCATGTACAACTGGCTCACTGCTATACTAACCATGGTCAGCTCATGTACAGCTGGCTCACAGCTATACTAACCATGGTCAGCTCATGTACAGCTGGTTCACTGCTATACTAACTGGTCAGCTCATGTACAGCTGGTTTACTGCTATACTAACTGGTCAGCTCATGTACAGCAGGTTCACTGCTATACTTACTGGTCAGCTCATGTACAGCTGGCTCACTGCTATACTAACCATGGTCAGCTCATGTACAGCTGGTTTACTGCTATACTAACTGGTCAGCTCATGTACAGCTGGCTCACTGCTATACTAACCATGGTCAGCTCATGTACAGCTGGCTCACTGCTATACTAACTGGTCAGCTCATGTACAGCTGGTTTACTGCTATACTAACCATGGTCAGTTCATGTACAGCTGGCTCACTGCTATACTAACCATGGTCAGCTCATGTACAGCTGGCTCACTGCTATACTAACCATGGTCAGCTCATGAACAGCTGGCTCACTGCTATACTAACCATGGTCAGCTCATGTACAGCTGGTTTACTGCTATACTAACTGGTCAGCTCATGTACCGCTGGTTCACTGCTATACAAACCATGGTCAGCTCATGTACAGCTGGTTCACTGCTATACTAACCATGGTCAGCTCATGTACAGCTGGCTCACAGCTATACTAGTTATATTTTTACAGATGTTTAGTGGGAGTGGTAAAAAACACAGAAGGTATTAGTTACTAGTGATGAAGTTGGATGTGTCGGGTTATTGACACAAAGAAAACACTGAAGGTATTAGTTACTAGTGCTGAAGTCTGATGTGTCGGGTTATTGGCACAAAGAAAACACTGAAGGTATTAGATACCAGTGTTGAAGTCTGATGTGGTTGGTTATTGGCGTAAAGAAAACGGCGAATACAATACATTTCCATTCCAAATCCTGCTGGAAATCTTGTCCTGCTATAAGAGAAAGCTGGCAGGAGTTTAAGAAGAAAAGAAAATGATAAAAAATCTAGAAATCTGCACACACACAAAAACTATAAGTTCTACTGTTGCTGTTTCTTGCTTACAGTCACCTCAGAGCAGTCAAACTGATTAAAACGAACCTGGTCTTCATTGTTGTGGATAAGATGTGTGAGGAGTGTGATGACATCTACACATCAATTTCTCAGGCACCTGCGGAGATGAATGAAACGCAGGAGGTGGATATTGTCTGTGAAATGGCAAAGAATCCAAGGAAGCGAGTTAGGGATTACGAGTGCCATCATTCTGACCCCAGGGTATGTCTTTTGTCTATTTGATTCATGCCAGTTTTTTTGTCTGCTAGAGTTCTGTCTGTTGTTTGTTTGTTAGATTTGTTTCAATTCTTTTTCTGTTAAATTCGTGCCTGTCTTTTGTTTAACTAGTAATGTCTGTTGTTCGTCTGATAGAGTGATGTCTGTCTTTTAGGTGAGGTATTATGAGTTAATTGAGAGCGCTGGTTTCTGCCATATGCACCATGTTCAGCATTGCAGAAACATAGATAGATAGATTATGAATGCTATCATTCTGGTGTCAAATGATTAGATTTAGATTTGTGTGTTAAGACTTGTATGTGCACTGATTGTTAGTTATGTTTGTGTATTGTATGTTAGAATCTGTATATTAATTCTTTCAGTGTATTATGTCTGAGTGTTAGTTATACCCATGTGTTAGTTATGTCTGTGTGTTAGTTATATCCATGTGTTAGTTATGTATGTGTGTTAGTTATATCTGTGTGTTAGTTGTGTCTGTAAGATTATGTCAGCATTTTCAGTTAGAAGTGTATGTACCCTATATTGTTAATAATATCTGTTTATATATTTTGTGTATATATATATATATATATATATATATATATATATATATATATATATATATATATATATATATATATATATATATATATATATATATATATATATATATATATATATATATATATATATATATATAACAGATATTATTAACAATATAGGGTACATACACTTCTAACTGAAAATGCTGACATAATATATATATATATATATATATTGATACTGTTTTACTTGTTGTAGTTTCTCTCCCTGTATGTTTATGTTTACCTCCTGTTCTTCTGTGTCTTTGCTGATTATCATGGTTTTTGTTTTTTGAATGTTTATATCCAGTCCAAATATACAAAATGTTTATATATATATATATATTGTCTATGGATAGGCCTATATATTGTTTGTTAATAATGTCTGTTTATATATTGTTTATGTGTTGTCTATGTGTATTGTCCATGTGTATGTATTCTCTGTTAGTTCTTCTTCCTCTGTGTTCATTCTCAAACTTCTTCTGGTTATAGGCTGGAGAGTAGAATCCATTATGTCAGGGTTTACAGCTTGTTTGTGACATCTGCACCTTTCAGTCTTATGCATTTTATTTAAAATATCTTATGGATCACTTTCACCTCCTTAGTTGTCTCTTACAATATGCATGACAGGTCATAGTGTTGATATTCTTTGCTCTCCTTTTGGGCCATGGCAACACACAGTCATCTCTGTGAGTAATATTGTCTGTTATAATTATATCTATTAAGTTTGTCTGTAACAATTATTCTGATGTCATATTGTTGTTTTGTCTGTTGGTTAAATGTTAGGGTTATGCCAGGGTTGCCAGAATTTGGCTATTTCTTGGCCAAATTTCACCAATTCTGTCATTTTGAGATGTCAGTTGCCATAAAATTTATGATTTCGACATTTTTATATTAGTGGTCTTTTTGAAAATGTATTAAAAGTTAATAGTTTGGTCTTTTTTTGCCATAATTTACGAAAAATCTGACTGTAAACCATTTGTACTAGGTAACCCTGAGTTATGCCCATTAGAATTATACCGGAATCCTGTTATTACAACTTGGTCCAGACCGACACAATATGTATATAATAACATCAATTCACTATAAACAGTACAAACAATATAGAATAAATATAATTGGAGATTTTGAAAAGTGTTATATAAGGAAATTTATAATTTATAATTTATAATTTGGAACATAAGACCAATGTGTACGTAAGAAATAAAGTAGAGATGTGTGCAGGTGTCCAGGAGACATTGCTTTCAATAGTGAAACGACGAAAACTAGCATGGTTCGGACATGTATGCAGGCACGATTCCTTGTCAAAAACAATACTGCAGGGAACTGTCGAGGGTGGAAGAAGCAGAGGAGGACAAATAAAGACATGGACAGACAACATCAAGGAATGGACAGGGCTAGATATTTCCACGCTCATCCGCATCGCTGAGGATAGAATTCGCTGGAGGACTCTGTGTGCTGAAGCTTCCAATGTGGTACCCCTATGACCCTGAAGGGTTATGGGTTTTATTGATTGATTGATAAATTATAAAAGAATGCACTATAGAGGGATTTCACTGTATAACTGTGTCTCTGCGTTCTGTGTTAGAGTTATGCCCAATGTTCCCGCTAGCTATATGTCGTGAAAGTATGTCATAAATGTAATTTAGTACTCTGCACACAAAATCTGGATTTATGGCCCAAAGAAGGTCCTGAAATATCATCTCAAGATTAGATAGATAGTTATATAAAATATATATAATTGGTTAAATACTTTTTTACAGAAAGCCTACAATAAAACATATTGATATTTAACATGTTTACACAGATAGTCCAGTTGTATTGATAATTGTTGCTGTATTTGAAAGCTCCTCAGAACTCCCATACAGCTGTAATTGTATCGGGTTACATAGTGCCGTGGTTTGCTGCCTTTGCTGGTGCACCTCTTGGCCTGGTATATTTAACTTTAGTACCTGTGCTTGCTTAGGGAACACTGTGGTCCTACTCAGTATATGTGATGGCCCAACAAGTTTTAAGTTTTCGGCTTCTGTTGGCTGGATTAGGCCCCAGTTCACATCACAGAGCTGGCCTTAATGGGGACATAAAATAAATGTATCCAGTGTTTTTAGCAGAAAATGTTGGTAATCGCCAAGTTAGTGAAAAAAATGTTTGTAATAGTTCAGTTAACCAAAAAAAGTCCTATTTTATTTAGAGGTAAACACCCCCTCTCCCCCAAATAACAAGTACAAATACAATTCATTATTTCCACAAGAAAGTTTTTATCTAGATGGGACAAACCAAGAAAAGGGCACCAATATATAAGTGAACTATAAATAATTAGGGTGTCTTCAATAACCTAACATAACACTATTCAAAAGTAGATTGTGCAGGCAGATTTGTAGTTTCTTAAACTGCGGTTTGATCATTACACACAAAGCAAGCTCTTAGAGGAACATAGGTTATATCCAATGTTCCCTATAATTTTTCTCTCACATGAGCAAATATAAAGATGCCTGAGTGGTGAATATTTCCATGTGAACAGGATCAATGCCATAGTAAGGGTAAGGCTTTTACTACCTAAAGAAAAAGATAATTCGCTCATTGTTTATATGCATGGAGTGTTAAATTTTATGAGCAGGTGGTACCTTCTAATTACGTGTGGTACAGTGCACATTAGAAGGAACACAGGTTATATCTGTTTGAGTTATGAGTAATAAAATTACGTGTGGTACAGTGCACATTAGAAGGAACACAGGTTATATCTGTTTGAGTTATGAGTAATAAAATTACGTGTGGTACAGTGCAAATTAGAAGGATCACAGGTTATATCTGTTTGAGTTATGAGTAATAAAATTATTTGAGATCATTGTAATCAATAATGCTTCCTTTTTTTTTACGCAGGAGAATTCTTCCGAGTGTGGCTGTGCAGCTTTGAGAATTTCATACTTATCAATATTGCTCATCCTCATCTCAGCAACTCAGCACATTGTCCAAGCAACCAGATGATGAGTCAGTGTCCCCATGATTGCAGGTTCCAGTGTGGCAAGATCCCTTCTGCTTCCCATTAATTCAGAATGTCTGGGATGAGTGCATGCTGTAGAGCTAGATACTCAACTCTTCCAAGATCAATCTTCCATGGAGTTACTCATGTTATCCATCACAATGTTATCACATTTTTTGTGTCAGGCATCACTATCATGTATCAGTCTAGCATGTCAGGTCTCGTTTCACTATGTATAACTTTGTCATAACATCACACTGTCATGTTTCCCCGTCTCATATATTCCACTGCCATGACTTGTCTCACATTGCTGTACATGGCTGTAAATATGGGAGGATCATTGTTTTGAGTTCAAACCCCATTCTTCTAGATAAATACACAATTTTTAAATTTTACTTTAGGGAAGACTAGACCCACGAAGACAAATATCCACAGAAAGATGTATGGGGAGCCTTGATGCGCTTTCAAATACAGCAGCATTTATCTCGAAAACCAGACTTTCTGTGTAGATATATGTTAACCTTAAGCACGCTAGTTTAAAATTATGAAATATTCTCTCCTGCAGCTGGATACATTTTTGGAAATAGTGTGCAACAGTTGGTTGTTGTTTTGAAAACGTGATAACTTTTTTGTGGTGAGAGATATTTAAATAATATTTGTACATATAAATAAAGAATTGAATTCTTCACATATTGGTGTAAGTTGTGTTTGTGTGTGTGTGGTACGAGATGTGTAAGTTGTGTTTGTGTGTGTGTGGTACGAGATGTGTAAGTTGTGTTTGTGTGTGTGTGGTACGAGATGTGTAAGTTGTGTTTGTGTGTGTGTGGTACGAGATGTGTAAGTTGTGTTTGTGTGTGTGTGGTACGAGAGGTGTAAGTTGTGTTTGTGTGTGTGTGGTACGAGATGTGTAAGTTGTGTTTGTGTGTGTGTGGTACGAGATGTGTAAGTTGTGTTTGTGTGTGTGTGGTACGAGAGGTGTAAGTTGTGTTTGTGTGTGTGTGGTACGAGATGTGTAAGTTGTGTTTGTGTGTGTGTGGTACGAGATGTGTAAGTTGTGTTTGTGTGTGTGTGGTACGAGATGTGTAAGTTGTGTTTGTGTGTGTGTGGTACGAGAGGTGTAAGTTGTGTTTGTGTGTGTGTGGTACGAGATGTGTAAGTTGTGTTTGTGTGTGTGTGGTACGAGATGTGTAAGTTGTGTTTGTGTGTGTGTGGTACGAGAGGTGTAAGTTGTGTTTGTGTGTGTGTGGTACGAGATGTGTAAGTTGTGTTTGTGTGTGTGTGGTACGAGATGTGTAAGTTGTGTTTGTGTGTGTGTGGTACGAGAGGTGTAAGTTGTGTTTGTGTGTGTGTGGTACGAGATGTGTAAGTTGTGTTTGTGTGTGTGTGGTACGAGAGGTGTAAGAAAGTCGTAAGATTTTTTTTCACACAAAGAAAACAAATTATAACTAAAAAAACGAAAAAAATAATAAAAAATTCTGACTTTTTTGGGGGAAATTTCCTGGAGTGGCAATAGTGGATACAGACCTAATTCAACAGCATTTGTGGTCAAATTGTCAGAATTTCACTGGGGAAAAATTAATAAACCATATAGATTTGTCATAAAATCGTTCTCTAAAGCTAGATCTAGTCCAAAACTAATTGCTCCAACAGTTGAAGTTTAAAGTCAAAATATACAAAACCGCATGGTCTAACATATTTTTGAGTGTGATTAACAACTTACCTCACTAGAATTTATCTTCCAAATAATAATCCATAATGATTTTACTGAAAATATGATAAAACAAAAGTCTATAAAACCCAATTCACTATCATGGCTTATCTCTGGTTTGAAATTGTCAAGAGATTGTGAAAATTTTGATATTTCACTTAGATTCAGTTCACGTTGCCACTAAATTTGCAGGATAAATGGAAGTCAATTGAATAAATTGCCAAATTCCAAATAATCTGTTAACCAGAATTTTTTTAATGTGGCTTCTCTTATTGATTACAGGGGACCTAGCAATGGGGCTTGTACACTCGACCACGGCTATCTTAGATTGTGTAAACTGTTGTCAAATGGACAACGCCGCCTATGTGTTGCTGGGGCCCGAAAGGGGAGCAAAGAATAGCAACACTGTTTACTTTCCACGCATGTCGTAAAAGTGACTAAGGAGGTTATGGGATGGAGTTGGCTGTCCCATCCCATATAGGGTCAAGACCAAAAAAGCAATGCTGAAGTTGGATGTGTCAGGTCGAAAGGCGCAGATATCGCAGCAATGCTGTAAACCATGACACAACACATTCTGTTCTCCGGACTACATCCTGCTAATCTGCAGGAGTTTGAGAACGAACGCAGAAGAAGAAAAAATGAACAACACAGGAGCGAGCGTGCTAAAGGTTAAACTGCGAACGAGAATTATTATTATTATTACTATTATTATTATTGTTTATTTCATTGAGTAAAAGAAGGTCCCAAGACTCATTATATTTGCCTATTGATTTAAAAAAAAATATCCTGAACTTCCGAAATCCCCCCATTAGAAAGCTATACTCATGTCCCTGTGTTTGTATTTATCTATCTTTCTTTCTAGCAAATATATCACCTTGCCGTTGTATGTATCACTGCCACATTGTATATACCACACTTGCCATGTCATGTTTTGCAATCTCATGTATATTCTATCATCCCATAAGATGTACAATGAATATTCCATCAATAGAATAGTGTCACATTGTTGCAATAGGACAACTTTTTAATGCATGCAAAAAATACCATTTATGATTAACCCTTTACCTGCTTAGTTTTTTTCTCAATGACTTTTATCTGTGCTGAATCTTTCTCTAGACCTACAGAAATAAGAGATCTTTCACTGTACTGGCTTTCTATTGACACCAGAAAAAATATACTGACTGGATGGGATGGTTATTGCATACTGACAATTGCCGCTTTTAGAGTAAAATAATTTTTGCAATTTAAAAAAAAATGTTGTCATGCAAATATGTCAGCTAGTCGGGCTGTGTGATACCATGGTTGCTGGTTCATACCTCAGCCTGCTATCTCTGATTTCAGCACCTATGCTTTCTTGGGCATGCCTGTGGTCCTGCTCGATATTGGGTTGGCCTGACCAATCTTAATTTCCAACCTCTGTTGGCTGGACTAAGCCCCATCTCCACTTTAAGGAGTTGACCTAAAATAGGGGTTTTTAGCAATGAGGAGATAGATAATAAAAATAATAAAAAAAAGCTAACTCGTAAAACAGCTAAAAAGTTCAGACTGCACTAAAGTGTCTTGTTCCTACTTGTCTACCTGTTAAGATAAAAACTAGTACAAGAGGCCCACAAAATCATAAAAAATATATTATAAAGCAGATACATATATTCTAATTACAAAACATTAAATACAGGAATTTCAATAGAATTTTGGGTTCTATCCTAAAATAAGGGTCTTAATTTACAGTGTTCCCCGCACTCATTTGATAAATTTTACATTAAACCCAGTAGTGATGTGATCACAATATGTCCAATAGTGATTTGAGCATGTTTATATGTCCAATAGTGATAATTTATATGGTCAACGACCTACCTTGCAATAATTTGATCAATTGTTTAATCTGCCCAGTGATAGTTTGATCTACAATCTGTCCAGTGATAGTTTGATCTACAATCTGTCCAGTGATAGTTTGATCTACAATCTGTCCAGTGATAGTTTGATCTACAATCTGTCCAGTGATAATTTTATCAAATCTATCATTACAATCTTCCCATCAATTATTTATCGATGATGTTTGAAATCAAACCGCTTATGTTTGTTGATATGTATAGTTTGATGTTTTCATGATTTCATATTTATTCTGTGTAACAATGACACATTTCTTTTTGTCATAACTTGTATTATGTGAAATAACATGCAACCTTTGCTCGGTAGCTGTTTTGTTCAGAAGAGTGTTGTTTGGAAACTTTTAATGAAATTGACAGTCGATGTAAAACTCGTAATCAACTTACTTACACTTTGTGTGTCTCCTTATAAGTTCACAATATCTTTCAGCTTTATGAGTATGTCTTCTTATAGGTGCACAATATCTTTCAGCCTTTTGAGTGTCTCCTTATAGGTGCACAATATCTTTCAGCTTTCTGAGTATGTCTCCTTATAGGTGCACAATATCTTTCAGCTTTCGGAGTGTGTCTCCTTATAGGTGCACAATATCTTTCAGCTTTCTGAGTGTGCAAGTGGCAGAGCTTGTTCAAAGTAGCATTTCTGGCTATTATGAATTGTATTATTATTTATGAACTGCAGCATGTACTTTGGGCAAACACTTAAGTGCTGAGTTTCTCTCAACATATATTGAAGAATGTGTAAGCTGATAATTCCCATGGTTCACTGGTTAAACACCATTCTAAGCTGAAGTTTCCGAATCCTACTTGCACCACACTGAGTACTGATTGCCTCAGATGCAACCAAGTTGTGTTATAAATCGCTGCATCCACATGTAGCAATCACTTGTTCAGATAATAAATTTTGTGATAACCCTGAACCCAGTTTTCGGTGGGTATATTGAGAAATTTGTTGAACTGGGACTACCATATGTTGGTAATTGAACCCAGTCTACTGGCATTGTGTTAGGCTCGCTACTAATAGTTTTACTGGAACATTGATGAACGTCAAAACTTTAGTGATGTGTTACTATGTTGTGATAATTTTGAAAACAATGTTTGCACTAATAATAAAAAAACCTCTTTCATCCGTTACCAGTGACCAATGAAGCCGTCAAAGGCCACCATGCTTGGTTGAATCATGTAGACCACTGTATTTGTTTTGTCAACAGTTTTAATAATCTTTCATTTTTCATTGTATCTTTTTTTTCAGTGGAAGAAGTAGAAGCATAATAATTGAGAATGTTTGTATCATATTCTTCTCATTTCATGTTCTCGCTTCCAGCACCAGGTACAGAAGAGCAAGCCGTATTATGTACCTCATATATGGTAATGTTTAGTGCTTCGGATACTCCATAGGTTCATAGTTTACATGTATAATATTTTGCTTTGTCATGTTAAAATGATAAATCCCTCCTCTTCTTCTTCAGCGTTCATTCTCAATCTCCCGCTGGATATCTCTTGTAACAGGACAATGGTCCTACTATATTTCCAGCAGGATGTAGTCCAGAGAATGGAAATGCGTTGTGTCTCCGTTTTATTTGCGCCAATGGCCCGACACATCCGTCTTCGGCAGGAAATCCCTCCTCTGTAATGCACATTCTTGAGGCAATTTTGATCCATGTCCAAACCACTTGATCTGCTGTCTTATGTATTCTAACACTGATTATGTGCCCTCTCCCTTCTCAATAACCTTGTTTCTGATTCTGCCTTTCTTGTTACATTTAGTATTCTACATAGATATTTCATTTCTGTTGATTCAACTATGTCCAGATTTGTTACTGTTAGTATGACATTGGTATAGCATTTGTATAACTTGCTGTATTTACACTATACGTTTTTAGATTGTTATCAAGATGATATATATTTGAATATGATCTGATTTATATAGTATAATTGGGTGTGATATAAGACATTAACTGTCTCTGTGACAGAGGGGTTAGTAAGCTAGTTCCAATTTAAAATCTCTCAAACTAGCTCAAGGTTCAAGGCAACGAGAGGTCAACCATTCATCTTGGTTGGTTTTAAGTAAAGTGTATTTCTTATGGTGAGGTAAGCTTCTTTCAACCGCAGACTTTAGTCCAATTTGGTTATGTCACAGCTTTACAACCATCAAAAAATAGTGGAGGTTGCGTTTCTGGTAATTTAGTCACCACAACTTCCAATTAAGTTCAGTTAAGTATTGCCATTCATCTTGGTTGGTAATACTACTGGGCAATTGAATTGAGATGAAAAATAGTTAAAAAGCAATATCCTCGTTCAAGATGTGCTTCAATTCATGTTTCAAGTCTTCATGAATGGGATACTTTAGAGCAATGATTTTCCCATGATTTTTCTGACATGACCTCCTTTTGAGATCAATTTTAGTGTGAGCCCTATTTTAGAGGTTGCAAGTGATGATATGTTTAATGTGAAGTTATTCCCCCAAATTTTCATTGTTAATACTAGGTGATTTCCCCTATAAACTATCTGAGATAAATCATGTGTGCCTCCTGGACATTATATTTCAACTATTATTGAATTTCTAGGACCCACATGACCTGTGAAAAGCACTACTTCTACTGCACTTGAACCTCAACCTAATATGTGAAATTAGGGACTGCAAAACTCACTAGCCCCTCCACCAACAGAACCCAGCAGATATTTATAATATTAAGTTTTATTATAATAAAATTTTACTGTTGTATACATTTTTATTATATTTTTTTTGATGATGCAAAATAACATGTTTTTAGTCTGAAATCAATTTCATACCCTATCTGAAATGTCTTGAAATCATTTTCCCATCTGGAACATATTGCATGATATTATATATTTATGCCTACTTTTTTCACTGAATAATTGTGATTTGACCATGTTTCATTTTTTTGTTACTTAGTAAACATCAATTTCATATTTCAACCGCATTCAAATATGCAACTCTCAGAATTTCTCATTACTTTATTATGCCATTATCACAATTCAGCTCTTTAACACTGTATCTGTGTTTTATTGTCCTGCCAAAATACATGTGAAAGTCCTGGTCAAAATGGAGGGTTTTCCTGGACCATCTACACACTCAGCACTTTCTGAAGTCTAGATCCCCAACTGCCTGATACTTTGACCATCCACACACTCAGCACTTTCTGAACAGTCTAGATGCCCAATTACTTGACACCTTGACCATCCACACACTCAAGACTCTGAAGTTTAGATGCCCAACTGCCTCACACCTTGACTAACCACACACTCAGCACTTTCTGAAGTTTAGATGTTCAACTACCTGACACCTTGACCATCCACACACCCTATGGAGGAGTCATGGCATTTCAGTTGTTAGTGAAGCTTCCTGTTCGAGTGATCTAAGGTTCAATTTCCAGTATAACTGGAAATATTTTTTTAATCACCAACAGCTGCTAGGTCAACCCAGCTTAAGGAAAATTGGTACCAGATCTTCTGGAAAACTTCCAAAAGGCAGCTGACTTAATGCTGACCACATCATCTATTGGTATGCCGTTGGTCAATGAAAAAATATGGACCTGACACCGTATTCTCCTAAAGGTGCCGAGGCAAGACGGTGCACAGAATAAGACGACGCATTGGTTTTTTCTAAGCCTATGGGTTTTTCCGGTAGCACATGTGACTAGGTCAGGCGGCAACATTCTAATCTGTCACACAATGAAGTTTGATAGGTCAATAATGAAATAATTTTCCACAATGCAGAAAAAAGTTTTTCACTAAGTTCTTTTTTCAACTTTTGCCACTCTACCTACCACTATCATTAATATCGTCATTTCTAAATGTTTAAGCTGAAATATATGTTGCGTTGTTAAGTAATTAAGCACATTATCTTGTCAGGCGACTATGTTTTTTCATAAAAATGTATGATAGTTGCTCCCAATGTGATTTTGGGGTAAAAGTGTCACATTCAAAATTTATGGAAAAAAATGCAGATGTTATGAGGAAATTGCCGATCGAAAGCTGGAAGAGACAAATATATATTGTTATAAAGATCACCCAACCTTACAATATAATGATCACCCAACCTTACAAAGACATTAGCTTTAAAACAGAACTTACGAACAATTTTTCTATTCAAACTTTTTTTTAGTTACAGATAAAGTTACGAAACTTGGTCTTTCAATTTATTCTGTCTATTCTTAGCACACATTTACACACTGCTGGTTTGCTAAACCTGTCGCAGTGGCGATCTCCCTCAATTTTATAATGGTTTGTGTCACCTTTTTTTAAAATATATGTTCACAAAATATTGTTCTACCATCTATACGTAGCTGTATGTTTTCAATGTCCTCACTAATGTATTATAAGCTATACACTGATGGCAGTTTCGTATCTCATTGTTAAGCCTAGTTGTCAGAATACGCTAAAACATGAAAAGTGTGCAGTCTTGCCCCCGTCTACCCTACACCTCAATGAAAAATATTACCCTGTATTCTGCAATATACCTCAGTGACTAGGAAAAGGGAAAACGTGACTTTTTTTTAAACATTTACATCTTCAAGTAAAATGGCAGCCAAATAGCCCCTCTGGCCAAATACGTCAGTATAGGTAACTGAAGGTTGAATTGTCAGAAAATCAGTTCAAAGTTCTGAATTGAACATCCACATGGACATACATTTGCAAGGGAAAACTGGTATAGTTAGCTTCAGTGCCTGCAGTGGTTAGTTTGTAAGATAATAACTGTTGCTAATTTTTTTGGTCATCATTGTTAAGTGTATTTGCTCACCCATATATACTATTGTTCGCCCTCATTATAGTTTCCAATTCACTAGTTTCAATAGAAACAATGTTTTACTCTACCAACATTTTATGAATAGCAATTCTGTTTGAATGCACTAAATATTAGCCACATCGATATCTTTGCCCTTTCTGTACATATTTTTGGGGTACAAATTATAGTTGTATGCATATATTTATCAATTTCCTGTTTGTATAGAAGAGTGACCTTTGTGTAAGGTCTTCCAGCTGATGTGTGTAACAGCAGCATATGATAGTCTGGGAGAGAGATAATGTCAGACACTGTCGCATGTTTGCCATTGACTAACATAGGTAGTTATGTGTTTTGACCCAGCAAAGATTTTTCTCAAATTTGTTACCATTATTTTCTAAGGAATGGTGAAGTGCTTGTCCTCAGAGAAGACAATTTTATCTGTTATCTCCCTTTGTGTTCAATAAAAGTTTCGAAAATAGCGTGTATATCATTCTGAAGATTTGTGTAAAAAATGGAAAGGGGAGGTTATCAATAAATTGCCTGATTTAAGGACATGCTTGGCTTGCTAACCGCTTTCCTTACTTCAAGAACTCATGAGATTGTGGTGGCAGTATTACTTGAGCCGCAACCTATTATTATTATTTATGGTCATATGTAACCCATTTTCTTGATCTGTTTGTCGCTATATCCAGAAATTTTCAGAAATAAAACTTTTTTTCTCCTGTGCCATCTTAAGTATTTATCGGTGTCTCTGTGTGTTATGAGTTCCTCAGATGTATCGAGAGAGGACTCACTTGATCCCCTGGTCACTCATATTTCTGTCATTCTTTGAACATGTACATTGTCTCTTTTAGTCTCCATAATTTTGCAGTGTGTCCCTAACTGCCTTAATTTACTTAGCCTTGTCTCTTCACATTCACTGTGCCATTACTCTAGTATTTGCTGTCAGTACATCAGCTATTTTATTACCTGTTGAATTTGGAACAATCTTATTAGATATGTTCACCTGTCTATACCGTCTGTTTTCTTGGGTTTAAACATCAGCTATTTTATTACCTGTTGAATTTGGAATAATCTTGTTAGATATGTTCACCTGTCTATACCGTCTGTTTTCTTGGGATGAATGAGCTCTTTTGTCTGCATATTTTTGTTCCTTTCCAGACAAAAATATTGATGGCAATCATAACTACCGGTTACAGTGCAATCCCTTTATAAGAAATTAGATATGGACCAAGAAAATATTTCATTATATACAATTTTTTGGTGTACACATTAAAGATTAAATTGAATTAGGGATTTTGTAACATGTTGTTAGGTAGAAACAAATTTGTTATAAATGTATTATCTATAAAGGGAATCCACTTAATGATGGTTGTTAAGCAGGGAAATTTGTTATAAATGTATTATCTATAAAGGGAATCCACTTAATGATGGTTGTTAAGCAGGGAAATTTGTTATTAATGTATTATCTATAAAGGGAATCCACTTAATGATGGTTGTTAAGCAAGGAAATTTGTTATAAATGTATTATCTATAAAGGGAATCCACTTAATGATGGTTGTTAAGCAGGGAAATTTGTTATAAATGTATTATCTATAAAGGGAATCCACTTAATGATGGTTGTTAAGCAAGGAAATTTGTTATAAATGTATTATCTATAAAGGGAATCCACTTAATGATGGTTGTTAAGCAGGGAAATTTGTTATAAATGTATTATCTATAAAGGGAATCCACTTAATGATGGTTGTTAAGCAGGGAAATTTGTTATAAATGTATTATCTATAAAGGAAAAAACTGTATATGATTGTAAACATAGTGCTCCTGAATGTATTATCTATAAAGGAATTCAACTGTATGATGGTTGTAAACATAGTGCTCCTGAATGCATACAATATTTTTCTGATACTATATTCAAGTCAATGTCGGAGAGTGTGTGTGTGAAGAAGATTGTGATTTCAATTATGATACTGAACATAAGTTCCGACTGAACATAAGTTCCGACTGAACATAAGTTCCGACATTTATTTTGATTGATGGTTGCTATTCTGTTTTACTTGAGTGACCCCCCCCCCTACTTTTGAAGTGAAATATACAAAAATATGCTTGATAATACAACTTTTTAATTCAATTTATTGATGTAATAGTGTAATTTGTCTGTGTGCATGTATGCTGGAGTTTAGTTACAAGTATATTTATTGAAATAGTGCAATATTTCATGACTTTTTTTTACAACTAGATTTGATTTGTTTATGTCTTATTTAAATCTTGGTATAGAGAATTGACTTCCGTGTACTCAGGTTTTTTCCCATGCAGTTCCTCTATAACCCAAAATAGGTTTTCATGGATTATAGATATACTGGAACAGTCAAATATCATCTATAACATCTTGGTCTGGACTGATATATATAATAACAGATATATGTTAAATACAGTATAAACAATCAATTTTGAAACATGTTGTTAACCCCTTAGCTGCGGAGGTATTCGTAAAGATACAATGAAAAGCCACCACCATTTTGCGGAGATCCTCCTTTTCTTAGCTTCCCAGGGAAAAAAATCTGTCTGGATGCTTATAATAAAGTATCCAGACGAATTAGTTCCCTGGGAAACTAAGATCTCAGAAAAATGGTGGCAACCCGTCACCATATCCTTACGGATAACTCCACAGCTTAAGTGTTAAATAGAGACATATTTAATAAAAATATTTGATGTAGAGTGATTCCACTGTAGTTAGAATTGACACTATCATGTTGTCATCTGATTGGCTGTATATTTGATTTAATTTATAACTAACTGTGAATTATTGAATTCCCTTTAAATTCCATATTTATTTATTTATTTTGATGAGTGGATGTCATCTATAGCTTCTTCCAACCTCCAGGGCATCACTAAAGAAAAAAGGGCTCAAAAGGTGTATAAGATTGACTTAATTGCACTCCCATTATCGTATAGATCCTATGTGCTTCAAGCCTCTCAATAAACGGCATACCACATAACTCCAAGTGATCACTTTGGATGACAACAAAAATTGCTGGATATCTGCGGCACAGAAAAAGTTCAGAGAAAAACATGAAAAATTGGTTAGAAAACTAGATAAAATGGATGTCTGTCGACTGCTGCTTCAGTGATTGCTATTTGACTGAGGGAAAAATGAATGTCTGTCGACTGCTGCTTCAGTGATTGCTATTTGACCGAGGGAAAAATGGATGTCTGTCGACTGCTGCTTCAGTGATTGCTATTTGACTGAGGGAAAAATGGATGTCTGTCGACTGCTGCTTCAGTGATTGCTATTTGACTGAGGGAAAAATAGAACAATTCATCTGCTGTACAGTGAGCTCAAAACACTAATCAGCAACCATTATACATCAAGGTGGAAGAAAGGTGGATATTGGTCAGAAACTAGATACAGTATCTAGTCTGGCTACTGCAGACTACAGGGACGGACCATCATGGAATTCATTGATGGATCATCTGGACCCATGCAAATGAATATCCATGTGGAACATAAAAACAGACTACTGAACACACACTCCAAGACTGTCCAGATTACAAAGAACTGAAAACTGAGGCAAAAAAGTTACTGGGAGTATACTGGGAGCTTCATCCTGAAGATCTAACAAGACCAAAATAACCTTAACGCAGAACAAGAAAAAGGTTGTGAGGTGTTAACCATGTTGGCCAGATTTCCATGCTTACAGCATAGCAACTGGGCACATTTAAGTCAGATTTGAGTGATGTGACTTTTTAGCTGGAAGACTGGGCAATTGATGTAGAGACTTTAACGCCACAGCTCGATATGTTGGCTCCACTGCAGAAGTGAGTCAGCACATTGGGATACGTGTTTGTGAGAGATTCATAACCTGAATCACATGATGATGATGAGCGATATCTTTTTTAAAATGTTGTTGTTCTTGGTTTTTGTACCACTAAGATTTTTATCAATCTCATTTATTTGTTTTATGCTTGTGTTCTCACTGCCTTCTCGTGTGATATTTCTACATACGGCCAGAAAACAAAATAATTTCACAGATTATTGGGTATAGGTTAAGCAAATGTGACCTCTTTTTTAACAAAACAAATATATACATTATTTAAAACGAAATGAAATATTGATGACACATTTCACAGAAGCTAAGTCTACTTGCAGATCTGCCCGTTACAATCTGGGTGACCGGGGGAGAGGAGGCAGTCTCAGTGTGTAGCATGCAGTTCGAATCATATCTAGCAACTTTTTAATGAGGTCATCTAGGTCACAAAATCTGAATGAAACTACATGTAATATTAAATAGTTTGACTTATTGATCAGGTCACATTTGCTCAACATGTGCCAATTTTTGCATTAATTCTCAAACTTCCACTGGATCTCAATTAAAGCAAGACAATGATTTTCCAAGATTTCCAGCAGGATGTAGTCCAGAGAACAGAAATACATTGTGTCACCGTTTTATTCAAATCCGTACACATCAGACTTCAGTGTTGGACATGCATATAAAGATTTCCACGTTTGTAACTGGCAACCATGCGTGTTTTAGTGAAGGTTTGTGTCACAACATGTAATGTGCCTTGACTTCACATATATGTGCAGGTTTTGCTGTTTTTATTTACCTATGTTTGCAGGTATCTGTACAGGTGTTTAATTTGATTAATTTTGTTTGAAGTTTGACTATGTACAATTGTTTTGTTTGATGTTCTTTATGTTAGAAGTTTGACTACAAATGTCTAGTTCAAATCTGTTTATATTAAGAGTAATAGTGTTTTGAATTTGTGTTATATCGCATGGATGTCCCAATAGGTGCTCACCTGCCTATCCAGTGATTGGCCAGTAACCACTTGGATAGTGTGACCTTCAGCTCTTTAGTACTGATGGCAACATTCCTTGACCTATCCAGTTACATGGTGGGCAAGTGATTTAAAAACTATGCTACTGAGGTTCCTTGTATATTTACAAAACAAGTGTTTATGCCTTTATTGTTTAATTCTTTTATAGTTCTGATCTGCGTTTACTTCAAATCTGTTTATGTTTGAAGTTTCTTTTAGTTCAAATCTGTTTATGTTTGAATTTTGTTTACTTCTAATCTGTTTTTGCAAGTGTTTAGTTCAAATTTGTGTTTGCAAGTATTTTGTTTATAATTCTTAAAGCTGATGGGAATTGAACCAGGTCCGTTCTAGCGGCACTGAATCGCCTTGCAACTCAACAGGTTCGCCGTAGTGACCAACCATATCCCAAAAAAAGACAATTTTGTCAAGACATTCAACCTGTGTAGTCAAGTCATGGAGAATGGACCAATTAAGACAAGGACTATTACAACAATGAACATCCCATACAAGTATTGAAATGTCCTCAGGAACACAAACATATAACAACCGTATTTGTATATAAGGACCTACAGGCCTGTTTATTAACATAAATAACATAAAGACAGGACAATGTTGTTTCAAATAATAGCTTATACAAGGCCGAATTTAAAAGTTTTGCCTCATAAGTGATAGTTTTACTAATATTCAAGATACACATATGAACTTAATATTTTCTAAAAACTTGGAATGTCCTTATAAGTGAGGTGTCATTATTTTTCTACATAGTTCCCATTCTGGTCCACGCACAAAAGCCAACGTCTGACTAGTTATTGCATCCCATCAAGGAAAGAATCAGATGTTTTCCCCCTGAAACCAGGTATGCATGGTGCACAACGGTGTCCCTTCAGCTTAAAAAAAAAATCACAATGTGCCAGATCCAGGCTGTACGACGGGTGCGGTAAAATGCCATCAAACTTGAGATGCTCCATTGCAGCCATTTGTTGACTCATGTGTGGGTGAGCATTGTTGTGGTGAAGAACTGCGAATTTGCCCACACGAACACACAGCAGTCTTGTTCGGAGTTGCATCAAGGTTGTCACATAGAGATCGGAGTTGACGGTATTGCTGTGCTTCAGAAAATCCATGTGGATTACTCCCCCATAGTCCCAAAAGATGGTCATCAACACTTTTTCACCTGAAGCAACAACCTTGAAGTTACTTGGTGACTGAGTTCATAAGGCCTGTATTCCATGGACTGACGCTTGTTTTTGGGGTCATAATGATGTGTCATGACTCATCGCCAGTGACAGTTCTGTGGATAGAGGCATCACCCTCCTGTTCATATTGCGCCAGAAATTCCCAACACGCCTGCTTTCACTGCTGTTTCATATCCGGTGTCAGCATGCAATGGACCCATCTCACACACTTTCCTATACCCAAGGAAGGCATGGATAATGTGATGGACTTAGTCGAAATCCTAACGAACTTGGTGCTGTGCATCCGCGGTTGTGATTGGACGTTCACTGCGTTCCTGGTCATGCAGGCTTGACGTAGTTGAATTGATGTCTTTCACAGTCCTTGCAAACCTCCTGACAGTACTTTTCCATACACGTCGCTATTTTATGTTGGCTGTGTGCATGTATCACATTCCAAGCGCATGACATTAAATGCCCCAGTGGTCACATCCTTAGAGATTACTTTCACATAGGTGTCATGTGGCTAGGAGCACTGTTGTCAACGTTATGACTATGGAGGCAAAACTTTTCAATTCGCCCTCCTACAAGTAAATTCAAGTAACTTTTGTTTAGACAAGTTACAACAAAACAAGTCTTTGGTTTAGATATGTTTGAAGTTTATTTAGTTAAACCTGTGTTTAGTTCAAATTCAATTATGTATGAAGTTTGTTTATGTTTGAAAATTGAGTTGTGTTAGGGCTGAAACAGTTTATATTAGAAGTTTGACTGAAATTTGATTGTGAATGTTCAGGCTTGACTGAAATATGATTGTGAATGTTCAAGCTTGACTGAGCATTTGGTTTGAATCTGATTAATTTTGACTGCATCACATTGTATAAAGATATTTGGCCTTTTCATGTTGATATTTATAGTTCAAAATAAAAACTGCACTAGTTAACTATTGTGGTACTACTTTGACAAATTGGTACTATATTAGTAAGCTATGCAATACTTGCTAAGCTTCTGACCCGTAATCGTTTCGGTTGCCATTCCAAAATGTGCCTGGTACCAATCGTTACAGATATGAGACTGTGTACGTATAATATCATAAATTAAATTTTGCCATATATATTTTTCTTTTAAAGTGCAAAGAAATTAGAAACAAGTACAATGTAGCTGTTAGTGTTCACATGAGAAATCATGACGGAATTTGTAATTTGTGTGCAAGTTGTTACTACTGACAGAATTATTGTACACGTTACTACCGACACAATTTAGCAAGTTACTACTGACAGAATTATTGTACACGTTACTACCGACACAATTTAGCAAGTTACTACTGACAGAATTATTGTACACGTTACTACCGACACAATTTAGCAAGTTACTACTGACAGAATTATTGTACACGTTACTACCGACACAATTTAGCAAGTTACTACTGACAGAATTATTGTACACGTTACTACCGACACAATTTAGCAAGTTACTACTGACAGAATTATTGTACACGTTACTACCGACACAATTTAGCAAGTTACTACTGACAGAATCTGTGTTCATGTTACTACTGTACTGACAGAATTTTTGTACACGTTACTACTGTACTGATATAATTTTTGTTCAAGTTACTACTGTACTGACAGAATTTGAGTGCAAGTTACTACTGTACTGACAGAATTTGAGTGCAAGTTACTACTGTACTGACAGAATTTTTGTTCAAGTTACTACTGTACTGACAGGATTTGAGTGCAAGTTACTACTGTACTGACAGAATTTGAGTGCAAGTTACTACTGTACTGACAGAATTTTTGTTCAAGTTACTACTGTACTGACAGAATTTTTGTTCAAGTTAATACTGTACTGACAGAATTTTTGTTCAAGTTACTACTGTACTGACAGGATTTGAGTGCAAGTTACTACTGTACTGACAGAATTTGAGTGCAAGTTACTACTGTACTGACAGAATTTGAGTGCAAGTTACTACTGTACTGACAGAATTTTTGTGAAAAGTTACTACCAAAATATGTGCATATAGCATGGCATGTTGTGTTGTTTTCAATTCTATTTGGTTTGTTTTCAGATTAAACTTTTTTATTCTCTGATTTGAGTAAGCTGTTTGCTTTGTAGAGTTGCTGACTGAATTGTTTTTATATTGTTATACACACCAGTGGTTCTAAACATGTGCCATATGACCCTCCTTCCGAGTCACAGAGACTTGAAAGGGGGGGGCCATGAATAAAACTTATTTAATTGTAGGACCACAGTTCACCCAGGGGACGGGGTGGGGTGCAGGAATGTACAACTACTTACACCAGTGACCCAACACATCTGTCTTCGATGAACCCTCTTTTTATTCAAAATGTAACAATTTATATATACACATACAGGAAGAGAAATATGTCCTGTAAACATCTCTACTGTTCCATATAATCCCAGTAAAACTAGCACGGTTCGGACATGTATGCAGGCACGATTCCTTGTCAAAAACAATACTGCAGGGAACTGTTGAGGGTGGAAGAAGCAGAGGAGGACAAATAAAGACATGGACAGACAACATCAAGGAATGGACGGCTAGATATTTCCACACTCATCCGCATCGCTGAGGATAGAATTCGCTGGAGAACTCTGTGTGCTGAAGCATCTAATGCGGTACCCCTACGACCCTGAAGGGTTATGGGTTTATTGATGAATGATAATCCCAGTCAGCTTTTACAGCTTCATGCCAGCACGTACATGTATGCCCTCCTGCTATCGAATTAGCATGATGTAGTCCAGAGAACACAATGCCTTGTCATGGTTTACAGCTGTTCTGCGATATCTGCACCTTTCTACCTGACACATCCGATTTCAGCACAACTTCTGGGTCACTTGGATCCTATATGGGATGGGACAGCCTCATAACCTCTTTACTCGCCTCTTATGATATGCATGGACGGTAAACAGTTGCTGTTCTTTGCTCCCCTTTCGGCTCTTCAATTCAGTCAAAGTTTTACGCTGATCATGTAACCGTTTCAATTACACGAATCACATTTGAATTATCATCATACTTTGTCCCATGAATGAATAGAACCAGAGAGATTTAATATTTGAGGGACTATTTAATAACCATCGGAAAGGTCGAGGGGAGAAGAGACAAAGAATTTAGTGGATGGGATGAGGAGAGTTTTGTCACCTTGGCACAATAATATATCACCAACTGAATTTATTAATAACACAAGAGACAGAGAAATATGATGACTTTTGCCAATCGGCTCTTGATTGATACTTATCTGAACATATTTTTGTCTTGAGCATGACTTCTGCTTTAGAATAACCTCTCAGATTTCTCATTGATATTTAAGCCACTGAGCATCAGGTCTTCCAGTTACATTACAGCATATCTGATATATTTATGTCTTTTGATACAGCACATCCAATAGACTCAAAATTATATTTCTTTAAAAATTGTTGCTATTAACTCAAACATTCTTCAATGAAAATGATTACTATTCTGAAAAATAACTTTTATTAATTTGCACACAACCCGGTCACAACTTACAGTGCTAATAGTTCTATGTAAAACATCAAATATAATACAGGAACAAGGGACGAATATTTCTAAATTATATTAAAACTTGTGACTGTCAAAAACATATACACAATGTCCAGAAACTGGTGGAAACATTTTGTCACATAATCTGAAAATGGGACAATAAAGATTCATCTTAGTTTGTCAACTGTGATGTTATATAAACTGTGATGTTATAGCATCATCTTAGTTTGTCAACTGTGATGTTATATAAACTGTGATGTTATAGCATCATCTTAGTTTGTCAACTGTGATGTTATATAAACTGTGATGTTATAGCATCATCTTAGTTTGTCAACTGTGATGTTATATAAACTGTGATGTTATATAAACTGTGATGTTATATAAACTGTGATGTTATATAAACTGTGATGTTATATAAACTGTGATGTTATATAAACTGTGATGTTATATAAACTGTGATGTTATAAATCCATTTTTTTCAACTGCGATTTTACTGAACCCAAACTGTAGGTATTGGTTACAAGCTGACATTGTACTCCTCGCAAACATATTGGTGCTAGGTCACCTCTCGCAGATATCAAAGGGCATACATATTTATAGTTCCTGCGGTTTTCTGGTTAAAAGCACCCCTCATTTTACCAGACAAGATCCATAAGACATAGAAACGTGTGTAAAAGTAACAATAAAAACCAGCAACCAGTTTTAAGGCACTAAATCTGAAACAGTTATACCTGGAAAGACTGATAATACAATGTATAATTAACACACACAAAAATACCATAATAAAGATGTCACATTAATCAACTGCTGTGTTAATTCTATGTTTGGTGAGACTGCAGTAACACTTAATACCAAACGATGAAATATGCA
Organism: Meghimatium bilineatum; assembly: GCA_034231615.1. Taxonomy (NCBI): domain Eukaryota; kingdom Metazoa; phylum Mollusca; class Gastropoda; order Stylommatophora; family Philomycidae; genus Meghimatium; species Meghimatium bilineatum. The sequence goes on from CM067303.1 coordinate 27,842,342, forward strand.
AACAAAATAATCAAGTTGTTGATGATATTAAGTTAATGGAACACCTTATATGCAAAAAAAAAGGACAGATGACAAAAAACATGCATATATCACACAATAGCAATGGGTCAAAATGCATGAGCTCACTGGATCAGCAACCAACCATGAGGTTAAGTCACTGCTATTCAATCATGCTCCACTGAAACTGGTTTGTGCACTATGTAACGATTACAGCACTTTCTTGCTCTTTGGGCAGTGTAAACAGATTCTTCTTCTTCGAGTTCATTCTCAAACTCCCACTGGATCTCTCTTGTAGCAGGACAATGGTCCAACTAGATTTCCAGCAGGATGTAATCCAGAAAATGGAAATGCGTTGTATCACCGTTTTATTAGCGCCAATGGCCTGGCACATCCGTCTTCGACTGTATGTTAACAGATAAACCCAAACTATATAATTCAATAGACATAAGGTCAGGGTAGTAGGTGATAGGCCTATACCTAAAAAAAAGGTGTTCACCCTTTTTATGTGTGGAGTTCCAGCATTTTCAGGAGCCTGGGTGAACATGAAAATCTGTAGGATTTACCCAGGTACCTATCTTTTGATCATATTTCTAGGATTTCCTTAAAAACTCCAGATTAATGCAAATTTGACCAAAATAATCCGAATAAAACTTGCATCCATAACCCACCTTAGACACCCATGTCTTTAAGACCATATATGAGCCTGGGTATCGCCTGTTACACAACTGAGACAAATCTGTGTTTTTATCAGAAAGGCTATGGGCTGTCAAGGAGCTACCTGCTCACAGCTGAAGAAATTATTCCATCATCATCCACCTATCACTCACTGTCAAATTAATTTGTTCCTTTATTGCATACTAGTTTTTCAATAATCCATTTCCTGTTTGGTTCACACATTTTTAAAATTTAACTTCAGTATTTCATAATTCATTCAATAGAAGTAAGAAAGAAAATACTAAAATGTTACATAGAGCCCATACTGTTATATGGTAGTGAAGCATGGACAATTGACAATATTGCAAGAAAACATCTGGAGGTCACAGAGATGTGGTTTTATAGAAGAATGTTGAAAATATCATGGACAACTAAAAAAAAAAAAGAGTAATGCTATAATTCTACAACTGATCAACTCAAATAGAGAACTTATTAACTGTATTAGAATACGACAATCACAGTTCCTGGGTCATGTCATGAGAAGAGGTGGGATGGAGAATATCGTAACAACTGGAAAGATCGAGGGTAAGAGAGACAAAGGAAGACAACTGGAAAGATCGAGGGTAAGAGAAACAGAGGAAGACAATGTGAGAAAATGTTGGATGGCTTGAAAGCCTGGCATGATGCAGAATCATCAGAAACTATATTTAAATGTATAACAAACAGAGGACTGTGGAGAGACATGATCGCCTATGCCGGAAGGCATGGTACCAATGAATGAATGAATGAATGAATGAATGAATGAATGAATGAATGAATTTTAAAATACTGTAATATTTTCTAATTGTGTCCTGCTTTATGCTTCTTTATAGTTCTGTGTTTTGTATCCCTTGCTAGAGGGATGAAAACCTTTTGGTTCAAACAATGATTCAGTGTGGGTTTCTGTGTAAAGGTAAAAACAATGAGTCAGTGTAGGTTTCTGTGTTAAGGTAAGATCAAGGTAAACTGAGTAATGAACCAGCGTCATACCACAGTGTGCCATAAGTGCTCAGCTGGTCGTAGTTGACCAGAAACCAACCGCCTGACTCAGTAGTGATGGCACCATTCCTCAACCTTCCCAGTACATTAACCCTGGTACCCAACTTCCTGGTGGTTGGGTAATGACTGGAGTAATTTTTATTTCAAACCATAAATGAGTGGACACGAAACCCAAGTCTGCTGATCAGTGGTCAAATGACTTAACATTACCGTGTCACCCAGGTCTGTGTAATTAGTAAAATCACATTACTAAATGACTTGTATATTTTATCTTCTGTATTATAACTTCTTTTATGGACGTGAGAAAGATAACAGAAGATAAAATATATAACTGATACTTGTTACACAACTGATAACATTGACCTTTGTCATGTGCTGTAGCTATACATAGAAACGAGAATTACCAGATACCAAGTAATGATAGAGACACGAGCGAACAAGAAAGAGACAGAATTCATAATATAAAGAATCAATGAAAGATTGAATAAAGAAATGGTGTTTTTAGTTTATAGATACAAGTTAACAGTATCAAGATAAGGTCATAAATCCAATCCAGTGAGGCAAAAGAGGCAAGGGAAGACAGGAGAAACACAAAAATAAACTGGAAATAGAAAGAACTGAAAATGTGTAGAGGATTGACTTTATAGTACTCTGGTTTACATATTTACTCCACTCCTCTCAACAAAACAGCACACCATCTGCCAAGAGTACCACTAATAGCATATAAATTTGTATCTTCAAGTGATAATCAATAGGGATCTCTGAAAGGATTCACTTGTAAACAAGACCCTGGATCAACCATGCGACCCCTTGAACACAAGGGTATTGGCTTAACCACTATGCTATGGGGATCTCCCATTTGTAGCATATCCCAGGAAGTTGTTAATAAACCTAGGATTTTGAAATGAGAAAATTATGTCCATACAAGAAATGTCTTTTGAATTTATCCCTAATAAGAAAAGAGATTTAATTGAAGCATATCCTATCTTGAACATTTCATTTACTGCTGACTATTTTGGCACTGTTTATTTGCTTTGATAGCACTGGCAACCTACTGAACATATTTATATTGCCTAGAAAATCACCACAGCCAACAAATGCTGGGTTGATAGCTACGTCCTAGATAGGATACGCTACCAATTTTTAACACTATCACAGCTATGTGAAACAGCATGACCTACATTGCAAGTTTTAAACCCATGACCAGCAACCAACGTCATGTTAGTCTGGACTATTTAACTGTCTACAACAAAGACCAGATTAGAGTGACCAAAAGACATAAAGAAGTAATTGTCACGTTTCTTATTATTTTGTTTGCTAGTACAGTGGAATCACAATTGTCAAGTTTCTTACTTTATTTGCTAGTACAGTGGAGTCACAATTGTCAAGGTTCTTATTTTGTTTTCTAGTACAGTGGAGTCACAACTGTCAAGTTTCTTATTTTTCTTGCTAGAACAGTGGAGTCACAATTGTCAAGTTTCTTATTTTGTTTGCTAGTACAGTGGAACCACTCTATAGCAAATTCTTTTATAACACATTTCCCTCTATAACAACACTTTTCAAAATCCCCAATTATATTTATTATTTCTTGTTTGTGCTTCATATAGCGAATTTTTGTTATTACATACACATTTCATCTGTCCGGCACATTTCATCTGTCCGGACCAAGTTATAATGGAATTCCATTAAATGAAGTTATAAAGTTACTATGATGTAAATATATAGGACATCAGATAGCAACATTCTAGCAAATACAGCAATATCTTTCAATCAAAATGATACAATTTATGTGATAATTTATGCGATATATGTTGAACAATTCAGTAGCATGAGTATTTTATCCAATACAATTTTTGAGACATTCATGAACAATAACTACAGGTACCACAAAATTTGTGCCAATGATTTTCACAAATACAAAGGAGACTAATCAAGCATGACATTTTCATGCAAATTATTCATGAGTATCACCCTTTGCTGTCCTTTGGTTACAAAATATAGTTTCTCAGACACCTCATTGTGCAAAGGGACTTTACTTACTTATTATTTTGAGTAATGTCCCTTGAGCTATGTATTGAAACCAATAAGACAATTCTTGGCCGAGATGTAATTTGAGGTGTTTTCAACTACTGACAGGGATTATATTTCAGAAATACTTTAGTTTAGTAACATAGTCTACAGCGAAGAGTGGGAGAAAATAAGGTCTGAGATGGCACTGCTGTTGAACCCAGAGGATCCATGGATAACATGAAGTGAATGACAGGTCATCAGTACTATAAATGCTCCGATTTGATAAACGACACCAGAACAAATAAAAAGTAATATTTAAAATATACTCTGGAAGTCGTATTGAATGGATTACCTGAACCACCCTCTCCACTATTTTTTTGTTTTAAAGCTTCGATATAATTAAATAAGACTAACGTCTGCGGTTGGTAAAAGAGGTACTTCACCATACGAGGTACCGTACATTTTATTTAACCCAAAATAAGACAAAGTAGTGTGTGTTCCAAATATTAATCTGTGAGTAGAACATATTTTAGTATTGCAGAAAGTGGTAACACAACAGCCTATCAAAGATAATGAAATAAGCAAAGAAAATGCCAAAGAAATGTTGATTAGAGTCGGTCTTGTTGTTGGCGATTAAATAAGACTTCAAAATGGACTTACTGTCTTTTTTTTTTCTTTCCCACCAGGAAATTACAATTCCACCTTGAAAAAAGACAAATGCATGAAAAAGCTATCATTTAAGATTAAAGCATGAAAAAATATGGAATAGCTAAAATTGAGTAATGAAACTAGACAAAAGCATGCAGTTATATTACACTGCTAAAATCTGACAAAACATGGAAAAAAAGCAACAATTCATTATTGTAATAGAAAACATGAAAACTATAGAAACAGGTAATGGATTAAAAAATAATTGGAATTTGTTATAACGAGTATTACTCATCAACTGGTCAACATAACAATACAAAATTAATTATTTATCTCTGTAAAGGTTTCCCTGTTCTGCTGTAATATGTTTATAAGTTGGTACAGTAGACTCTCTTTTTTAGTGCATATGTTTATAACAAAAATTCCACTGTTAACAACATTTTAAAATTCCCAATCGATTTACTCTTTATTGTATATATTGAATTTAGGTTTATACATAAATATTTTATCGGTCCGGAATAATTTCATCTTCTTCAGTGTTCGTTCTCAAACTTCCGCTGGACCTCTCTTGTAACAGGATAATGGTTTGTCCTATTAGATTTCCAGCAGGATATAGTCCAGAGAATGGAAATGCGTTGTGTTGCCAATTTATTTACACCAAAGGCCTGGCACATCCATCTTCGACAGGGACCAATTTAATACAGTGATTAAAATGTAGAAATTGTCAACTTCCATGAACAGCAAATGGTAATTTTAGCAGCTTACTAGAAATCAAACACTGTGAAGCCCAAAATATGTTCTTAAATAAGAAAACAAAAATTATAACAACGGATAAAGTGAAAGTACAACCAAAGATATTAATTGACAATTTTGAACTAGAGGACGTAAAAATTGCCAGTATTTGGGCACAAACATAAATAGCTCAGGATACTGCGCTGTCGAACCAAGAGAAGAATTGCAATGGCGCCAGTGAAACTGGTGCAAATTAAAAATCCTTGGAAAGGTACCAGCAGCATAGCCGAACTATGTATGATCAGAATATGCGTATTTCCAGTGGCAATATACGGTTGTGAGGCATGGACATTAAACAAAACAATAGCAAAGAGAATCACTGCTTTCAAAAAGAGATGCTACAGAAGAATTTTATGTATACCATGGACAACCAAAAAGACAAATCAAGAAGTGTAAGATCAATAAACGTCAAACAGGACTGGCTCTTTAACAACATCCTAACAAGAAAGCTGTGGTTTTTTTCATATAAAGAGACATAACAGCATGGAAAGATTAATAGCTGAAAGTAGAGTTAACGGCAACAGAGGAAGAGTGTACCAACACGACGATGGTGCAGTGATAAGGAAGACCACATTTTGGAAAGAATGGGGGTATGTCACATGATAATAACTGGATATAAATAGTTAAATACAGTTGACAACAATAAAATACCAGATACGTATAAGGGAAAATGTGAAAGTACTTTTTGCTCAGAACAAATGGACAGCATATTGCTATTTGTTATTTTGTTTTGTCCTAGTGTTCATTCTCACTCCAGTTTGATATCTCTTGTAGCAGAACAATTTGGGTACTAAATTTGCAGCAGGGTGTAGTCCAGAGATTGGAGATGCATTGCATCACTTATTTGTGTAGATGGTCAAACACATCCAACTTCGGCTACTAATGTCAATCAACAGGAGTCTAACGAAAATGTTTCTAATGAATGATCTGCGTTCGTTCTCAAGCTGCTGCAGATTAGCAGGATGTAGCACAGAGATTGCATTGTGCCATGGTTTATAGCTTAGTTGTGATATCTGCTGTCCCATCCCATAGATAGCCAAAGTCATGCTGAAGTCAAATTTATCAGGTCAAAAGGTACAGATATTGCAGCAAAGTTGTAAACGATAACAAAACACATACTGCTCTCCGGATTACATCTTGCTATCTGCAGGAGTTTAAGAACAAACAAGGAAGAAGAAAGAATGAAAACAACTCGAGTTGTTAAAAAAAATTTGATGACACTGGTAACACATTTTCTTTTTAGTATCATATTATGACATTTAAGACGTTAATTCAAAGAAAATATAACAAAATTATACAGACAAAATTGTGGTAACAGTAAATATCACGTTTCCAACATAAATAGAAATCCCTCTTTCAATTCAAGCATTTCAAATTAAGTCAATAATGAAAAATTCTGGTCTACAGTAACATAATCTAAACAATAATATACAGTAAAATATAAGACACTACATTAATTATATGAATTAATTCATTATCACATTATGACTGTTTTCTGAAATTTCTGCAATCTTTATTTATCCTGTGTGCTTTCTAGCTATTGAATGATTTCAAAAAATATCTATCGATCCTGGTCTTTTGAGTGATGTCAGAAATCTTGGGTATTTTCTAGCTCGGGTGATGTCAGAAATATCAATAAATCCTGGACATTTTCTAGCTTTTGGTTGACATCAGAAATCTTAATCAAAATTATATCCTATTATATATTGGATAAAGTCTGAAGTAAAGACTGGCTCTGAAGAGTGAAGTTTGTTAACAGGATACGTCACTGGGAGTTGAATGATATAGACTATACTTGATGTGTTGTATAGATCCTAAATCAGTGTAGGGTAGAGCCGAGGCCTATAATTCTGGATCAGGTCATGTATTATGTTTAATAAAAGTCTCTAGTCTAATATCTTTTGAGGACTTGGATCAGCAGAAACGAAATAGTATACAAGTTGTGTAATTTCTCACTGTGAACTTTCTACTTGATGACTGCCACCAGAGTTAACGCAATGATTTGCTGACATTCATTCAGCAGCGACAGACTATGGTGTCTATACTAGGCTCTTTTCCAAGTAATAATTCATTGTATTGTAATAATGACTATATTGTCATTGAAGATTTAGATTGTGGTGCTTATATATTATTTATAATTCTTTTAATTGGCAAACGATAATGATTGAAGTATGACTCGATCACATCACTCCTTAGATATTTACAGAAATTACACAGGCTCATTCATTCACAATGGAAATCCAAATGACGATTAGAACGAAAATCTAAAAAAAAAAATTAGGCAAAACGGAAAGCCTAATAAAAAAATAACCAACAATAGTTAGTAACGTAGTAACACCCATTTTTTCATGACGATCTTCTTCTTGCGTAGTAACCGAGGCATGCACAAATTCCAAGAATACCAATAACAAGGCCTAAAACCAATGCGATGGCATCACCGGCATCAAATGCATGTACTCCTGGCACCAGGAGAGTGATAATTAGGATTAGGCAAAATTGAGCTTGAACGTTTGTCTCCATTTTGTTGAGCATTAAGCATGTGATATGTGTCACATGACATGCTAAGGGAGGTAAGGGAATGCCGGTGACTTCCGAGATAACTCTAACGTCTTCGGAAACACGCACTATCATCATGTGCTTCCATTCATTTAGAATACAGAACAGAACTAAAAATAAGGCTGGAGATGGCTTTAGCGTCCTTGTCAAGGCTAACTGTGATTTGGAAAAGCAAAATCAGTGTTGGAGTAAAAATCAAACTGTATAAGTCGCTGGTGCTTTCTGTTGTGTTGTATGGTTGTGAGAGTTGGACACTCACTGCGGACATGGAGAGAAGATTACAGGCTTTCTAGTACAAATGCTACAGAAGAATTCTATGAATTTCCTATAGGGAACATAAGACCAATGTGTACGTAAGAAATAAAGTAGAGATGTGTGCAGGTGTTCAGGAGCCATTGCTTTCAATAGTGAAACGACGAAAATTAGCATGGTTCGGACATGTATGCAGGCACGATTCCTTGTCAAAAACAATACTGAAGGGAACTGTCGAGGGTGGAAGAAGCAGAGGGGGTCAAATAAAGACATGGACAGACAACATCAAGGAACGGACAGGGCAAGATATGTCCACACTCATCCGCATCGCTGAGGATAGAATTCACTGGAGGACTGTGTGCTGAGGCATCCAATGTGGTACCCCTACGACCCTGAAGGGCTATGGATTTATTGATTCATTCATTCAGACATTGGCCCTATCATCAATGAGTACATTTGCCACCAGTCGATCCAATTAAATTAATTCTTATTTGTCATTTCAAATATTTAGGTCAACGATTGCAGCAGATAGAAGAAGTTCAACAGAAATAAGAAACAGAATAGGGCAGGCCAAAAAAAACATTCAGAAAATTGAAAAATATATTGTGTAATATGACCTTGTCATTAGAGGTGAGAAAGAGAGTTCTGCAGTGCTATATAACTCCTATACTAACATATGGGTGCGAGTCTTGGACAATAAACAAACTGGAAAGTGGGAAATTAGAGGCAGTAGAGATGTGTTTCTACAGAAGAATGCTAAGAATATCATGGACTGCCAAAAAAACAAACAACTAACGTGGAGGCGTTGAAAGAGTGAAATGTGAAACGGACTCTGATCAATAGGCTAATATAAGAAAAAGACAATCTTCATTTTTTTGGCCACTTCATGAGACAGGCAGGTTTGGAGAACTTAGTCACAACGGGCAAGATTGAAGGCAACAGAGACAGAGGACGACAACGTGAGAAAATATTAGTTTGACAACCTGGCACGGAGGGAAACAACAACGATATTGATACATATTACTGTAGACCAGGGGTCGGGAACCCATGGCTCGCGAGCCAGATGTGGCTCTATTGATGGCTGCATCTGGCTCGCAGACAAATGTTCGATTATTGAAAAAACGTTAACAAAACACACACAATGGAATCTACTATTGAAAATTCCTTTAGAATTATGACCATGCCTAATAGTTCGTAAGACCTATGGCTAATAACCTATATTCGAGCTGTAAATGTTCTTGGGCAGGTCGGACATGGAATGACCACTGTAGGCGGATTTTGGTCTATCCGTGACTTTCTAGCTATTCTCCGCTGTTGTGCTGCTGCATATCTCCTCATTTCACAAGATGATGCGCTCTGTAGAACTGTAGAGGCTCATGCAGATAGTGGTTCTCTGACTGCAGTCAGATTTCGTTCCATCTCGATCTACAAAGCTCGGACACGATCCGCAAAGCATAAGCTGAGCTGCTTCCCACGAACTTCAATCATCATCATCAGGTGCCATGGAGGCTGGCGTATGCAGTCATGGCTCTCCACAGCTCTCTGTCCACAGTATTATGTATCAAGGTCGTTGTTGTTTCCTTGCCGTGCCAGGTTGTCAAACTGTCTAATATTTTCTCATTTTATCGCCCTCTGTCTCCTTCAATTTTCCCTGTTGTGACTATGTTCTCTAAACCTGCCTGTCTCATGAAGTGGCCAAGAAAGACGATTGCCTTTTTCTTAAATTGTTGATTAAGGTCCGTTTCGCATTTGACTCGTTCAACACCTCTACATTAGTTTTTCTGGCAGTCCATGGTATTGTCAGCATTCTTCTGTAGAACCACATCTCTGTTGCCTCTAATTTCCCACTTTCGAGTTTGTTTATTGTCCAAACGCGCACCCATATGTTAGTATAGGGGTTATATAGCACTGCAGAACTCTCTGTCTCACATCTAATGACAAGGTCATATTTTACACTGTATATTTTTCAACGAACTTCAAAGCAAACATTTTCCAGGCTGTAGGCCTACCACGAAGATGTACTTCTAAAATGATATTTATATGCGAACCCTTGGTTTGCACGAGAGAAATGCAGAACCATTATCACCCCGATATGGTGGTCGACCTCATGCTTAATCTTCTTATTTGTATATTTTACAACTTGCATAGCAGGTGATAGTTATACACACCAGTTTTGTACATCTTGTCTGATCATCAGGAGGTAGTAACTTCAGCAGAACTAAAATCCAACAGGGGAAACTAGGAAACAGGGTGAGTAAGTTTTGATAATCACTGGATAGACATATAATAACACACACGAGTAACGATGTTGTGACAGAAAGGCTTAATCAATAACACATGCATAACAAAACACACATGAGTAACGATGTTGTGACAGAAAGGCTTAATCAATAACACATGCACAACAAAACAAATAACAAGTAAGAATGACACTAAATTCACATGGCAGAGCTAAATCTCATTTTATTATGATAATTTTGTTAGGTCTGTCACGTGAATGTGAACAGTGTCAATCTTACCCCTCATTTGTTATGTTGTTAATGTGTTCTTGATTAAGGTCTTTCGGTCACAACTTTCTGACTCTCATGTGTGTATTCAGTGATTAGCAAAACTTTGTTATCCCGTTTCCTAGTTCCTCCTCTCTGACTACTAGGCCTATAGCGTACAAGAGCAAAACTGAGCTTAATAAACCACATCACCATCATCAAACCCATAACCCTTCAGGGTCGTAGGAGCGTCATGCTAGTAACATCAACGCAAATTTTCTACCATGCTTACCTGTTCTTAGTTCCTTGTTTAAGCGTGTGAGTCATGTGACGTATTCTTTCCAGAACGTAGCCTTTCTTATGAATCTCCAGATATTCCAAAATCTTTGGCAAGTTGTCGGCTTCCTTTAGCGGCATGTACACATGTTCCTGAATATCTCTTGTCCACGTCTCGGTCTGCTGCCTTCTATTGTCCCCTCCAACAACACTCCTTCCATGTCATCATGTCTTCACATAGCCAAAAAAAACCTAACGTACGAAAATTTCAACACATCCATAAGGAAAGTCTTGGCAAAAGACTCCTCTATTGTATTGTTTAAGTGTGGAGAATCTTATTCATGTCCTTAATATTATCAATCCATACTTTCATTTTCAGAGAAATTTTTGGAACTACACCCGTCAATGCCTACATCAAGAGACAACAAATCAAATGGTTTGGATATTTAATGAGAATGGAACTTGATTGCCCTCCATCAGTAGGGTATAACAGAAGAATATTTGGGATGAGGGAAAGAGGAAGATCATGATGTAAATGGATTGATAATATCAGAGACCCCATGGGATTGCAAGAACAGACATTCTACAACCCCATGGGATTGCAAGAACAGACATTCTACAACCCCATGGGATTGCAAGAACAGACATTTTACAACCCCATGGGATTGCAAGAACAGACATTCTACAACCCCATGGGATTGCAAGAACAGACATTCTACAACCCCATGGGATTGCAAGAACAACAACAACACATTCAGCAATAGAATATAGACTTCAACTCCCATACAACGCTTCATGGCACAAGTAACTGGGAGAAAACAAGACTGTCTTTTTTTTTTTCCTTTTCATTTTGCCCACTCAACTGTTCCCTGTAGGATAGTTTTGGAAAGGAAATCGTGCCTCACCACGTGGCCAGATTGTACGAACAACTTCAGCACAAAATATATGACAGTACAAAGATTCTTCATTGAGCATGTTTATTCATTTTCTGACATTAACAAGCAAAATTTAATAAAAAATTATACTGTACATACAAATACAACCATTTTTAATGTGCGCACAAGAAATACTAATAGAAACACACCAATTTCAGATTTATTGGGTCAAAGGTAAAAAAAAGGGTTCATAGGTCATTGGTTAAAATAAGGATACAAGTTTTGTCTTGTGTCCAAAACCTTATAACCAAAAACATCAAGCACTAATTGTGTCTTTATTGCAACTCAAAGAACAGCACTAATACAGCTTTCTTGTAGTGAGGGGTGGGAGGAGAGTCAGTGCTTTCCCTTGCTGTGTTTATCTTTTACAACTGCGAAAGTATGGTACCCATTTGTAAAACTGAGTCATCTTAAAGGTGGCCATCATTGGACTTGAATCCAAAACATTTGTATAACAAATCAGTGTGTTAGTGACTGAACTAATCTCACTCTCCATACAACTGTAGCAAAACTGAAACATAATGAATTTAGGCAGATATCTTTCTTCTCTTTGCGATTTGATCAATTACTTTGTATCTACTCAGATGTTGGTCATGTAGAGATAACAAAAATCTGTCTACAGTCGTCATTCCATGCCAGAACTGTCCAAGGACATTTACAGCTCGAATAGGGCTCATTTTTAGCCATCTACGAACTATTAGGCATGGATCTCCCTTGGATCTTCGGGGATCTCCCTGGTGTAGTGGTTAAGCTGTTTGGCTTGTGTTCAAGAGGTTCACAGGTTCGAATCCGGCTCATGTCGTCTTGTTTATAAGGTGGATTTTGTTCTGAGATCCCTGTGGATTATCACTTGAAGCTACGGAGTTACGTGCTATGAGTGGTACTCTTGGCAGGCTTCATGCCGCTTCGTTGAGAGTGACGGAGTACATATAGGAAACAGAGTACAGTGAAGTCAATCCTTTACGTCTTTAAAACCCTTTTTTTAGGCATGGATATAATTAAAACTGAATTTTCAAAAGTGGATGTAAAAAAATTATCATTGTCTTCATCATTTATGATGGAGAATACACATGCACAGAGAATACACATGTACAGAGAATACACATGTACAGAGAATACACATGTACAGAGAACACACATGTACAGAGATACAACTACTGTAGTCAGATATTACACATGTACAGAGATATTACACATGTACAGAGATATTACACATGTACAGAGATATTACACATGTACAGAGATATTACACATGTACAGAGATATTACACATGTACAGAGATATTACACATGTACAGAGATATTACACATGTACAGAGATATTACACATGTACAGAGATATTACACATGTACAGAGATATTACACATGTACAGAGATATTACACATGTACAGAGATATTACACATGTACAGAGATATTACACATGTACAGAGATATTACACATGTACAGAGATATTACACATGTACAGAGATATTACACATGTACAGAGATATACTGTGATAGAGTGGTACAGAGCGCATCTATGACAACCAAGGTACATAGTTTGATCCCCGCAACATGTAATTTTGTATCCGGGGCATTCAGAAAGCAATGGCAAACTACTGAGCATATTCATATTGCCTAGTAAATTACTACAGCAAATAAATTGCTGGGTTGATGGCTACGACCTGAATAGGATACGAAACCAAAAAACATTACAGATATTGCTTCTTAATAAACTTCATCACCAACAAACCCATAACCCTTCAGGGTCGTAAAGGTGCGATGCTAGAAACATCAATACAAAAATTATAACCTAATAGAGTAATATCAATGTACACAGAAGTTTGAGTGCTAAGTTTGTTATATTGAGCCAATCCTTCTTTATGGAAGTGAAGCATGGACATTAAAGACAAACGCCCAAGATAAGCTGAAGATAACTGAGATGTGTTTTTTAAGAAGAATAATGAAAATTCCATGGACGGACAAGAAAACTAATGCAGAAGTTCTAAGAGATGCTGGAGTAAAAACAACAAATTATAGCAAAAATTAGAAACAGACAATCAAGATTTTTAGGGCATGTGATGAGATAAGTAAAACTGGAATATTTAGTAACAACCGGAAAGATCAAGGGGAGAAGAGACAGAGGAAGACAAAGAGAGAAATTTCTGGATGGTTTGTCACTGTGGCACAAAAAGAAGTCACAAACTGAACTTATTAGCACCAAAAGAGACAAAGAGTAGTGGAGAAGCTTGATTGCCTATGCCACTCTGCATGGCACTTGATTGATTGGAGATACATCTAGTCTGATATTGGTAAATGTATAGAATTGTTTGTTTTATGTCTTTGTAAGTTTCCAATAGCTGGATTTTGCAGAAATGCATCCGTAGACGGGATTGTTGTTCTGTCAACAGCAAAATTGTAACAGGATATATATGAATTATCATATGTGTTGCTGGGACCTAGAAGAGAAGCAAAGAATATGGATCTGCCATGTATGGTGTAAGAAACAACTAGGATACCTTGGGAATTCGACTGCTCATTTCATCCCATAAGTCAAGCAGCTTATAAGCTATACTGAATATGTGCATGTGTAATCTGAAGGCCGCAGATATCGCAGCCAAGCTGCAAACCTTGACACAACACATTCTCTCGACTACAAACCAGCAGGAGTTTGAGACAAAATTTAAAAAAAAAAGTAGTGTTAGGTGACTTCGTTCGCTCAGATTTTCAAAAGTGAATTATGGTCGCTCACAAGGCTGTGTAAGATTTGTGTAAAGATCAGAACAGTTTATAAAAAAGAGCATAACAGATATATAAAGAGATTGATAAATCAGTGCTGACCTGGAACTGTCGGACGCTACACTCTGACGGATTTATTGAGTCGGAGATAAGAGCACCTATGGACTTGCCCAATGTGCGCTGATGATAACCTACAGTTATAACTCATGAGCAATTTCACAATTCTTTCTTTCTCTATTGAATATAAATAACTACAACCAGTCAGAGGATATCCGATAAGGTGGAGTGTTCCACTGTAACAAAACTGTCAGGGGATACCCGACAAGGTGGAGTTTGCAGCTGTAACAAAACTTAGAGGATATCTTACAAGGTGGAGAGTGCAGCAGTAACAAAACTTTCAGCAAATACCCGACAAGGTGGAGAGTGCCACAGTAACACAACTGTCAGCGGATATCTGACAAGGTGGAGAGTGCCGCAGTAACAAAACTTTCAGCAAATATCCGACAAGGTGGAGAGTGCCGCAGTAACACAACTGTCAGCGGATATCTGACAAGGTGGAGAGTGTCGCAGTAACAAAAATGTCAGCGGATACCCGACAAGGTGTAGAGTGCTGCTGTAACAAAAATGTCAGCGGATACCCGACAAGGTGGAGAGTGCCGCTGCAACAAAAACCAAGAATTGATAACTAGGTTGCTTGGTTGCTGATCGAGCGGTCCATGGGCTCATGCCCATTGACCCAATGCCATTGTGTGATATATATGTGTTTGTGAGCTGTTGTTTTATTATATTTATCTGGCTTTGGAGGGAGAAGCATTTTCCTGACATCATCCAGCGCTGAACATTCAAAAAGGTGGCGGTCAATAGTTTTATAGGGATGAGTGCATAGCCAGCACCCTGGATTGTGTTGTCGTTGTATTCTGTTCAGGTCATTGTTAAGCTGCACATGTGGGTGAAGTCAGAAAATGATACTCTGGTCCTTCCTTCCCAGGAAATTGATGTTGTCTTTAGGATTTGGGCTGATCATATATTTATAATATTTCTCTCCCAGTGTTTCTCATGGCCCATCTGTTCATCCAATTTTCTTTCTTCACAGATTTGAACATTATTTTAACTGTGTGCATGGTCGTTTGTGTATATGGCTGTTTTTGTTGTTGCTCCCTTCTTTGCTAGTCTGTTTGTCTTGTCATTGCCAGGTGTGTTTAGAGTTGCCAGGAATCCACTGCATAACAATACTGACTTCATAAAATGTATGCAGCTGGTTGGCATGGTGATATATTTCAACCAGCTCAGAATTACAATGTCCATCACATTCTAGAGCTTGAAGAGCAGACAGAGTCAGTAAAAATTATGTTTTGGAGTTTTGATGGAAAGGCATCAAATATGGTCTTCATGTGGTACAAAGCAACTTCAAGTGCTGTTATTTCAGCTTCATAATTAGAAAATATCTCCCCACAGGCAACAAACAACTCATCAGATGTTTCACCTGGATATTCTATATAGACACCATAAATCTGCTTTGATGGTGGCCTTGAAAGCATTGAAAGCAGACAGTCAGTATAGACATGGATCCATTGTTCTGGGTAGGTGTCTATTATTTTCTGTGTTGCTTTCATAAGACTTACTGGGTCAGAGCTTTTTGTTGCATTATCTCTTAATTGTGTCTTGATTTCGGGCAATTTAAAACTTACGTGTGGTGGTAAACATTTTTCTACACTTTGCAGTTCTTGTCTCTTTTCTCGGAAGTGATAGCTGTCTTTTATTTCATTGACATGGCTGAGGACCGATCTTTGTTTTATTTTGTGGTTTTGGTTGCCAGTTTTCTACAAGTTGTTTATTTGGGTGGTCATTGTGCATTCATTTGCTTCTTTTCATAAGCCTCCATTGCAGCCATATCTCAACTGGTTCAGGGGTGAACTGTTGTATTCTAAAACAGAACTTATGCAACCAAAACATAGTTTTCTGAGGATATCATTGTCTGATTCCCAAGATGTGCCAGTGATCCTTTTCAGTAGCTGTAACCATTTTAGTGTTTTATTTTTGACATTTTCTACATGATTCTTGAGGGTGAGCTGCCGCTCCAGCAAGACGTCAAGATATATGGGATGTTCTTCTCTTGGCAATTTCTGTGTATCTAGATAAATAGGTTAATGTACTATTGTTACTGGTACAGACTATCTATAATTATTTTGTGTGTTTATTTCATTTGTGTTTGTTTCTTGATAAAGGTCCCAGTTGGACCGTAATGTAGAAAAAGGCCTTGTGCCTTTGTTTTTTGTTACCGAGTATTTTCTTTTTTATATTAGTTTTATTATTTTTCTATTGAGCCCTGGCAATTCAAAAAATTAGTATCATATTCAGGTTGTACCATCAACCCATAATTTTTTACATCATATAAATATGTCCAGTAGCTTGCTACTGCTTTCTGAAATGTTCAGATGCACAATTGCCTGCAATGGGAATTGCCCGGTAAGGTGACTAAATGGCATTGATGTTCAGTGTTTCCTATTAAAACCATTCTCATATTATTTGTTTCTTTCCTTATTTTTTTCTTATAAAAGTATAATTTCTGTAAGGCAAAGTGAAGGAACACTGAGATAGTAAATTTGAAGTAACCCGTAGTCATCACAAAACTTATAAGGTGAATGAAAATGAAACAAACATTTACAAATCATATTTTTGCATTCAAAAGCATTACTTACAGATATAGTTTGTCTTTCATTAGACTACATTAACAAATATTATCAGTGAACAGCTAAGGGTAAAAGAAACAGAGGAGGACAAAGAAAATCATGGGCAGATAACATTAAAGACCGAACCAGTCCAGACTTTAACTCAGTTATCTGCATTCCTGAACTATAGAAATAGCTGGAGGCCTATGCGGTGATGCATCCAATCCAATGTGGTACCCCTACAACCCTGATGGATTATGAGCATATGGATATGGATTAGCATATAGCCTTGAGGAAATCTCTGTAGCTATGGGCCAATGTTCAATCGTCAATTTACAAAGGACATACCACTTCTTCAATATATTCTCAGATATCTGAGCTTATATTTGCTTTTACCCATGGAGGATGAGGACAAGTCCTGGTCTATGTAGATGATTGTTCAGTTTATTGTATTACTTTCTTCTTCTTCATTGTACATTCTCAAACTTCTGCTGAATTTCTCTTGTTAAATTTTCAGCAGGATGTAGTCCAGAGAATGGAAATGCATTGTGTCACCATTTTTGTGTGTGTGCGTCAATGGCTCGACACATCCGTCTTCGGTGGAGTATTATGTTCTGAAACATTTTTGTTTTGCTCAATCTAGGATCGATTGTCATCTGTTGTTATATTTGTTTTACTAGATCAAGGATTGTCGTCTGTTGTATTTGTTTTGTTAGATCAAGGAGTGATTGTCATCTGTTGATGCTATTCTTTCTTCTGTGTTTGTTCTCAAACTCCTGTAGATTTAGCAGGATGTAGTCCGGATAATGGAATGTCTTGTGTCACGGTTTACAGCTTCAATGCAATATCTACACATTGTGGCCTGACATATCTGACTTTAGCATGGCTTCTGGGTGACTTTGATGAAGGAACAGAGAACTCTACTCCAGAATCTCCAGTCACCTCTTATGACATGCATGGAAGGTCACAATGTTGCTATTCTTTTCTCTCCTTTGGGCCTTGGCAACACCATGCATGATATGTAAAATAATTGAAAGCATATCATGTTGAGGACATAGCCATCAACCATTTTTTGACTGTAGTGATTTTCTTTCTAGACAATATAAATATTTCAGTAGTTTGCCATTTCTTTCTGAATGGTCAGGTAGCACAATTGCCTGCTATGGGATTCAAACCTGATACCATGGTTGTCACTGACGAGCTCTGTATCATGCCGTTACAGAGGAAAAAAATATTTCAAAGTAGTTCGTGCAACAGGTACAAACAGCAGGAGACCAGGAGTCTTGAAGATTTTGTAGCCAAATTGTTATTTCAAAATAAAACGTTGATAATTTTTCTTTTAGCATCGTTATCAAACTCTCATTGAATATCACTGGCAGCTGGACAATGGTCCTACTAGATTTCCAGCAAGATGTAGTCCAAAGAATGGATGCATTGTCTCACCGTTTTATTTTTGCCTATGGTCTGACACATTCGTCTTCATCAGATTCAGTCTGTTGTTTTATATTCTCAAACATAACTCAACTATTTGTTTTGCTTGGTCAAGGTAGTGATTATAGTATCTTTGTTGATTGGTCAAGGTAGTGATTGGTTGTGTCTTTGTTGATTGGTCAAGGTATAGTAGTGTAGTGATTGGTTGTGTCTTTGTTGATTGGTCAAGGTAGTGATTTGTTGTGTCTGTTGATTGGTCAAGGTAGTGATTGGTTGTGTCTTTGTTAATTGGTCAAGGTAAGAATTGTTGTGCCTTTTTTGAAGGTAGTGATTGTTGTGTCTTTGTTGACTGATTTCACCAAAGACCCTGATAAATATATTCTTTACTTATTTCCACACAAAAATGTTGATAATTTGTTTGTTAGCATTTGTTCTCAAATTCCCACTGAATCATGCCATGCTCTCTAATAGGCTATTGTTATAGCTTCTAAAGGTTATTGTAACTCACAAAGAGTGTGAGTACTTCTTTCTTGTACTTGCATATTCATTATTCTCCAGAATAATTTCCATGCTCTGGTTTGAGAGTTGTTATAGGTGAATGAGTAGTTGTGTTCACAGAAGGTACTATTTTCTACCCATTTTAAATTGTTCTTGACAAAATTGTTTTGGTTGAAAATTCAAATTTTAAATTATTTTTTTGTTATCTATTTTTTTACGTTGTTCTCCTTTCCTTTATAAAATCAAGGATCGAAAAAAATCAATCTCCAATTACACCTGTTTTTATACTTTCCATTATACTTATGTTGTGTGACGTGGTATTTTTCTATCCTTTAAAAAAAAAAAATAAGAACATGGATCTGTCTTAATTGTATATATTTAATTTTACAGCAGATATCTTTTATTACAGTCTGGCTTTGGTCTCGTAAATAAGACCAATGAGAAATTGCATTACAAATTTACAAAATAATTTACAGCCAGCCAATCTGGCAATTGTTGTACAACTGTTGATGGTCTGAAATTATGAAAAATGATTGACATGAAAATGTAGGTTAATGTATTAAGTCTCTACTTGTTTTAACAATTATGTCATCGCCTGCCTCTTCTTTTCATGGCTGCAGTACACTGCGGACAGTACCACTTTCCCTTCGGTGCCTGTGTTAAACCCACACAACCATAATGGAACCATTCTATTGGACACTGAGGAAAAACAAACGGTGGCCATTTAAAAATGTATTATTCAAATATGACTGCTAATAAAATAACAAACATATAAATGAAAATAGCCTAAAATAGTTACATAGAATACATTCTTCTATGTTTTCTAGCCTGTTGCACTCCTGACACTTAAAGTAGCAACAAAAACACTTTATTTTTCTTTTTTATTTGTCATCCTCTGAAATGTGTTTCAGTTTTGGTACACTGCGCTCTGCTTCTCCAATTGATCTTATAGACAGTTCTGTTCAGAAGGGATCAAGATCAGGCAGGGGTTTCTTTGCCATTCTAAGATGTAGAGTCATTGATGAAAGGTAAAAGTAAAAGGTAATATGAGTCATGAACCAGCGTCATAACACATGATTTCCCATAAGTGCTCAGCTGCCTAGTCAGTAGTTGACCAGAAACTGCCCGACTAGTGCTGTCTATCATAGTTGCACAGTAACGATGGTTCCATTCCATGACTTTCCAAAGAGCACGAGTCCTGGTTCCCCACTTCCTAATGGCTTGATGAAACAGAGGAGTAAGTTGTTAACCACAGCTTCCACCTCCCAAGTGCAAGATTATGAATGACTCCAGTATGAGAATGGAGATCCAGGAAGTTACGGACTCTCTAAAATGGGCCTCTGTAACAGTGACAGTCAGGACTGTTATTGTGTTACTCTTAATCTATGATGTTTACATATCTGGGAGCCCAGACTAATGATGATGATGAATCAACAACTGAAGTTTAAAAAAAGACTGCCAATGACCATAGCAGGATCACCACCCATGTTAAAATTAACTTAAATAAATCTTTGAGGTAAAGTATGAGTAGACACCACCACCTGTTTAATTATTTCCCTTGTATATGTTTGTAAATTTCATGTTCATCATTTAAGAATTGAAATATGTATTTACTTAGGGTTTGGGTTAGTTATGCCAGACACAACTATCCTAACCGTAACCCTAAAATAAATAAAAGAAGAAGACAGGCTGGCTTCAAGATCACGGGTGTCAGGACAGATATAATAGACAAGGGGACATTTTGAATTCCCTATATGTGCACCTTATAGAAAAAGTGACATTTTGAATTCCCTATATGTGCGCCTATAGAAAAAGGGACTTTTTGAATTCCCTATATGTGCGCCTTATAGAAAAAGGGACATTTTGAATTCCCTATATGTGCACCTATAGAAAAAGGGACTTTTTGAATTCCCTATATGTGCATTGTTTAGACAAGGACGCTATGGTGGATGAGTGTTATTGAGAGATTGAAGATGTTTGGAATAGCTCATGGAGATAGTAGAGGGGAATGCTTGAGGGGTAGAATGTGGAAGATATACAATTAACAGACTATGGGAACTATCAGCATGCATAAGGAGGCAGGCCAAGACTATGATGGACACGGAATGTAGAAAACATTATGAATACAACACTGGAAGAAGCTGACAGCTTGCATAGAACTGGGAGTCTTACAGTGGTAGTGAGGATAATGTTCTACAAAAGACGCATTACATAGAAATAAAATGATGACCTGTGTGTAGCAAAGATTCAAAGGAAAATCAATGAATAGTTACACTGTGACCTATCATGCATATTGTAAGAAAGGAAAGGTGTGATGCGGGCAACACCAACTTGCAGAAAGTCAACATGACCTAAAAATACAGTTCTGAAGTTGCCTGGTTTCACCTGCTAAATTTCAGTGTTGCTTCAGTTGCCACCTATCACTGAAGTTGCTTGTATCAGTGTTGCTTCAGTTGCCACTTATCACTGAAGTTGCTTGTATCAGTGTTGCTTCAGTTGCCACTTATCACTGAAGTTGCATATATCAGTGTTGCTTCAGTTGCCACCTATCACTGAAGTTGCTTGTATCAGTGTTGCTTCAGTTGCCACTTATCACTGAAGTTGCTTGTATCAGTGTTGCTTCAGTTGCCACTTATCACTGAAGTTGCTTGTATCAGTGTTGCTTCAGTTGCCACTTATCACTGAAGTTGCTTGTATCAGTGTTGCTTCAGTTGCCACTTATCACTGAAGTTGCTTGTATCAGTGTTGCTTCAGTTGCCACTTATCACTGAAGTTGCTTGTATCAGTGTTGCTTCAGTTGCCACTTATCACTGAAGTTGCTTGTATCAGTGTTGCTTCAGTTGCCACTTATCACTGAAGTTGCTTGTATCAGTGTTGCTTCAGTTGCCACTTATCACTGAAGTTGCATATATCAGTGTTGCTTCAGTTGCCACCTATCACTGAAGTTGCTTGTATCAGTGTTGCTTCAGTTGCCACTTATCACTGAAGTTGCTTGTATCAGTGTTGCTTCAGTTGCCACCTATCAATGAAGTTGCATGTATCAGACTGAAAGGCACAAGTATCATAGGAAAGCTGTTAACAAGATAAATGTATTTTGTTATCAAGATTATACCTTGTCAACTGATAAAATGTTGAGAACAAATGATGAAGAAGGACAAAGGAAGACTAAAGTCAACCTTGCAATAGGAGAAATAAAATGCTATCCATAACTGATTGTTATTACAAGAAAAATTTAGGCTAAAAAATAGTGTCACAGAATAAAAAACAAGCATCCAGAAGTTAGTGAGCCAGGTAAGAGAAGCATGTTAAGACCAAGTCAGGAATATAGTGCTTTCTGGAATACTTACATCATTGTTATCACAGCCAACCATTTCTCCAAAAGAGACTTGGTTACAAAGACAGTAGCGAGGTTCATTTGGATCTGCATTCCATTCATCGACTTGAACATCGGCGGGGATTTCTTCTGTTTCTATAGTTGAGACTTGTGGAGTTGATGGTTGTGACACATTTGCAGCTGTAGCTTGTTGTGCAGCTGCAAGAGCAGCAGCTTTGGATGTTTGCCTGTAAAGCCCAAGCAGACATATAAGATCAAGTTTAGATGAACTATGAAATCAAACAGACTACAACATTGTAAAATTCATCATGAAATCAAACAGACTGAAGTACTGTTCTAAAAAACTTGAGGACAATATTTACGTTGCATAATACTAACAGAAAGCAAATATGGTTACACCTTATCTCCTGATATGTTCACACCTTATCTCCTGATATGTTTACACCTTATCTTCTGTGTTCAAGATTTTGGTCTTACTAGATATTCAGACTAGTAGACAGAATTAAGGCTCAGTCTTCTTTGGGAGCAGCTGACTTAAAGTTTTTACAGCTTAGTCAGGTGTGTAAATTGTCTTGAAGGTTCATTGAAGTCTATATTCCTGTTTCACATGGACATTCATTTAATACTAATTAGTCATCAAATCATTATCATGTTACTCTCCAGATTAATCCACATAAGTGCTCCGATCTCATATTAAGTATGTCCTTTAGCGTGTGGTAACTAATTGCTCCGATCTCATATTAAGTCCTTCAGCGTGTGGTAACTGACTGCTCTGATCTCATATTATGTCCTTCAGCGTGTGGTAACTGACTGCTCCGATCTCATATTATGTCCTTCAGCGTGTGGTAACTGACTGCTCCGATCTCATATTATGTCCTTCAGCGTGTGGTAACTGACTGCTCCGATCTCATATTATGTCCTTCAGCGTGTGGTAACTGACTGCTCCGATCTCATATTATGTCCTTCAGCATGTGGTAACTGACTGCTCCGATCTCATATTATGTCCTTCAGCATGTGGTAACTGACTGCTCCGATCTCATATTATGTCCTTCAGCATGTGGTAACTAATTGCTCCGATCTCATATTATGTCCTTCAGCATGTGGTAACTAATTGCTCCGATCTCATATTATGTCCTTCAGCATGTGGTAACTAATTGCTCCGATCTCATATTAAGTATGTCCTTCAGCGTGTGGTAACTAATTGCTCCGATCTCATATTATGTCCTTCAGCGTGTGGTAACTGACTGCTCCGATCTCATATTATGTTCTTCAGCGTGTGGTAACTAATTGCTCCGATCTCATATTAAGTATGTCCTTCAGCGTGTGGTAACTAATTGCTCCGATCTCATATTATGTCCTTCAGCGTGTGGTAACTGACTGCTCCGATCTCATATTATGTTCTTCAGCGTGTGGTAACTAATTGCTCCGATCTCATATTAAGTATGTCCTTCAGCGTGTGGTAACTGACTGCTCTGATCTCATATTATGTTCTTCAGCGTGTGGTAACTGAACATTGCATGTGGTCAAAATGAAAAGGACAAAACAACTTTGAGGATTTCCTAAATACAGTGGCACATACATCAAACACAAGGTGGATCAGCTTGATAATGATCGTACAGACTATTGGGCACTGGTGTGAACAAAAATATAGATAACAGTGTGTAAGACAGTTTCTATGTATCAACCATACGGATGAATACAGTGCTATTTCTTCTTCTTCTGTGTTTGCTCTCAAACTCCTGCAGATTAGCAGGATGTACTCCAAAGAACTGCGTAATGCCATGGTTTTACATCTTGACTGTGATATTTGCCTCTTGTGGCCTGACACATCTGACTTCAGCAGAGCATCTGATCACTTTTACATTATATGGGATGGGATGGCCAACTCTGCCTCAGAAAGTCCTCCTTAGTCGTTTCTTACATTCTCTGGACCTACATCCTGCTGGAAATCTAGTAGTCCTGCTACAAAAAAGATCCAACCGGAGTTTGAGAATGAACTCTGAAGAAGTTTCTTACAACATGTATGACAGGTAACAGTGTTGCCCCATTCTTCTGTATGACAGGTAACAGTGTTGCCCCATTCTTTGTAGTTTTTTTTACAAACTGTATGACAGGTAACAGTGTTGCCATTCTTTGTCGTTTCTTACAAAATGTATGACAGGTAACAGTGTCGCCATTCATTGTCATTGCTTACAACATGTATGACAGGTAACATATTGCCAATCTTTGTCATTGCTTACAAAATGCATGATGGGTAACAGTGTTGCCATCTTTTGCTTCCCTTTCTGCTCCAACAATACGAAGAAGACTGATATAGAATCCAGTTTTCAGACTAAAACTAAAATGTTTCTGAGCTGTACTCACTTCTTTGTTCTCTGTGATCTTGGAGCAGGTTCAGGTGTTGATGGTGCAGACACAGATTGTGACAAATTTAAACTTATTTCTTTGGTCAACGTAGCTGGAGTCTTTGTTAACAAATCGTAACTATTTGTTTTTACATTAGATGTACGTCTGCCTTGAGACAACTGCAAATAATAATTTAACATATGGCAGGTCATTAAGTGTACATTAAACACTAAAACATGCTGCAAATGGATAAGCTACGTCTACATGATGCAAATTAAATGGTAGCACAATGTACATAATGATTTTCTGTGGAAATCACATGGTAAATTGTATTGGTTACTCAAGAACCAACGCAGAAGAAGAAATAATAAAACACTTGTCGTTATAAGTAGAACACATCCACCGAGAAGTTTTCTAATGTTAGATCTCAAACTCCCGCTGGATCACTCTTCTAACAGGAAAATGGCACCACTAGAGTTTTTAAAATGTTAGTTCTCAAACTCCCACTGGATCAGATCACACTTGTAACAGGACAATGGCTCCACTAAAGTTTTTAAATATTAGTTCTCAAACCCCCTCTTGATCAGATCACTATTGTAACAGGACAATGGCACCTACTAAAGTTTTTTTAATGTTAGTTCTCAAACTCTCGCTGGATCAGATCACACTTGTAACAGGACAATGGCACCACTAAAGTATTAAATGTTAGTTCTCAAACTCCTGCTGGATCACTTTTGTAACAGGATAATAGCCCCACTAAATTTCCATCATGACGTGGTCCCGAGAACTGAGATAGTTGTGTTATAGTATCATTTGCATCAATTACCTCCTACATCCGACTTCAGCAGTTGTATGTGTCTATTTAGTGTTTTATTAATTTCACTGAATGGTGGATGTCTGCGGCCATATTGCTAGTAGATAAGCCTGTGCATTGCTACCTGTTTATCAGCTCACACAGCACAATGTTGTTTTCCCATCCGAATGTTGACTAAGGTCATCATTGCTTGATCTTCTGGTGTTATCTGGGTGAATATTGCCATGACCACAGATGCTTACAGAAAAGAGCTTCAATGAATAGATCTTTTTTCTATTAATCCATTTCTGTACTTGAAAGTAGTGCTTCTCATAGTCCCCACGTTCATGTGTTCCCTAGTGCTACACAGAAAATCTCGGACAAGATGACACAAATACAAGAATTAGAAAACTGTTGGTGTATGAAATTAATTCCCCTTAGTTCACACCTGCCAACAATTACTGTTTATTCATAATTTACAAAGTTCTCTGCCATCTTCATCAATAATTTAGGGTGTTAAACCCTCAACACTAATGGAAGCCATAAAAGTATACCATTCTGTGGTCAATAACCATTGGATAGATTTGCACCAATGGTTGTTCACTTTCCTCAGTTGCTGCTTATCTATTTTTCTTCAAAACATTGTTGATCTTCCATGTTTACACGGATATACAGCCACATGAGAAGCCACAGTAATTGAGGAAGTTTATTTCACATAAGCCTCAGTGGTGTTGAAAGGGACACCACTTACAACCATAAGCCTCAGTGGTGTTGAAAGGAACACCACTTACAACCATAAGCCTCAGTGGTGTTGAGAGGGACACCACTTACAACCATAAGCCTCAGTGATGTTGAAAGGAACACCACAAGCCTCAGTGGTGTTGAAAGGAACACCACAAGCCTCAGTGGTGTTGAAAAGGACACTACTTACAACCATAAGCCTCAGTGGTGTTGAAAGGGACACCACTTACAACCATAAGCCTCAGTGGTGTTGAAAGGGACACTACTTACAACCATAAGCCTCACTGATGTTGAAAAGAACACCACAAGCCTCAGTGGTGTTCAAAGGAAGACCACTTACAACCATAAGCCTCAGTGGTGTTGAAAGGAACACCACAAGCTTCAGTGGTGTTGAAAGGAACACCACAAGCCTCAGTGGTGTTGAAAGGGACACCACTTACAACCATAAGTTGTTTTTCTATAGTTCTAAGTGGCTTTCTTTTTAAAGTTTCTTAAGTTCCTCACCATTTTCATAGTCTCAATGTTTGTTCACAGACTTCTGTGGGCTAGCAGGATGTAGTCCAGAGAACAGAATGATGTGATAGTTTACAGTTTGACTGCAATATTTGCACACGCCTGCTTGAGTCTGCCTAACTCCCATGTCATCTATGGGATAATTAAATAATTCCTTTAGCTGTGAGCAGGTAACTTTTGACAGCCGATAGCCTTTTGGAAAAAAACCCAGGATCATCTCATTTGTGGAACTGAGGTGACGCCCGAACTCATAAAATGTATCAAAGGCATGGATGTGTAAGGGGTTTGATTTATGAATGCATGTTTAGTCTCAGAAGCGAGAATATCCAGTGCGACAGCATACCAGAATTACAGAGTCCTACCAAAGGCACAGCACACGCATATGGGACAACTATCCCATCATTCTTCTGTCAGATCTGTTGACCTATCCACAGTGATGGCACATCTAGCATTTCCTGTTACTGAGAATTATGTTACAAAAGGACAAAGGTGAATGTCCACTAGTCTGTATCATTTAATCATTCATGGGCAGTATTCCACAGAAGATAAAAGTAAGAATTCGAAACGATGTGACAATTATTTTTACGATGTGACAATGATGATTTTTATGATGTGAGAATGATGATTTTTTTCAAAGGTGACAGGTTGTCAGCATATCTTCCAACTTTCCGCAGTTGTCTCCTCTGACATGCCGGGGAAAAAAGACAGTGGTCCTATTCTTTGCCCCTAAACTAGAAGTCCAGGATTCGGTTGCCACATGGGCAATGACCTATGGGATAAGACAGACAACTCCACCCCCAAAACTGTGTAGTCTCCCTTTGGACCCTGCATGTTTATAATTTACTGACATGATTGGAAGTGGTAAAAGAGGAAAAGGGTACCACTTAGTTCAACAGGTTTCAAAGAAAATGAACCACAGCTGAAGCACAATTAAAAAAAAATAATAAAGGACACAGACGAATAGTGTCTTTTTCTGTCTTAACACTTTCTGATAATTTTCAATGGTCGTCGAATTTCTGTTATATAACTTTGGTGACCAACTTCGATGAATGCCTAAACTATAATAATATTTCTGAAATACGGCAACCATAGCGATAGTTACTTAAAATATCTCACCAGGGAGAGAAAAATTATTCTAAATTATCGAGATCCATGAAATACAGTTTATAGACATTATTAATCATGAAGAAATTGTGAAGTTTTCGAAGGTGAGATTTTGCGATATATAAAAAGTAATGTAAATCTAGGCCTAGCATTATAATAAACAGGATTTCGCTTTTGAAATAACTCTGGAGCTTTTAAATTCATTCCAAAAATGGAAATATTTGTTATGATACAGAAAGTTTCAAAGCTCTCTCACGCGAGTTTGATTTTATGCAAATTTTTAACGATGCAACTGTCGATGTCTAAAAAATTAGCAACGCCCTTGGTAATGGGAGATAAGTACGCTCTGGATTGCTGATCAACAAAGTGTTAAGTTCTAGAGGGATATTAAACTAAAGATATAAGATCAAAATTTTGATTTGAACATCAATAGACAAATACCTGTTGTGTTGCAGCTACGGCTTGTGTTGCTGGTGTAGCTGTAATGGCTGGATTGCCTGCCCCAATGTTCCCTAATGTGTACGATATACCAGATCCTGATGAGTTGAACATGCTCATAGCTGGAGAACTGGAAGTTGAGCTTGGACGCCGAGGCGCAAACGAGTCCTTGACTACATCATTAGTTAGTGATGATAGTACTTCTGGTATAGACTTTTTGTCTATGTGGTTAGATACAGATGATTGAGTGTGTGTTAGCCGTCTCTCTGAGAACAGAACAGATGTAAACAATATGAGCATCATGGTTACATTAAAACTAAAACTAAGGAACTGGCCCATATCAAGGGCCTACCTACTATTTCGTCTATAAGCGGATGTGAACAAACTTAGATATCATGTTCATTGCAAGTGCGCTATGGTGCCCGCAGTTTTTGCAAGGTCAATGATATTACATCCCTTGCAGAGCATATCACAAATTAAAAAATGGCTAATGTTTGCGGTGGTTACATTATCTTTCTATCTATTCGCTAAACACTTTGTTGCCTTTCAGCATTAGGGGTAGAATTATTCCCTAAGCTAATCCTAACTGTGGCACTCAGCCTTTCCTTCTATAAACTCTATACGTCTCTATCTCAAGTGTTTTGCATCCTTATCAGTTGAAGGTAAGTTCAATATCGATATGGCAGCCATTGCACTAACAGAAAGAAATGAACCTACTGAGTGAAATCACAAAAATATTGTGTTCCATGATAACATTACAAACTACTAAAAAATAAGATGGCCGCAAATTTCTTAAAAACTGTGAACAGGAAGTGCGAGGTAGGTCCTTGATATGGGCAAGTTCCAAAATTAAAGATAAGCATAACACATGATCAATTCAGAAACCATTTCACAATGAATAATATAATATTGAAGCATCAAGAATTTATTATTCAAGAAAAATAGAGAGGAAGTGACCTATGAGACAGTGACGAAATAGAGACAGTGACGAAATAATCCCTTTAGCTGCGAGCAGGTAATTCAACAGCAGACTTTTATAGAAAAGCAGTTCTTCTGAGTTGAATTTTTACATTTCTATGAGCATTTTCTATATACAAATGTTACATTTGTTTGTATGCATGTGTTTGTATGCATGTGTTTGTATGCATGTGTTTGTATGCATGTGTTTGTATGCATGTGTTTGTGTGCATGTGTTTGTATGCATGTGTTTGTATGCATGTGTTTGTGTGCATGTGTTTGTATGCATGTGTTTGTATGCATGTGTTTGTGTGCATGTGTTTGTATGCATGTGTTTGTGAGCTCTTGTTTTGTTCAATATATGGTGTTCCCTAAAGAATTTCCTAATCTCACTCAGAGCCGGACATTTAAAAAAAGATATCATAAAAAACAGATTAAATATTTTACAAAGGTTTACAAAGATCTGCTCATTTAATCTTCTGATGACACAGGAGTATGCTGAATTAAAAGATCTATTAGGCAAAATTTGAGTGTGCCAATGGTGAGAAAATTAGATAATTGCTGATCCAGCAGTCCTTTAGCTTGACCCAAACAGAGATAGATTAAGGAGAACCTGATAAAGTCACGCCTGCTGTAAATTGTAATTAACATAAGAAAAGTCTAAGAATTTGTAATAAAATGGTGGCAAGTGTAGGAAGTGTTATCTAAGACAAGTTCAGTTTTAAATAGAAAAACCAAAACTTACTTTCTGCTTTGTGATTGGTTAAGCTTGGCGGAGGTTTGTCCAATTCCAGGGATCCTGAGTGAAAAAAAAACAATAAAAAGAATTAAGTGATAGCGTGAAGTACTGGTCATAGATCTTCTACGAGAGTGGTAAAGCTCATATTATTGCATAATAATTGAAACTTGTTCAAAATCTAGAGCAGGTTGTCAGCCTACTCCACAGTTCAAGTTTTATTGTATGTTTTTTTATATATACTTTTTTATATATTTTTTATTAATAGGCAAGGTAAGTGTTTTAGTAACCTGTTTAATTCATTTTGCTTGACTATTTGTTCATTAGGTTACTGCGGCACCATCCACTTTGTCGGACACCCTCTGACCATTTGGTTATTTATATCCACAGTTCAAGTGAAGAGATGAAAGATCATATAAACTTACTCAATGAAAGCTGCCTCAATCACAACATGAAGATCAATGTAGAAAAAAACACAAGTAATGTCTATAGGCAAAGACATAAAGATAATACAATCAACATAAAGATAAATGCTCAACTACTGAAATTGATGCAGAAATTTAAATATCTTTATTAAGTATTTCACAGATGATAACAATGGACAGAGAGACTGAGACAAGAATTTACAAATTCAGCGATGCTAATTTTTAACTTACACAACCTTGAAACAGATATCTATTCACAAGGAAAACAAATGGCAAATCATAAATTTAATCTTCACAACTACATTGTGTTATCCATGTCAGACATGGATACTAACTAAAGAAAAAGAGAGAAAGCTTAATATGTGTAGAATGAGATGTCTAAGAAAAGAAGCAAACAAAAGAGATCATTTGAGGAATGAAGAGATTACAAGAATTGTTGAAACAACAATTTGTAGTCAAATATATTGAAAAACATAAACTGACATGGTTTGGCCACTTAATGATAATTAACCCATATTGGCCAGCGGCAAGAGCAAACAACATGAATTTTGAAACAGCAAAATACAGAGGAAGACAACGAAGAAAGAGGATTGAAGGAGTTACCACCATTCTGAGACATCACAATATTACTGCATATCAAGCGACCAAATGTGCCATAGCCCAAAAACCGATCAGCATTCAATCTTGCGCCGCCTTAAAGCAAAAGCAGAGAAAAGACAACAGATAGAAAGTAGATTGTGACAACTTTCAGGATCAATTTCCATAACAGTAGAACACAATATTCTGATGCCATTATTTACTGTTCTAGATTCCTACAGTTATCTTGACTACTACAATTAAAAGATTTACTTTTAAATACACTGTAAAATTTACTTTTACTACAGAAAAGATTTACTTTTCTCCAGAATTTCAGTAATTCCTGCATTATCTGCTTCCAGCTCCATTTTAAACTTTGAAAGTTCTTGGTCTAATCGTCTAGAATGTCTATCGACCTGAAATATAGATACGATAAAAGATGATGCTTGCAAGAAATAACTTTAGTGAGAACACTGGCACTTTAAAATACAAGGAAAATTATGGTTTAGTATTCTAGAAAATACCTAACACCCCTATGACATGATGTGGGACTACCTTTATCTATACCTAACACCCCTATGACATGATGTGGGACTACCTTTATCTATACCTAACACCCCTATGACATGATGTGGGACTACCTTTATCTATACCTAACACCCCTATGACATGATGTGGGACTACCTTTATCTATACCTAACACCCCTATGACATGATGTGGGACTACCTTTATCTATACCTAACACCCCTATGACATGATGTGGGACTACCTTTATCTATACCTAACACCCCTATGACATGATGTGGGACTACCTTTATCTATACCTAACACCCCTATGACATGATGTGGGACTACCTTTATCTATACCTAACACCCCTATGACAGGATGTGGGACTACATTTATCTATACCTAACACCCCTATGACATGATGTGGGACTACCTTTATCTATACCTAACACCCCTATGACATGATGTGGGACTTCCTTTATCTATACCTAACACCCCTATGACATGATATGGGACTACATTTACTCAGTCACAGGAAAAAAACAGTGCTGTCAGCTTTCTCCTCTCCAGTGCTACGCAGTACATATCTGGCTTCCTCCCAATACATATATAAAAATAACAAAGCATAAAACACATTTCAACAACAAAATACAAGCATAATTGTATAGATGACATGCCATGAAGCTTCTATAAGAAGATAACCTTAATATAACAGCGTGTCATCTACTAAGGTTTTCTGTTGCATGGGTGGTTTGTCTAGTGGGCTATTGGTGAGATCCACAGATGCAAACCATGAGGGCCCAAGCAAGTACAGGTGCTAAAGTCAGAGATAGCAGGCAGAGAGGCGCACCAGCAACCATAGTGACAAGCAACCCACCTATTTAAGATGCTGTATTAGACAATTGCAAATGAGATGAAGACAAAAATACATGCAAGAGCTGGCACGAAAATGAATGTTACTCCATCCAACCTTGACCTCTGTAGTGCTTCATGCAAACTGTACATGAACGAATGTGTTGATCATGAAGAGCAGGATGCAAACAGGAAAAGTCTGGTCAAAGAGTAGACATTGAAGAAGAGGGTGGGTAAGCAGTTTCTCAGAAATGTTGTGCTGAAGTAATGTGCATTTACTAAAATATTCTTTTAACACTTCACAGTCCAATTTCGATGGTCATCGAATTTCCTTGGTGACCAACCTCGATGATCGTTGAAACAGCTACGATACTTCCGAAATACTGTAGCAGTAGAGATGGTATTACTAAAAATAGAATGCCCAGGAAAGTATGTTGTTCCAAAATGGAGGCAAACATGAAACGTCTATAAACGTCATTTATGAATAAATTGGATTTTATGAAGGTGAGATTTTGTGATATATAAAAAGTAATGTAAATCCAAGTCCAGTATTATAATAAGTGGAATTTCACTTTTGAAATAACTCTGGAGCTTTCAAATTCATTCACAAAATGTAAATATTCACTAGGACACATCATTATCATTAAGTGACGTCTCCACAATGAACGTTAGCTGCAACAGACCTCCAACATCCCGTTTCTTGTCTTGGTGGTGAACTCTGCTAGAATGTAACCTGTCCATGTTGTCATGTTACTCTTCCACATATCTATGTCTACCTTTTGCTCGACTTCGCTTCGACTTTACCCCCAAGTAAGGTCTTCAATAAGGTGTCATGTCATTTAATATGTTTAAAATATGGTATTTGCTTGATCTTTATTTCCCTTAATAATTCTTTCTTCATACAAAGTGTTGCTAGAACCTCTTTGTTTGTTTTCTTCTCTTTCAAAGATGTTCTCCATATTCTTCTATACATCAACATCTCATAGGCATCAATTCTGTCTTCTAATTGTTTGTTTAGTGTCCATGTTTCTGAGCCATACATTAATATGGAATGGGGTAGAATTTGATAATTCACAAATTTAGCTTGTTTGTAATTTCTTTAGATGTTACTATTTTCCTCATGTCATTGAAGGTACTTTTAGCCATTCCTATTCTCCTTTTAACTTCTGTTTCACATCTGCCATCATTTGTGATTATGTGTCCGAAATATTGATAATGCTCTACTTGTTGTAGTTTCCATGTATTTTATATTTAGCACATTGGGTTAAAAGTTAAGATTTTACAAACTACTTATTTCTGTCCCCTTTTTATGACACTAAAAATTTCAAAGTTCTTGCAAGTTAAATTTTATACGGTTGTTTAAAGACGGCGATGTCAAAAAAATTTGCGAACACACATGGAATAGGAGATAACTTTGTCACGGCAGTCGCTACGTTATGGAAAGATTGGATTTTTAAATTCACATCAGAAAGAGAAAATCCAATCACAGCTTTTTGAATCTGAGATCTCATACCTGTGAGACCAGCATTCTAACCATTCTATCATACACTCCATGCAGAATTGAACTGAAAAGTAAGATACAGATATAAAAGCCAATCTGTAAACCACGATGCAAGCACCTCACTTTTCTGGGTTACAATCTGTCAACCATTAGGTGTTCATTGGAAAGTAATATAAAAAAAATATATATGATTGACAGCAACACAAAAACAAATAATAAATTTTGACTTACAAGTTCATATATATGGTTTGCTAACTGAACTTTCTCATCCGTGTCACCTAATGCTTTGTAGTATTCCTGTCCAAAAAAATTAGTACAACTCAGTTATTATAGAAACTAACAATATATTTTTCTTTTTATGGGGCAAAACACCATTGAAAAAAAAGGTGATACAAACCATTATAAAATTGAGGAAGAACGCCACTGTGATAGATCTATTAAACTGGCAACTAAGAATAGATATGCATAGTTTCGTAAAAATAATTGGTAAGTTCCGTTTTAAAGCTAATTATATCTTTATAAGGTTGGATGATCATCATAATCATATATCAGTCTTTCCCAGCTTTAGATCGGCATCTGCAACTTCCTTCATACATTTTGGATGCAGCACTTTACCCCAATAACGTGCAATTATTCACCCCAAATCATATTGTTAGAAACTATCATAAATTCTGATGAAAAAACAAAGTAGACTGACAAGGCCTACACACACCAGAAAGACTGTCAATCCTCGATCCTGTCTTTAGATCAGGAAAAAGCTTTTGACAGAATTTCACACAATTTCCTACACAAAACACTACAACACAGGCAACAATTTCAGACAGTGGGTTCAAATATTGTACGCACTGCCTGAAAGCCAAGTACTCATAAACCACACGCTAACAAACACTTTCAACATGACAAGATCAGTCAGATGTTGGATGTTCTCTGTCACCTCTACTCTATGTCCTCACTCTCGAACCACTTCTAGAGAAAATAAAGAAAGATGACTCAATTAAAGGGACTTTCCTGCAGGGGAAAGGAGAGCGAAAGTTGCTTGCCTATGCAGACGACACGGTTTTCTTTCCCCCAAATGGAAAGTCGATAGAGAACATCCTACACACTTTCACAGAATACGGGAAAAATAGCGGGGCAAAAATCAACATACACAAATCAAGTATAATGGGAATAGGCAAATGGAAACACAAAACAGACTTCCCCCTAAACTTAACACACACAAACAACATAAAACTATATGGCATAACCTTTCCATCCAGTCCAAACACAACACACAAACAAACATGGCTAAATTTAACTTTAAAATAAGGAACACACTACAAAAATTCAAATTCAAAACATCAACAATATTCGGTAGGAGCACAATTGTCAACACATGCTAATCTTCTTCTTCTGTGTTCGTTCTCAAACTCCTGCAGATTAGCAGGATGTAGTACGGAGAACGGAATGTGTTGTGTCATGGTTTACAGCATTGCTGCGATATCTGCCCCTTTCGGCCTGACACATCCAACTTCAGCATGGCTTTGGGTCACTGACCCTATATGGGATAGGACAGCCAACTCCATCCCATAACCTCCTTAGTCGCCATTTACGACATGCGTGGAAGGTAAACAGTGTTGCTATTCTTTGCTCCCCTTTCGGGCCCCGGCAACACATGGGCGACACATGATAACGATTCAATCCCTTTAGCTGTGAGCTGGCACCTGGACAGCCCATATACAACACACATATTAACTAACCTCTTTAATTTTCTTAAACTGTTCATCTCTCCACTCTTTCTTGCAGTTTGGCTGATGACATTTTTTGAAATATGCTTTGACATTCTCTTCCAGTGTATCAAGTGTATCTAGGCAGAAACAACAGAATCATTGATAACTCAGATCTGAGAAATGTTACTAGTATTATAGATAACTTACATCTGCGAAATGTTACTAGTATCATAGATAACTTACATCTGCGAAATGTTACTAGTATCATAGATAACTCAGATCTGAGATTTGTAAACTGACTGAGGACTTATGTTAGCAGGGAGGTTCTTCTTCTTTAGTGGTCATTCTCAAACTCCCGCTACACCTCTTTTGTAGAAAGATTAATGGTCCTACTAGATTTCAACAGGATGTAGTCCAGAGAATAGATATGTGCCGTATTATTTGTGCCAATGGCCCAAAACATTCAACTTTGGATGAGTAGGGAGGTTCTAAAAGTGGGATTAATTGCAAGTCTTTAGGGAATCTGCATATCCACAACCAAAAACAAATTGATATTAACAAAGGTAAGTTGAAGTATGAAATATTAACAAAGGTAAGTTGAAGTATGAAATATTAACAAAGGTAAGTTGAAGTATGAAATATTAACAAAGGTAATTTGAAGTATGAAATATTAGCAAAGGTAAGTTGAAGTATGAATTAGTTTCATATTTCAAACTGTCTGATGGTAGTCTGGAAGCACTTCCTGCATGGTGCAGGATGGCTGTTGCAAACCTGCTCGTCCAAATGGAAGTAAAATTTGGTGTTTCAGTGCTTTCTAAATGCAATATGTGATTTCTTTTCTTCTTCTTCTTTTGTTCACTTGAAACATGTCTATATCTGTAATTATGTCTCCTTAATACAACTCACTGTCTTTTGTAGTTCATACAGTGTCCCATAGAGCTTTGATTCTAGTGTTGTTTCCTCTGGCCAATATGTCTGCCTCAGCATTTCATGCTCAGAACACTCTTGAAGTATATGTTTGGCACTCTGTGCTGCCTGTCCACATGGCCGTGTTGCCAATCTTGAACTTTGTATACATGTGACTGCGGAGTCGGTTGTGTCCTGTTCTGAGACATAGAATTATAACTTGTTCTGATCTGTTCATAATGTTATAGTCATCTTGTGTTGGTGTTTGTGGCTTTCTTATTTCTTTTCTGAATGGGATAGTTCAGAACATGGTTTAACCATTTGGCGATGCTGAAACAACATTGTGACAGGTTTGGCAAACCAACAGTGTACAATTAAAACGCTTGTACGAACATGGAGAGTTCTCAGAAGACGATGATTGTTGCTGATTATCAAGTACTCGTGTCTTATGATTGTTGCTGATTATAAAGTACTGGTGTCTTATGATTGTTGCTGATTATCAAGTACACATGTCTTATGATTGTTGCTGATTATAAAGTACTGGTGTCTTATGATTGTTGCTGATTATCAAGTACACATGTCTTATGATTGTTGCTGATTATCAAGTACTGGTGTCTTATGATTGTTGCTGATTATTCAAGTACTCATGTCTTATGATTGTTGCTGATTATCAAGTACTCGTGTCTTATGATTGTTGCTGATTATCAAGTACTCGTGTCTTATGATTGTTGCTGATTATCAAGTACTCGTGTCTTATGATTGTTGCTGATTATCAAGTACTTGGGTCTTATGATTGTTGCTGATTATCAAGTACTCGTGTCTTATGATTGTTGCTGATTATCAAGTACTCGTGTCTGATGAGGGCTCATAAAAATATTAAACTTTAATATATTTGTAGGACAACCTGTAACAAGTTATGGACAGATTTACATAACAAGTGACCTTTGATGGATATATTATTAGAGAACAAAGCATAAAAATGCAATTTCAAGAAGATAGTTCAAACATTTGCTTACTTGATACTTGCAGATCCATTTCTCTCATTTCTGTCAGCTTTTCTCTCATTTCCATAGGCAGATTCTCAATAACTGATAAGTAAAATAGAAATGACAATATTATAATAAATTTTATTCTTTAGCGTTCTTTTCTCAGATGTCCAGATTTGATGATTTGTATAAATTATTTGTATAAGTCAATTAAAATAAACAAACACAACATAAAAATAGTATTAGGTGACTTTAACCTAAAAGTAAGTCACGTCGGAGATCAACATGACTCAAACCAAGGTACACACGGTTTAGGCAGTAGGAAGTAAAAACAATAATCCGCAACACATACTCAGCAAAGTGGAAGAAAGAAACGGAAGGGAATACGAACATGATGCAATACATCTCCTCCAGAGATATCAACAGACCACAATATTTCGCCATAGAACAGGCCACTGCAGATTGTTGGGTCACCTTTATCGATTAAGGATCTCATACACAGATGAATGTCCATGTGGATCCGGAACCCAGACCACATACTTCAGGACTGCCCAACATACAAAGAGCAGAGACAGCGGACCTGGCCAGAGGATACAGACTTGAGGCAAAAGCTATGGGGCAGCCGCTCTGACCTGGAGAAGACAGTGGAATTCGTCTTGATGACAGGTCTGATGGTATAGCATGACCACATGCTGAACGCAGACGAAGAAGAAGGCAGTAGGAACGATAATGGGGAACGTTTGCTAACCTTCTGTGTAGAAAACAACTTAGCAATAATGAATACATTTTTTAAACATCACCTGAGAGGACTATACACCAGAAAACCAGAAACCAAATTGATTATATATTAATAACACGGTTGAAAAACATGGAAAAACAACAAAATAGAAACAAAATTGCTAATGTTACGAACTTTTATTTTTCTGGTTGCAACATACGGCTGTGAAACATGGACCCTAAGTAAAATAGTGACGAAGAAGATTAACGCCTTTGAGATGAAATGCTACAGAAAGATACTTAGAATATCATGGAAGGAAAAAAAGAGAAACTCAGATATTATAAACACATTGAAGATTCTAGAGTGCTGGTTACTAAACACAATAACAAAAAGAAAACTACACCTGTTTAGTCATATAAAGAGACACAACTGTTTAGAAAGACAAATAATGGAGGGCAGAATGCCCGGGAAGAGGAGAAAGGGCAGACCAAGAAGACGATAGACTGACGACATTAAAGATAACATGAATACATCGCTAGAAAATGCAAGGCACATCGCCCAAGACAGAGAGGGGTTCAGAGAATTCATTGGGAAGACAACGTTCTGGAAAGAATACGTCACATGACACACACATACGTCACATGACACACACATACGTCACATGACACATAAGTCAATTCCAAACCACCACACATTTTTTTGTGGAAGGAGAAAGACTTCTGTCAGGCACTGTTTCATCATTGAACATTTGGCAGATCTACAGTTAATGTTCAGCCATAATACGCCACACGTGTAGTTGTCTGCTTCTCCTGTAGTTTACTTGTTCAGTCATTATGGGACCAGTGCCACATGCGTAGATGCCTGCTTCATTTGTGGCTAGGACAAAACAAGATTAATGTTTTTTTCTAAACATGAAACCATAACATATTCTATGTAAACCCGTGTAGATACATTTTCAAACTTGGGAATTATTTATACTCAATTTTCCATTCATTTAATTTTTGCATCTTTGGTGTCATGGATACAGCACAACCCATTTAACTCTGATCTTTTTCAAGAAAAATTCGGTTTTAGACTGTTGATGAACAGACTTCATCAATAAGGTGTGAAAACAGCTACTCACCATACATAGAAATAAGAATAGGGGTAATGATGGTCAACCAGCATAGGACCGGTACTGTCAGCAGAAGTGTAATGGCGGATACACTCAAGGAGAGATCGGAGCAACTATGGACGTGTCCAGTTTGCAGTGAAGATGATCAGACGACTAACTAACTAAGAATAGGGATAAGACAAGGATGCATTTTATCACCAAGCCTATTTAATATCTACACAGAGAATATCTTTAAAAATATAGAAGGAATGCCAGGACTCAAGATCAATGGAAAATAATAAACAACCTGAGATATGCAGATGACACTTTTCTTTTAGCAGAAAGTGAACATGAACTACAAAGACTAATATATCAAGTCGATAAATGAAGTAATGAATATGGACTGGATATAAACATTCAAAAAACAAAAACCATGATAATCAGCAAAGACACAGAAGAACAAGAGCTAAACATAAACATACATGGAGAGAAACTACAACAAGTAAAACATTATCAATATCTTGGACACATAATCACAAATCATGGCAGATGTGAAACAGAAGTTAAAAGGAGAACAGGAATGGCTAAAAGTACCTTCAATGACATGAGGAAATTATTAATATCTAAACAAATTACAAACAAGTTAAAAATGAGAATTATAAAATGCTACATCTATTCTATATTAATGTATGGCTCAGAAACATGGACATTAAATAAAAACAGTTAGAAGACAAAATTGACACCTTCTTTGAGATGTGGATATACAGAAGAATAGGGAAAATATCATGGAAAGAGAAGAAAACAGACAAAGAGGTTCTAACAACACTTAATATGAAGAAAGAATTAGTAAGAGAAATAAAAATCAGGCACATAAAATATTTTGGACATATTAAAAACCATGACACCTCGTTGAAGACCTTACTTGAGGGCAAAGTCGAAGGGAAGCGAGCAAGAGGTAGGCAGAGATACACATGGGAGAGTAACATCACAGGAAGGGACAGGTTACAGTCTAGCAGAGTGCACCACCAAAACAAGAGGATGTTGCAGCCAACCTTCGTTGTGGAGACGGCACTTGATGATGATTAAATTGTAGCATAATTTAATCTACACTACAAAGAACCATTTTGTTTTTGTGGCAACACAGTCTCCTAGTGATATAATTTCATTGGCAGCACTACAATTTGCATATGATAACACACTTGGAATGACCCTGTGCATTTATTCTAACTTTATTCATATTTTGGAATTGGGCGAAATATGTGGTAGGTACGTGATTTGGGATTTGAACCTCAATTCTTTAAAACGTTTTTAGTGAAGCTATTATAATACATTTATTTCTACCTGGATGTTGATGACAGATCAAAGGATCCCATTTCTACCTGGATACTGATGACAGATCCCATGAAGGGATCAGGATTGGAAATAAGTGAGGACCACCACAGCTGTAAATTAATTTCTGTCTTTATT
Organism: Meghimatium bilineatum; assembly: GCA_034231615.1. Lineage (NCBI taxonomy): Eukaryota > Metazoa > Mollusca > Gastropoda > Stylommatophora > Philomycidae > Meghimatium > Meghimatium bilineatum. Next base: position 27,883,010 of record CM067303.1, read on the forward strand.
CATTGTTCTTTCTCAAACTTCTGCTGATTAGCAGGATTCATTCCAGAAAAGAAAATGTGTTGTCTCATGGCTTACAACTTGCCTGCCCCTTTTAACCTGACATATTAAATGTAATAAAATATCAGATAGTGATGTACTGGTGGGCATAATGAATTATATTCTACCCCAAGCACAGATCGTTTTGATTCTCTATATGGGTAGGACCAGAATAGTCAAATCACCACCAAGCTTCCTTAGTCTCCTCATATGACATGCATGGCAAGTAACAGTATGGCTGACTACTCTTTGTTCCTCTATTTTACTCCGGCAACACCATGGTGTATTTTGGCGTACCTGTGTTTTACATAGTAGTTAGTAGACGAAGTTTATTCTGAAGTTTATTTACTGTTGTTTTTTTTCGTATGTTTGTTTACTTTTTATAACTTTCCTTCATTCAACTAGTTAATTTTCATTTAAGATGCCACTCCCACTAAAGCAATTTTGCTATATTTTACTTTGCAGCTGTTCTATATTTAGATGCCTTAATGTTCGGCGAGATTTTCTTGCCATTTATATCTCAGATTTCTAATCTGTAGATACATCTTCTATCTAATGTTCGTAGTTTACTGTATAAAACAGAAAGTGAAAGTAAACATCGTATATGTTAAGAAAATGAAAGTACAAACTTCCGTTTATTTACGTAGAAGTGTGTTGGTTAACGATAATTACCACACGGAAATGACTATTTTAATATAGATCATCGTTATTCTTTAATATTACTGCGTCGTTTACATATATCACATTTATTAAAACATTTACTAAACTCACGTTCCAGATAATCCTCTAAATACAGCATTTTAAGTGCTTGATTTTTCTTCTGTTATTGCGTCGCAAACTAAGATGTCAGTCTTCCTGGCATTAACGCCGTTGACTGGACTACAACGTTATCTATTTATATCGCTTTTTTGTTAAATAACAACAATTATGATAAAAATGATAAATTAGAAAAAAAATCAGCCAATTTGTAATTGATACAAATCTATTTACATGAAAGTTACGCAAACTATTATATTAAAAAAATATGTTAATTATTTTTTATTTTTTCCAGTTCTAAAATAACAATGAAATAATAAGCCCATCTTCTAACCTCTGACCCCTGTTGAATTTCATTGTAAAAAATATACAAGTACTTCTTTTTTGCCCCTTTTCTTTATAAATGAAATATTATGCAGTTTGTTAACAGTAAAAGTTATAGTATGTTAAAAATTAAATAAAATAAAAATGTTAAAATAATTTATCACACAGGTACACTGATGAAGGTCAAAGTTCAAGATAAAAAGTTGTAGCAGAAAACGAAACGGATAGTAAAGAACTGCATCAGCTGTTCACAAGAGAGCATTTGTTTATATATTTCTTGTGCACAATACAATAAATATGATGCAGTGTGCACATCAGAGATTGTTGAATTATCTACAACACGCTGTGAAATATAGATGTTTTGCTTCACGGGTAAATATGACAATGTGTTTTGAAGCAGAAATGTGGTGTTACTAGTCTCCAGCACGTCTGTGACTGGACTGTCCAGCGTGGTTGACTGATGATATGACTCGGACTGAGTAGCAGTGCCAGTATGCTGAATACTATTGTAGACCCGTAGATAAGAGATGCGGGGTTATGAGAGTGTTCAACTCTCTTCCCCTCCCTTTTAGCAAATCTATGAGATGATCTCATTTAAGATGAAATTTTTTAACTATAGAAAAGGTTCCATGGTTATAGGAAATATGGCCAGAAAAAAATCAGGAAAGTAAAAACTACGTCTCTACTGTGCTTAATTTCAAACATTCATTGTGCAGATCATCTGGTACCTATGCCAGATCATCGCCTGCCAAAGATGATTTTCTGTGATGAGTTGCAGAAGGGCATACAAGCTCAAGGTGGTCAAAAGAAGTGTGACAATGGCTCATTAAAGACCTCACTTAAACTAAAGCATTTCAAATAGATCAAGATAATGGGAAACACTGGCGCAAAATTGAGCTGTGTATCGCTATAGTTAAAAAAAGGCACAGCATCTTGTGAAAAGAGAAATACAGCAGCTCAACAGCAGAGAGTAGCTAGAAAGTCACGGGTAGACCAAAAACCATCTGCAGTGGTCATCCCATGCTCAAACTGTCTAAGGACACTTGCAGCTCAAATAGGGCTTATTAGCCATCTACGAACTCATAGGCATGGACATATCTCTAAATTTCAAAATTTGACGTAACAAATGGTCATCATCACTTTTGGTTGACGAACAAAAATTTCAAAGAAAAACTATGGGCCTAATCCTTCTTCTCCATAAGCATGCCTCAGTGATGTGAAAGGAAATCCCTTTTCTTTATAGAATTCAGTATATATATTTTTGACCAATCTGTAATGACTAAGGCATACAGGAAGGCCTGACTTTTTGAGGGTTTTTTTTTACACAGAGCAGTGACTTGAAGAGAACATGCCTTTATGATTTTCACATCTCAGAAGGTGCCAAGATGGTTCCGTTTGCTGGCTGGGAGATGCCAGTCCAGTACAGGTCAGGGATCTCTGATGAACATTTGCATGTAAGAAAGTAAGTATAATTTATTTTACAACTAAGAACCTTGATTGTTGCTTTTCTTTCCACAAACTTTTTCTACATATCCATATCTTAAAAGAATTAATTATGTTTTCTTTTTGAATAATTAATCTAAAAAAAGCCGAAATCGGATGTGCTAGGCCTACAAGGCGCATAACGGTGGCACAACGTAATCACGCTCCCGGCGGAAATCGCACGGATATCCGTGATGGTTACAATGGAGCGAATGGAAAACAAACAAACAAACATTAATCTAAAACATTGTGTTAAAATGATAAGCAGTGTTTTCACTAAAAGCCTTCATTAATTTAACAAGGGAATATCTTACATCAATGAATGGATGTGCATGAAAATACATGAGGAAATTGCGGTAAGCAAGAAGTATTGATAGGACAAGTGAGGATGTAGAGCAGGGCTATTCAATTGGCGGGCCAAATCTGGCCCGCAGAGGCTTAGTAAGTGGCCCGCGGATCATTGCTAAAACAGTGAAATAAAGTTATAAAAAAGGATGGGATTCGGACTTCTGGCCCATGATGATCCCCATTTTCTAAATTTTGGCCCCCGTGTAAATATAATTGAATAGTCCTGGTATAGAGAGATGAGTGTATAATAGGAAGAAAAGTGTAAAAGTAATTATTGTTTCTTATTTGTTCTTATTCACTTTGCTGATTGATCGTGATAACTTCAATATGATTGTATCAATTGTGCTGAAATACTAGTGTATTGTTTTGTTATATATATCCAGAAAATATGTTTTTATTTTTCCTATACTATTCTATAGTTTCAAGTTGCACCCAAAAACTTGTGTATAAATGCATTTAAACAGTTCTGTTATGTGAAAATTATTTTTTGTTCCATATATTTCAGAGCTGTGGGGATTTTTGATGTTTCACACATGTTGCAAACTCGAGTTGATGGAAAAGACAGGAAACGTTACATGGAAAGCATGGTTGTTGGCGATATTGAAGGTATGTTCAATTCCCTTGATGAATTTATTGTTTATTTGTTAGCACAGAAAGACTGAGAAGATGAGTAGAATGTGTAACACAGCTATTTGACAGCCAATCAGACAATAAGCTCATAATGCAACATATAGATAATGAGGAAATATTTACACAACAGAAGTAGACAAAGAGCAGTTAGAATAATAATAATACACATAATCTGTCAGAGTCATAGTTGCCACATTGGAGACATTAGCACAAAAAGACCTCAAAACACTATAACCTGTCATTGAGTCATAGTTGCCACATTGGAGACATTAGTACAAAAAGAAATAAAAAACACTATAACCTGCCAGTCATAGTTGCCACATTGGAGACATTAGCACAAAAAGACCTCAAAACACTATAACCTGTCATTGAGTCATAGTTGCCACATTGGAGACATTAGCACAAAAAGACCTCAAAACACTATAACCTGTCATTGAGTCATAGTTGCCACATTGGAGACATTAGTACAAAAAGAAATAAAAAACACTATAACCTGCCAGTCATAGTTGCCACATTGGAGACATTAGCACAAAAAGACCTCAAAACACTATAACCTGTCATTGAGTCATAGTTGCCACATTGGAGACATTAGCTCAAAACACTATAACCTGTCAAAGTCATAGGTGCCACATTGGAGACATTAGTACAAAATGACCTCCAAACACTATAACCTGTCACAGAGTCATAGGTGCCACATTGGAAACAAGTCCATCAAAGTCTGAGCAATATCAACCCTTGTAGCAATGAGGAATCTGGTGTCCACACATATTCCTGTACTGCCATTTGTTGTGCAACACACATTACTGAGGAGCACAAAAATAAAGAAAAACAACTGATGAACTTGGAAATAAAGAAAAACAACTGAGCAATATGGAAATAAAGAAAAACAACAGAGCAATATGGACATAAAGAAAAACAACTGAGGAACACAGAAATAAAGAAAACAACTGACGAACACAGAAATAAAGAAAAACAACTGAGGAACACAGAAATAAAGAAAAACAACTGAGGAACTGGAAATAAAGATAAAAAAATAACTAGACTTGGAAGTCAGTCTGTTCATTGATGTCTTGTGTGACTTAGCCATCAGTGATCAGCTGAACCGACATACAACACTTCGGTCACACTCATAAATGCTTATTCTCTTTCCGCAGAAGTGAAACATATGCACACTGATAGTTCCTGTAACTTTTTACTTGTACAATCTCCTCAATCTTCTCTGTGCTCACACTTTAGCCATAAATATAACTGAAACTTTGTGATTTGTTTTGTAGGATTGAAGGATAACCAGGGAATGCTGACAGTTTTTACACTTTAGCCATAAATATAACTGAAACTTTGTGATTTGTTTTGTAGGATTGAAGGATAACCAGGGAATGCTGACAGTTTTTACAAATGAAAATGGAGGCATACGTGATGATCTTATAGTAAACAACACCAGTCTTGGATATTTGTATGTTGTGTCTAATGCTGGCTGTGCGGACAAAGACCTTGCTTATATGAAGGTATTTCATCATTATCATTTGGTCTAATAGGTAAAGTTGACCTACATGCGCCTATAAAAATATTTTCTCTTCTGTCACAACCGTTATTTTTTCTTGTGTTCCTGCCCAAAAGCCAAGTAGAGCAGTCAACGGTGCATAATGTTATCTTATTTGTCAAGACACAATGGAGGAGCAACGAAAAGTATTCATATTTTAAAAGGCAGCTAAGGAGGGTTTATCTTATTGTCGACTACTCATACTGTAGAAAGGCTAACCCCTCTGAGTATGAGACTTCTAAAAACACAGCACACAGCTGAGAATAAGTTCCGTTGTACACAGCTGAGAGTTAGTCTGGGTATGAGATAAAAGTATGGAGAAACCATTCCATTGCATATATGAAGTAAGAGCTAATCACTTGTAATTCCTGGCAATTGAAACAACAATGGTAGAAAGTAAAAGTGCCTTTAGTAAGTCATCGTGAAGTCAGATTTGCTGAGTTTAAGACCACGACCATAGTTGTATTCTCTATACTGTATCCTGCTAACCAGCTGGAGTTTGAACAATAACAAGATCTTGTAAGTCAGTGGTAGGAAGAATACAGTCCATGGACCATATCCAGCTTGCCAAGCCATAGTTTCTGGCTCAGCAAGCTGATCTACAAGTACTATGTGTGCTTGCCCCAGAGCTTAGAAAACCTTACTTTAAAGTGATAATCCTTAGGGGTCTAAAAATATCACTTTATAAACAAGATGTTGCATGCAATTGCATGTGGGTCTCACAAATGGCCCACTAGACAAACCACCAATGCAACAGAAAACCTTAGTAGATGACATGCCGTTATATTGAGGCTCTCTTATGGAAGTTTTGTAGCATGTCATCTATACAATTATAGACCCCCTCTGTGTAGAAGACACCTTCAATAGGCATTGCACTAAGCTGAAAGCTGAAGTCTCCTGGGTATGAAAAAGCTCAGAAAAAAAACTACTCCACTGCACATAGGAAATAAGAGCTAATTGTTTGCAATTCCTGGGGTTCTCAAACAAACAAGTTGTTGAGAGCAGAAATAAAACAAATGTTCAAAAGACGTGACGATGAAGACATGTGACGATGAAATAGATTCTTGATTAGGAATCATCATCACTGCATAAGGAGCATTCCCATAAATGCTCTGCTTGCTATTCCGTCAGCCAGCTAAAGGTATATGAGCTCAGTTTCCCAGTCAGTATTTCATTGTGGGTTCTTCTAGTCTTTCCAGTAAGGATGTACTTTCTCTGCACTGGTCACTCCCATTTCTATCATTCTTTGAACAAGTTCATTGTCCTTTTCATGATTGTAATGTATCCATGACTGCTCTAATTAATTACGCCGGGTCTCTTGTCATCCACTAAGCTTTGCCTGCCAATGTGTCAGCTCTTTCATTGCTCTGGACTCCCACATAATGAGGACAGTTGATCTATGTAATTCTCTGGCATTTTGAGAAGAGTGTCCCACGCTTTTCTTATCATACATTTTCCTATCTTGCACAGCATACTCTGTGAGTCTGATAAAATTGCTGTGAAGTTTCGGTGGTTGAAACGCCAGCCGAGTCAGAGCCACTGTTACTAGCTCTTTCTCATGCTCAATGTTTTGATGGGATAGGCACCAGACTTTTCCACCAGCCTCTTGCCATTTTGGTAACTGATGAAGCCCCATCAACATCTGTTTGTTTCTCTTGCTATTTAGTCATCAAAGTTAAAAAAATAATTATATCTTGGAGCTTTGAATACTGTTTAATGAGTTCTTGTATCATTCCTTCTGTCTTATTTGAATACTGTTTAATGAGTTCTTGTATCATTCCTTCTGTCTTATTTGAATACTGTTTAATGAGTTCTTGTATCATTCCTTCTGTCTTATTTGAATACTGTTTAATGAGTTCTTGTATCATTCCTTCTGTCTTATTTGAATACTGTTTAATGAATTCTTGTATTATTCCTTCTGTCTTATTTGAATACTGTTTAATGAGTTCTTGTATCATTCCTTCTGTCTTATTTGCAGCCCAGTCATGAAACTCTCTTCCTAGCTCTATTAAATTTATCAACAACCTTTCTTTATTTACTTCTTTCCATTCACAGCCTCTTCCATCTCGCAGACTCTGAGTAGGTTATCTTCTGCTTCTGCCATGTAAGAAGCATAGAAGTGAGAGTATGTATATCATATACAAGTATTTTGTTTATATGTTTTCTAACGTATGTTCATATCAGTGGACAGAAAAGTATGTACCTGTATTCATTTTCTGTGTGTGCATCATTCTGTTACTATGTATGAGGTGGCAGCAGAATGTGTTCATATTTTCCTTTTTACATTTTTTTCTCCCTTTCTAGACAAAAGAAGCTGATTTTCAAAAGTCAGGAGCAGATTTGAAACTCTCAACAATAGAGAGTGGATTAGTGGCAGTACAAGGTAAGGGAGATGTGGATTTTTTAAGTGTCTCATTGTAATTTAAGTAATAGCTGTGTTTGATCTGTTACAGATTATTATTAACCAGCGACATAACACTCCCGACAAGCTCATAGGTTCTCAGTAACCCTCAACAGATGTCACAGTGTATGCATGCTGATACTTTCTGTCTGCTCTAAACCCTTTCTCTCACCGGTAACTTAGCTATATTCATCCGGCAGCAAATAAACAAACTTGAAGGTTATCAAGAAGCGCTTTTGGCTGTGGTGAAATGGTGTAAACTTGTTTGGTTTGGACATCTAATGAGACTCGATTTGCTTTAGAAAATTATTTTGTAAGGAACAGTCGAGGGTAGGAGAGGAAACCAGAGAAAATTCTGAATTGATAACATCAAGGAATGGTCTGGACATGATTTTTCTACACTTCTCCAAATGTCTGAGGACAGAGCTATTTGGAGGGCTTTTTATGCTGATGTTTCCAATGTGACACTCCTACGACCCTGACGGATTATGAGTCTTATTTTATATAACTTCAGAACAGTGCTTGAATACTGTAGAACAAGTATAGGCTCCAAATATAATCTAATATATATTGGACTGTTCAATAAGTTCCAGAGCTTATTTTTGTTTTCGGAAAACAAATATACTTACGGAATAGTTGATTCTATCTACTTCAAAATAATTCCCTTTGTGATTGTATACACTTTTATTCCAGCACGCATACCACTGAGGGAAGAGCCACTGGTGGGAACATTTTGGAATAGATTTCATTCTTCTCATCGTGTTGTCTCGAATCTCCTCAATGTAATAAAATTAGCTGCCTTTTATTGTTCTTTTGTTTTGTCTTGTCCGATCCATATGTGCCGCTAGGCGTCATGGGGAGCCGAAATCTTCTTTTCTTAGCCAAATTAGATGCTGTTGCCATAGTGCAGTCTTGGTGTTCAAGTATTTTTCTGATGTCATCTATCCATCTTTGTCTGGGTCTTCCCCTGTTTCTCTTGAGTTGTGAAAACAAAAAAAATCACAGAACAAGACTAAGTAGGTGTGGGGGTTGAGAGAGCAATGGAATGTTATGTTCCAATAAAAATGTATTTGTTGTGCTTTTAAATTCCCTCTTGGTTAGTTAGTTTGTTCCTTTGGTGCCAAGGGGAACACACTGGACAGAAGTCATGTTTCTCCATGACGTGTGGTTTGCTGCATGTTGAGAACTCTTCTATCACTGACGTCGCAAGGCGAACAAGGGCCACAGCGTATGGGTAGATAGAATAATAATCACTATCTGAAATGAGAATTTCATTAGATGTTTATTTGTGTATGTTTTTTTCCTAGGACCTGATACAGTCGCAGTGTTACAACCTGGCGTAAACTTTGATATGAAGGAGCTGCCATTCATGACGACAATTGAGGGAACAGTTTTTGGTGTTGACGGATGTAGAGTTACTCGTTGTGGGTATACAGGAGAGGATGGTGTTGAGGTGAAGCAATATTATTTTTGTAGCAAAAATGTAGCATGTTAGTTAACTCTGTAGTGTGTTAGTTAACTCTGTAGTGTGTTAGTTAACTCTGTAGTGTGTTAATTAACTCTGTAGTGTGTTAATTAACTCTGTAGTGTGTTAATTAACTCTGTAGTGTGTTAATTAACTCTGTAGTGTGTTAATTAACTCTGTAGTGTGTTAATTAACTCTGTAGTGTGTTAATTAACTCTGTAGTGTGTTAATTAACTCTGTAGTGTGTTAATTAACTCTGTAGTGTGTTAGTTAACTATGTAGTGTGTTAGTTAACTATGTAGTGTATTAATTAGTTATATTTGTTCTGTGTTAGTTTACTCTGTACCGGTAGATTGCTACTAAAGTATATTGAATAGAAGTATATTCTGTAAAGGACACAGTTTTTCCACAATTGTTATGCTCTCTGTTGCCAGGGTCTGAAAGGTGAACAAAGAATAGCAGTACTGATATGTCATAAGAAGTTACTTAAGAGTTTTGGGCAGGGGTGTCATGGCTGCCCCATCTCGTAGTTAAAGTGACCTAAAAAGCCTGCTGCAGTTGAATGTGTCAAATAGATTCATAGATAGATGTTTCTATAGAAGTAGATTGTTAGATGTCTTTATAGAAATAGATTGATAGATGTTTCTATAGAAATATATTGTTAGATAGATGTTTCTATATAGATTGTTAGATAGATGTTTCTATATAGACTGTTAGATAGATGTTTTTATAGAAATAGATTGTTAGATAGATGTTTCAATATAGATTGTTAGATAGATGTTTTTATAGAAATAGATTGTTAGATAGATGTTTCTATAAAGATTGCTAGATAGATGATTCTATAAAGATAGATTGTTAGATATATGTTTCTATAGAAATAGATGTTTTTATATATATAAATAGATGTTTTTATAGGAAATATAGATATTTTTATCTGGAATTTTTGTGTAATTTTTTAAATTAATATTTGCTTCAGATCTCTATTCCCTCAAGCAGTGCCACAAAGGTGGTTTCTGCCTTACTCTCCTCATCCAAGGCACAAGTTAAAATGATTGGGTTAGGAGCTAGAGATAGTCTGAGGCTAGAAGCAGGACTTTGCCTTTATGGTAGCGATATTGATGAGACCACAACACCAGTAGAGGCTAATCTGACCTGGCTAGTTGGTGAGTCATGGACATTTTGACCTTTCTTAAAAATTTTAATTTATCAAGTTGATTTTCTATTCATTTTTTAACTCTTTACAGAGCAAATGTCTTCAAGACAGCCTGTCTTGATTTTTCTCTTTTAGTTATAAAATTGTGAAGTTAATTCGTGAACTAGCATCATAGGACAAATTTTTCCATAAATGCTCAGCTGTCTAATCAGTCGTTGACCAGAAACTGCCTGACCAGCATTCCACTTGCTCAGCAGCATTGGTACCATTTCACAACTTTTTCAGGGGATGAGTATTGCACACTACTTCCTTTAGGCTGGGTATACAAAAAATATTTTATTTCAAACGATTGCCTGTGTGTTGCTGCGGCTTGAAAGGGGAGCAAAGAATAGCAACACTGTTTACCGTCCATAACATGTAGTAAGAGGTGAATAAGGAGATTTTGGGGTGGAGTTCACTGTCCTGTCACATATAGGGTAAAGTGTTCCAGAAACCTTGCTGAAGTCGGATGTATCAGGTCACAAAAGAACAGATATTACAGCTAAGCTGTAAGCCATTATGCAATACATTCCTTTCTCCGTACTACATCTTGCTAATCTGCAAGAGTTTGAGAACAAATGTAGAAGAATAGTAATTTCAAACCATGAATAACAAGTGGACCTAAAACCAGGTTCTACTCGTTGACAGACAAATGACTTAGCACTATACTATGTCCATGACATGACATCATACCCAACCCTCCTTTGCCATCTTTTATACATTTAATAAATGGGAAACTAGTAATACTGTTCCATATGATAGCGTATATATAATTAAAAAAATAATATAAATATATATATAATTGTTACAAATATATAAAAAATATATATGTATATAAGGTTAGAACACAGGCTTGCAGGAACACTAATCTAAGGGTTATATGGAATTAAATAGTGCACATAAAACTATCAGAAATATTTCAATCTTGAACTTATTGTTGCTTCTAGCCTGTATGTGTCCCTTTCTTGATAAACACACTTTGGTCAAAACATCTCTGCATTCTCTCTTGTTTCTGCTCTATATAAAACTGTTATTTAACCATGTTTAAAAAAAAATTACATAATGTGTCATATATATACAACCTTTTGTTCCATTTCTACCACATTCTTTGCTCCTTTTTTTGGCCCTGGCAATATATGGAAGGAATTGCAAAGCAATATTTCAGATAGGAAACCGTGCAGATAGGAAATAAAAAGCTGTAATTCCAGATGTCATGTGATGTATTCTTTCCAGAACGTTGTTTTTCCAATGAACTCTCTGAACCCCCTTCTGTCTTGAAATGCAGCTTTCATTTTCCAACAATATTTCATGTTATCTTTAATGTCGTCAGTCCATCGTCTTCTTGGTCTGCCCTTTCTCCTCTTTCCAGGTACTCTTCCCTCTATAATTTGTCATTCTAAGCAGTTGTGTCTCTTTATATGTCTGAACAGGTGTAGTTTTCTTTTTGCTATTGTGTTTAGTAACCAACACTCTGCCACCTCAATATGTTTATAATATTTTCTGAGTTTCTCTCTTTTTTTTCTTCCGTGATATTCTAAATATCTTTCTGTAGCATTTCATCTCAAAGGCATTGACCTTCTTTGCTGCTGTTTTACTTAGGGTCCATGTTTTACAGCTGTATGATGCAATCAGAAAAATAAAATAAAAGTTCCTAACATTAGCAGTTTTGTTCATATTTTGATGTTTTTCCATGTTTTTCAATCGAGTTTACAATAGAAGACCAAATTTACATAGGTGCCAGAAAAATTTTCTTGTAATCATTTACTACTGTTGTTTGTGTAATAATTTACTACTGCTGTTTGTGTAATAATTATGCCACACCTTTATCTGCATAATAATTTACTGTTGCTGATTATTTGTGTAATAATTGTGCCAACAGCTTTATCTGTGTAATAATTTATTGCAGGTTTTTGATTGTATGTTCTGTGATAAAGTTCTTTAGATTTAGCTATTAAGTTTTGTTATTACTCTACTGTGTAAAACTTCCTTCTTGTTGTGTTCAATTTAAATCTACCATTTGTCTTGCACATCCCAGCCATACAGTGTGTATCATATCGTAAAATGTAACATATTTTCAGGTAAAGTTCGTCGATCTCGGGCTGATTTTCCTGGAGCAAATATCATTCTTGAACAGATCAAATCCAAACCAGGCAGAAAAAGGGTTGGTTTTATTTCTGCAGGTGCTCCTGTTAGAGGTAAATGCTTGGTTGATGATCCAGCGATCTATGGGCTTTATGCCCCTTAACCCAATGTTATTGTGTGATATATGCATGAGTTTGTGAGCTGTTGTTTTGTTCCATATAATGTGTTTTATTTATCTGGCCTTGAAGGGAGAAGCATTTTTCTGACATCTTCCAGCGTGAGACATTAAAAAAGGTGGTGGTCAAGTTTCATTGGGATGAGTGCTCAACTGGCAACCTAGAGTGTGCTGTGGTTGTATTTTGTTCATGTGGTTGTTAAGCTGTACATGTTGTGTGGTTGTATTTTGTTCATGTGTGGTTAAGCTGTACATGTTGTGTAATTGTTAAGCTGTACATGTGTGGTTAAGCTGTACATTGTGTGTGTTATGTTATGTTCCTCCAGGGCCATAGGTGGCGCATAGGGCAGAAACCATAGCCTTCCATTTCTGTCTTTGTGTTGCCAGGTCTTTCAATTGTTGCATGTTGTTTAGGTTCATTGACATGCCTTCTCTATTAATGGTTCTTCGTAGAGTTTCTCTAGGTCTCCCTCTTCTTCTTACTCCAGGTGGCACCCAATATAGTGATTGCTGGGGAATTCTTAGGCTGTTCATTCTGAGAACATGGCCGATGTAAGTCCAACGCCTTTGTCTAATCAAGGAAGATATATAGGTTTGTTTGCTTTCCTCTCTTATAGTAGTGTTAGATTTAAAGTCACTCCACTTAACATTCAGGATGGTACGTAGGCATTTGTTTTCAAAGGAGTCGAGTCTTTTATCTGTGGCTTTTGTGGCTTTCCAACTTTCGCACCCATATGATAGAATAGGGATGATGTTGGAGTTAAACAACTTGAGTTTTGTGGTGTTTCTTAGTGTGTTTGATGTCCATATGTTGCGTAGTTTATTGAAAGCACCCGCTGCAAAGCACACACATTGTGTGTGGTTAGAGGTAAATGATTTTACTGTATGCACTCCTGTGGGTCAACTTAAATATGCTATAAAAAAAAATGAACCCCTGAATAATAGTACAGGGTTATCCCTCTATAGCGCATTCTTTTATAACAGATTTCCCTATATAACAACACTTTTCAAAATCTCCAATTATATTTATTTGTTATTGTTTGTACTGTATTTAGCAAATTTCTGTTATTACATACATATTTTATCTGTCTGGACCAAGTTGTTATAATGGGATTCCACTGTATCGTTCTATTTCCTTTCTCTCCTCCCCCCCCCCCCCCCCAATGTTTGGAACACTTTTGCAACAGACATTCTGTGGTAATTTTGGTTGTCATGCTCATCAGAAGCTTCTATCTTTGGGTACTATATGATATTCTGCATTCATTTTCAAACTCCCACTGGATCTCTTTGTTGCAGGATAATGGTCCTTCTAGATTTCAGCAGGAAGTAGTCTAGAGATTGGAAATGTGTTGTTGTGCCGTTTTAATTGAGCCAGTGGCACAACATATCCATCTTCGGTGACCATATGATCTTAACATCCGCCATCCTGCTTGTAGTTATCTTTTGTTCTGTTAATTTTTCATTTGTTTTTCTTCATCTGTTTCCCAGTTTTTATATTAGCATTTCGCCCATGTTTTACTGGGGCCCCGAAAGGGGAGCACAATGTTACCTTTCACACACTTTGTAAAAAGCATAAGAGATGACTATGAAGACTTCATACGTGGAGTTGTTGTTTCATCCTATTGTGGGTCAAAGAGACCCAGAAGCTATGCTGAAGTCAGATGTGTCAGACCAAATTGTGAAGATATCACATCCAAGCTTTAAACCATAGCATTCTCTGGACTACATCCTACTAATCTGTAGGAGGGGGTGCAAAGGGTCTTTTCAGGGTTAGCAGATAACCAAGATGTTAAAAGTACCTCCTCGTGGTGCACCCAGGAAACAGAAATACAGCTGCTCTTGCTGTATTCCTGGCTGACACTTTTAGGCTCGTGTCCGTGGATGTGAATGCTGTAGATGGAATGAGAATTGCCTGCAGAGAGGCAGGAAATATCTCGGAAACTTCTATGCTATTACATCCAACATATGCATGGCATCTCTGCATTCTGACTTGGCCAGCTTAAAAAGCAGAAACATTGGTGTGGCGACCAATGTCGATGTCTCTAACATATGGTGATCACACGAGTATACACAGAATCTTGAAACGGTAACATGCGCTAGAGGGCAGCGTAGTGTACATGAGTTGATTTAGTGGCAACAGAGCTACAATTGTCCAGCACGAGACCGGCTGGCGGAAGTGTTGTTCATTGCTAGAGAACACACAGAAGTCCACATGTCCCATTAGAACTGATTTGCAGTAGAAGTCATGACTCAGGTATTGGATACGCCAACTTGAACATGCACTCCTGGGTATGGAATAAAGCTTTGAATACAGCTCCCCATTGCACACAGGATAAGCTTTGAACAAATGTCGGGGAGCGCATTGTTCAAATGTCTGACTGAAGCATTGTTGAGACTCGGACTCTGGACGCTGCGAGTAATGTAGAGGGGGAGGTAGCACAAGTCTCTAACGATACTGCAAACCTAGCCCAACTTTACTGTCTGCCATTGCCCAATATCGCTCATACAGAGAGAATTGGGTTCAGTATCCAACAGTCCACTGCAAAGCTCCTCGTCCGAGATTCGTATTTTACCTGCCTATTTTGGTAATATATACAATGGCGAAGAGTCAAAATACACAGACAGTGCCTGGTAATAGATTGGAAGGCCATCTCAAGCAGACACAGTGAATGCATGAGAAATGCACAGGTCAGTCCACTGAAATGTTTGGCAAAGCAGCACCTCATCTAGGAAGGTTATCAACCCTGAGTCTAATTCGACTGTCGCTGTTACTCAGCACGGCTCATACGGAAGAAATTATGTCTGGGACCTAGGGACACAAAGGGTGGTAATGGAATGGTCTTCCTACACAAGGAACAGCTCGCTGACTGCGAAATGCCTTGTCAGTAGATAGACAAACAATGGATGACCCAAGCAAAATATCAGTCAGTTCGTCTCATACATGTAAACCCCCCCCCCCCCACCACCCGGAGTAGAAGGCTCCTCCAATAGGCATTGCACCAAGCTGAAAGGGTGAGATCTCCTGGGAAATCAAAGAAAGCTCCAAAATCTCCACAATTCACATAGGAAGTAAGAGTTACTCGCTCGTAATTCCTGTAGTTTTCAAAAACAAACAATCTATAGTTTAAGGCATTCTGTTCTCTTGGCTACATCCTGCTAAACTGTAGGAGTTTAAGGCATTCTGTTCTCTTGGCTACATCCTGCTAAACTGTAGGAGTTTAAGGCATTCTGTTCTCTTGGCTACATCCTGCTAAACTGTAGGAGTTTAAGAATGAGCACAGTAGAAGAATATATTGCCATTTATTGTTCATCCCTTTCTGAATTTCCAGCATAGGTGTTATCACATCTCACTGTGACACTATTATCGGCAGTGTTGTCTTTTACTTGTGTTCTTGATAAATTTTCACTTTTTGTCTGAATGGGTTAGTACAGAAGTGCCTTGGACTAAGGCAGTAAACCCTTACAGAAATTCCTTGAGTACCTAAGGCAGTCAATGTTGTATTAAACTATATTCTGGCATCTCCTGAAGTTTTACTTGTTTGCAAGTGAATTGGCATTGCCTTTCCCTTGAAACTGATCAACAGAACTGAGAGTGGGAGATAGTGCAAATTGGCAAGACACTATTAATGTAATGGTACTGTCCGGTTCTGTTGTGATGTTGTATAGAGCATATCTGTAGGGACCAAGGTACAGGGTTTCAATCCTTCCACAGGCAATTGTGTGTCCGGACCATTCAAAAAAGCAATGACAAACTACTGAACTTTTTACTGCATATTTATACTGCCTAGAAAATGCATGGGTTGATGGCTACATCTTGAACAGGATTTGTTACAAATTTTATGTGATGGAGTCGCATTAGCTCACTGGTTAGTGCACTACTTGTCAGTCCGGGGGTATAAGGTTCAACAGTTTAGTTTCCAATTTAACTGCAAATATTTGTAAAATCATTAACAGCTGCTAGGTCAACCAAGCCTAAGGAAATGGGTACCAGGTATTCTGGGAAAGTAATAAGCGGTGGGCATGATGCTGAGCACACCACCGCTGGGTCGATATTAATATGAGTGGACGGCATCTACAGCTACATCCAGCCTCTAGGGCATCATGTGGATTTACTGCCCAGGACATACCAGTGTTGATAGCATTGAGAGAGGAGACAGACTTGCATCTCAGGCACGAATAGATGGAAAGTTGACAATTGATAAGGGGGATGTGATAAAACTGCTTCATGTCTGCTGGATGCGGACATTACAATTGATGTAACATCGAGAAAGAGGTTTGAAGATTTCGGTATTGAGTGTGGTAGTATTAGAACAGGACGCCCGCAGGGAGGAACGAGAAGAATGTTTAGCCAGGGGGCCATAGGAACCATCAGCATGTATATCCTTCATCAGCTTCTAGGGGAGACTGAGCACCAATGCGTCTGCCCGGAGTTAAATTATGTCAGTTCATATCCAATGAAAAATCTGTGCCTAAAACTTTGTTCCCTACTACACATCAAAGGCATGGACCGTATTCGCTACTACACATCAAAAGCATGGACTGTATTCCCTACTACACATCAAAAGCATGGACTGTATTCCCTACTACACATCAAAGGCATGGACCGTATTCCCTACTACACATCAAAAGCATGGACTGTATTCCCTACTACACATCATGTAGAATGTGAAAATGAGAATGTAATGCTTGATTATGTTTATCTGAAGAAGATTTAACAATGTGACAAAATTTTCAGGGCATTCCAAGATCTACTCTGAAGATGGATCAAAGGTCATAGGTGAGACAACAAGCGGATGTCCCTCTCCATCATTGAAGGTAAATATATCAATGGGATATGTTGAAACAGCTTTTTCTAAGAACGGAACCAAGGTGAAGGTTGAAGTTAGACAGAAATTATTGGATGCAGAGGTTACCAAAATGCCATTTGTGCCTTCAAATTATTACATTCCCAAGTAAATGGAGACTTTTTTTACATTTCATAGCATGCAGTAATAGTGTCATATTGACAACTATATGACTTGACTAAATGTTTGCAAGTATTACATTATATAGAGAGTAGTGATTCTATATTATATAGCAAGTATTGTACACTGAAAGTAATGTATGATGTTGATGTTGAAAGTGTTAAATAGTAATGCAAGTATTGAAAGTATTACATTCACTTAAAGTGAAAGTGTTTTGATAAAATCATAAATGCTACTTATACATGTGAACATTGCCAGATTTAAAAAAAATTCAAGGCTGAAAGATCTGAGAAAGTTACTCTGGGT
The DNA here is from genome assembly GCA_034231615.1 of Meghimatium bilineatum. Lineage (NCBI taxonomy): Eukaryota > Metazoa > Mollusca > Gastropoda > Stylommatophora > Philomycidae > Meghimatium > Meghimatium bilineatum. The sequence continues at coordinate 27,900,711 of CM067303.1, forward strand.
TGAGTTTTTTTAAGCACATATTTTTATAACCTTTAATTCATTGGTGCAAATAAAACTGTAACACAACACATTTCTGTTATCTGAACTACATCCTGCTGGAAATCTAGTAGGATCATTATCCTGCTATAAGAGAGATGCAGCGGGAGTTTGAGAATTAACACTGAAGAAGAAAGATTAACGATCAGATTTGTGTTGTTACATATGCAACTATTATGGAATACTGTTTTCCCATGATTTTATAATATACAAATTTGACTGCTGATTTATCTCAGGACTCTGTATTTTATAAGTATCCATACCTACTGACAAGCGTCACTTACTCAGTAGAAAGTATGTACTCACTGTGCAAAACTGAAATCCGACAGGTAAAGTTTCAAACGAGATAATAAAGTTTTGCTAATAACATGAAACATACATAGGCACACACAAAACGTAGATTTGTATGTGTGTGTGTGTTTTGTGTTATTAGCAAAACTTTATTACCTTGTTTGAAACTTTACTTACTCAGTAGCGATGGTGCCATTCCTCAACTTTCCCAGAGTTTGAGCACCCCTACAACCTGGTGTCTACATGAATAATGGAAGTAATTATTGTTTATTTTAAATCATGAATAATGGGTGGGTTCAAAATCCTGTCTGCTGGTCAGCAGGAGAATGACTTATCATTCCACTACCTAGCTTCCTGGTTTGGACATGTCATGAGGTATGCCTACCATTTCATTTCAAGGAGTGTCATGCAGAGAATAATTGATGAAGAGTTGGGAGTGTCCTGCAGAGAATAGTTGATGAAGAGTTGGGAGTGTCCTACAGAGAATAGTTGATGAAGAGTTGGGAGTGTCCTACAGAGAATAGTTGATGAAGAGTTGGGAGTGTCCTGCAGAGAATAGTTGATGAAGAGTTGGGAGTGTCCTGCAGAGAATAGTTGATGAAGAGTTGGGAGTGTCCTGCAGAGAATAGTTGATGAAGAGTTGGGAGTGTCCTGCAGAGAATAGTTGATGAAGAGTTGGGAGTGTCCTGCAGAGAATAGTTGATGAAGAGTGGAAGAAGAAAATATTGGCTTGATAACAGCAAGGAATGACCAGGGAATGATTTTTTCACACTTGTCTGTATGGCTCATGATAGTGGCATTTCGTGGGCTTTTTGTGTTGACGGCTCCAATGTGGTGCTTCTACAACCATAAATTCTTATGAGTTTTATTATTATCATCATATTGAAATTGTTAATTGTATTAAACATGTTACATACAGTTGAAATTATTACATAACATTGAGAGTATTACATATTAAAAGTATCACATATTGACAGTATTATGCTATATCGAAGGTACCACATATTAAGGATATTACATTATTGAAGGTATTACATATTTAAGATATTACATTATTGAAAGTACAGTCACATTCCATTATAACAACTTGGTTGGAACCGAAGTAATATATATGTAATAACAGAATATTATTTTGAACACTTAAAGTGACATAATGGTATCAAAAGGCTGATTCTAGAGGGCAGAGTGTCAGGCAAGAGAAGAAGAGGAAGACCAAGAAGACGATGGGCCAGTGACATCGAAGAATGTATGCATGTGTTTGGCCAATGCAGGCCTGCTTGTCCAGAACAGAAAGCCATTCAGAGTATCCATGATGAAGACAACGTTCTGGAAAGAATATGTCACGATGTAATAACAGAAATTCACCATATACAGTACAAACAATATAGAATAAATATAATTGGGAATTTTGAAAAAGTTTTGTTACACACCAACTTGTCCTGTGTGTGCTGATGATAAATTGGAGTTATAAACTTCCTAGAAGGAAGTGTAAACAGATGTAGACATACCCGAGTACTTTATTGCATGCCAAATTTAACCCTTGAAGAAGAACCAATAAATATTTTTATATTTTTTTTACTGTTATCATTTGGACAAAAAAAGTGATTGATTTCCTGTAGTTTACTTTGAACAATCAAATCCAGAAATGTGTGACAATTGAATTACTAGTTTTTTACATTAACTATTTTTTAACAATGCCAAGTTTTGCCAATGTAAGGGGGGGGGGGGGGGGGGAAGGAGAATATTTTTCCTTCTTGGTAAACCATAAATATCTTGTTGATTGAATTGAATTGTTTTCTTCACTTAAGACTTATTGTATTTCAGTTTTCTCTAAATAAGACATTGTATTTCAGTTGTTTTCTCCAAATAAGACTTATTGTATTTCAGTTGTTTTCTCCAAAGACTTTTTATTTCAGTTGTTTTCTCCAAATAAGAAATTGTATTTCAGTTGTTTTCTCCAAACAAGACTTATTGTATTTTAGTTGTTTTCTCCAAATGAGACATTTTATTTCTGTTATTTTCTTCAAACAAGACTTATTGTATTTCAGTTGTTTTCTCCAAATGAGTCACTGTATTTCAGTTGTTTTCTCTAAATAAGACTTATTGTATTTAAATTATTTTATTTTGTCATATACGATTTAGCTCAATGATTTATTGTGTGTTCTTTTGTTAAAAAAGAAATCTTTTGTTGATTGTATATGAATTGTTTTGCTTAAATCTACAATTTTGTTTCTGAAAAATGGTGTCATTTGCCCTGGGTCTTGGCATGCTTTCCTATATCTATTAGGAATTAACATACCCCATCCCCTCCCCCATTAATTTCATTTACTTATGTTTCTTGTAAGGAGCTCAAAATGTCCCGTACTACCCATGTCACCACCCACTAGATACAGTAGCAGTGCAGAACTGGGGAAAAATACAAGCTAATTATTTGAACAAAAGATCTAGAGGTTAATCCCAAGCCTCATCTAGAGGTTAATGCCGAGTCTCAACTAGAGGTTAATGCCAAGCCTCAACTAGAGGTTAATGCCAAGCCTCATCTAGAGGTAAATGCAGAGCCTCATCTAGAGATTAATGTAGAGCCTCAGCTAGAGGTTAATGCCAAGCCTCATCTAGAGGTAAATGCCCAGCCTCATCTAGAGGTAAATGCTGAACCTCATCTAGAGGTTAATGCAGAGCCTCATCTAGAGGTTAATGCAGAGCCTCATCTAGAGGTTAATGCCAAGCCTCAACTAGAGGTTAATGCCAAGCCTCATCTAGAGGTAAATGCCAAGCCTCATCTAGAGATTAATGCAGAGCCTCATCTAGAGATTAATGCCAAGCCTCATCTAGAGGTAAATGCCAAGCCTCATCTAGAGATTAATGCAGAGCCTCATCTAGAGATTAATGCAGAGCCTCATCTAGAGGTAAATGCCGAACCTCATCTAGAGGTTAATGCAGAGCCTCATCTAGAGGTTAATGCAGAGCCTCATCTAGAGGTTAATGCAGAGCCTCATCTAGAGGTTAATGCCGAGCCTCATCTAGAGGTTAATACCGAGCCTCAGCTAGAGGTTAATGCCGAGCTTCATCTAGAGATTAATGCAGAGCCTCATCTAGAGGTTAATGCCGAGCCTCATCTAGAGATTAATGCCGAGCCTCATCTAGAGGTAAATGCCGAGCCTCATCTAGAGGTTAATGCCGAGCCTCATCTAGAGGTTAATGCCGAGCCTCATCTAGAGATTAATGCCGAGCCTCATCTAGAGATTAATGCCGAGCCTCATCTAGAGGTTAATGCCGAGCCTCATCTAGAGATTAATGCAGAGCCTCATCTAGAGGTAAATGCCGAGCCTCATCTAGAGGTTAATGCAGAGCCTCAGCTAGAGGTTAATGCAGAGCCTCAGCTAGAGGTTAATGCCGAGCCTCATCTAGAGGTTAATGCCGAGCCTCATCTAGAGATTAATGCAGAGCCTCATCTAGAGGTTAATGCTGAGCCTCATCTAGAGGTTAATGCCAAGCCTCATCTAGAGGTTAATGCAGAGCCTCATCTAGAGATTAATGCAGAGCCTCATCTAGAGATTAATGCAGAGCCTCATCTAGAGATTAACGCAGAGCCTCATCTAGAGGTTAACGCAGAGCCTCATCTAGAGATTAATGCAGAGCCTCATCTAGAGGTTAATGCAGAGCCTCATCTAGAGGTTAATGTAGAGCCTCAACTAGAGGTTAATGCAGAGCCTCATCTAGAGGTTAATGCAGAGCCTCATCTAGAGATTAATGCAGAGCCTCATCTAGAGGTTAATGCCGAGCCTCATCTAGAGGTTAATGCCGAGCCTCATCTAGAGATTAATGCAGAGCCTCATCTAGAGATTAATGCAGAGCCTCATCTAGAGATTAATGCAGAGCCTCATCTAGAGGTAAATGCCGAGCCTCATCTAGAAGTAAATGCCGAGCCTCATTGTTTGGATCTCCAATGTAAAAATAGTTATATTAGTTATGGTTGCACATTGTAAATCTCCATTTTAATAACTAGTCATAGTTTCCTTGTAAAACTAGTTATAGTGTCCTTGTAAACCCAATCATTGTTTCCTTGTAAAACTAGTTATAGTGTCCTTGTAAACCCAATCATTGTTTCCTTGTAAAACTAATTATAGTGTCCTTGTAAACCCAATCATTGTTTCCTTGTAAAACTAGTCTTGGTTTCTATAATAAACTGCCAATCTCCACTGTATTATCTAGTCATAAATTTTCTTGTAAACCCAATCATTATTTCCTTATAAGGACTAGCCACGGTTCTACATAATAACTCCGATTCATATGTGATTGTAACATATATTTTAGTTACATGAGCGGTATAAGTATTTTCTATACATTTACAAGATATTGAAAACATTACTTAAACAGAAAAGGGATTTGATATTACGCTGCATACGTTCCAGAAAATATATGTACATGTTATATGTAACAAAAATAAAATCTATCAGTAATACGTGACATGCATAGTTACTCTTGTTTTGACCGTCCGTACATGTATTTTTTTTAAAATTTACATATTTGTAATATTGTGAGCCTGACAGTTACAAAACATTGCTAAAATCTATTATCTATAGCATGGTTCTCAACATTTCGGGACAATTGTTCTTCCATGCCCCCAGCGCTTTTAAAAAAGGTCATTTCCTTTAATTACAAGTCACTAAGGCTTTTCATGCTTTAATACTATCTCGTTAATATCGGTCACATAGTTACTTCCTGTGCCGTTCAATTTCAACTTTTTTCTCAGCGGCTCTCCTGTGTCTATAACCAACACTGAGACCCACTGATTTTCTGTGTTTATTCTCAAACTGTCATGCATGTTGTAAAAGGCAACTGAGGAGTGTTTTAGGGTGGAGATGGATGTTCCAATTCTATTGAGGGTTAAATCGACTGAGAAGATGATGAAGTCTGATGTGTTGGATCAAAAAGTGCTGATATCACAGCTAAGCTATTAAATTATGACACAACCAAAGACATGTTTTAGGTTTGGCCATTTGTGCAAATAAAATGGTGATGCAATGTATTTCTGGACCACATCATCTGGAAATCTAGTATGACCATTGTCAATTCAAGTAAGAAGCAAGAGGATAAATTACAAATTCTTAAGACTAACTGGTTCAATTCCCATTTGTTTCAAGAATTTTTATGACCATTGTCCTGCTACAAGAGAAATCCAACTGGAGTTTGAGAATGAACGTTATCAACTACACTATGACACATTTTGTTATGTGGACTACATCATGTTAATTTGCAGGAGCTTAAGAACAAACACAGAAGAAATAAAGTTGAATGAATGCTACATTTAGAAGTTAGAGTCAATGTTTAAACAAATGCTACATTTAGAAGTAAGAGTCAATATTTAAATGAATGCTACATTTAGAAGTTAGAGTCAATGTTTAAACAAATGCTACATTTAGAAGTAAGAGTCAATATTTAAATGAATGCTACATTTAGAAGAAAGAGTTAATATTTAAACAAATGCTACATTTAGAAGTTAGAGTCAACATTTAAATGAATGCTACATTTAGAAGTTAGAGTCAATGTTTAAATGAATGCTACATTTAGAAGTTAGAGTCAATGTTTAAACAAATGCTACATTTAGAAGTTAGAGTCAATATTTAAATGAATGCTACATTTAGAAGTTAGAGTCAATGTTTAAACAAATGCTACATTTAGAAGTTAGAGTCAATATTTAAATGAATGCTACATTTAGAAGTTAGAGTCAATGTTTAAATGAATGCTACATTTAGAAGTTAGAGTCAATATTTAAATAAATGCTACATTTAGAAATAAGAGTCAATATTTAAATGATGGTAACATATTGGTATTCTGTTTATACATATGCAATTAAAACAAAATTCCATATCCAAATTTTCCAAATCCCAATGAATTATCCTTTATTGTAAACAGCAAATATTGATTATTACATAAATATTTCATCAGCCCAGATCAATTTGTCATACAGGGATTCCACTATCACTTAACATAGTCACATCTTGGAACAGTTTTGTTAATTTAAATTTAAAATTCAGTGTACTAGTAAAGAAAATATGACACAAGGTTAAGACAATGACCAGATTTATTACATTCTGTAGCAACATTCTATAGCTTTTACCGTACAAACTGGCATTACAGAAACACACTCAACATTAAACATCTACAATGACCTAATCTAAAATGGGAACCAGGTGGCAAAAGAAATAGAGGAAGACCAAGAAAGACTCTCTACAGAAGCACATCAAAGATGGTATGATTATGGTTTTCAACAACATGCAGGAATTACATGCAAAAATTGCACACAGAAGCCTCACATTACTGGAACTGGAGAGCTCTGGTTTATGCACTATATTCCGTGCTGAAGGACTATAGATAGATAAGCATCATTGGCCCAAAATACGTAGAGCATTGATTTAATTTCACTTGAGGATTGACTATGGCTCATATGGACTCCAGTTCTCTTAACAAAGCAGTACACCTAGTGCCAAGAGTATCATTCATAGAAATTTTGAGACTAACAGGAATTGAATTAGATCCATTTTAACAGTACAGAATCACCTAGAAACTTGAGTAAATGGGTTTTTCCATATTTGACCAACTGCATCTCCAATAAAAGATGCAATTTTGTCAAGACATTCAAACTGTATACTCGAGTCACTGATAACGGACCAATTAAGACAAGGACTATTACAATAACAATGAACATTCCGTACAAGTATTGAAGTATCCTCAGTAACACAAACACAGAACATCCATATTCGTACTACATGGGCCAATAGGTCTTCTTGTAAACATAAATAACATAGAGACAGAACAATGTTGCTTCAAATAATAGCTTATACAAGTAAATTCAAGTAGGAAGCATGAGGATAAATTAGAAATTCTTGAGTTCCCATTAGTCTCAAGAATTTTTAATTTATCCTTTCGCTTCCTACTTGAATTTACTCACAGGATGTATTTCCATAGCGTCAAGCGATAACCTACATGGATCTTTAAAAAAAAATGCATTTGTAAATACATGTTGTCCCGGAATTGAACTCGTAACCTCTTAAATACGCAGCAATTAAGCTCCTCATAGCTAATATGTTAGCTGTGTTTACAATCAATACAATAATTCAATAGAAACACTTATTCTGTGGATTTGTGTCATCTTCAAATTCAATCACACATTTCAATAAATAACAAGTGCATAGTAAATATAAAAATGGTTGGTAATATTGAAATATTTGACAAATCAAACCCATTTTGTTCTGTGAGTTCCATAATTAAATAATAGCAATAGCAAAGAAAGAAATATCACTATCTCCATCAATAATAAACACCATTAACCTTCACCGAGCCGATATGATATCCAGCCGCCGAAAAACAAAATGGCCGCGCGCGCTGATGGCGGGCCGTCCCACCCAGCGAGATTATCGTGAGATTTACACGTACCACAGTCGTGCACATAGCTGGGGACATGCGCAATCGAAGCCGGTACATCCCCCACTTCCGACATGATCGTTTTTGAGAATGGCTGGCTATTCGTAAAAGTTTAAGAGCAATTAATCTGACCACATCTGTACACCGGTACGATGCCATGATGATGGATCGGTTTTACAGACCTTTATTTCATCGTATTTCGAATAAAATAACATTGAATCGTGGATTGAATCATGGATTATTAGGTTATTTAGTTTCACAGCAGTGAATATACAGAATGCCGTGCTGGTATGGGGAATTGTACGTTTGATATCGAATATTTTGAAGTGGCAGAAAAAATAACTCTAGGCCTAAGCTCAAAGAACGATTTTACTGCAAATCTACATGTTTTATACAGTTCCCCCGGCTATATTTTGATAATTTCGCAGTGAAAGAACATAAATACAACAGATTTACGTGATTTAGTTGACAGTGTTGCCAAGGAATTCGATATGTAAGGTAAGTTATTTTTTTTCCTTATTTTTTCCCTCTTTATTTGTTATAAAATATATGTTTTTTGTGAAAAACGTCTTTACCACTTTCTCATACGTCTAGTATCACACACACACGTACATAAATTACACCAATATATGCATAATTCAATTCTTTATTTATATGTGCAAATATTATTTAAATATCTCTAACAACCAAAAAATTATCACATTTTCAAAACAGTCACCATCAATAATGAAAATTTTCAAAAAAGAATCCGGTGGCAGGGAGACGTTTCGTATTTTTTAATCTGGCTTGCTAAAGGTTAACAGGTAATGAGTTCACTTACTTAGGAAGCATTATATCGAGTGAAGGGGAAACCAGTACAGAGATACAAAAATAGATGCAACAAAACATACCAGATCCTAGGACAGATGACATGTACTTTCAAGAACAAAAATATAAACATAGACACTAAAGTTGCATTATACAAGACTATTATTATCCCATCACTGTGCTACCAGTGCCAAACATGGACAATGACAGCACAAGACAAAAGAAAAATAGTGACAGCAGAAATGACATGTCTATGAAGAATACTCGGAGTGTCATTAAGAGATAGAATTAGAAACAATAACAGACAGATAACCAAAACAATACAAGTATTGGAACACATAAAAATACAACAGATCAAATGGTTTTCACATGCTTCCAAACAGACAGCATGCCATAGATGGCCATGACACATACACATCACAGCTACAGAGGCAGACCATAACAAGCTTACAAACAACACACAAGAAGGCCATCTCAATTCTTCCACCCCAGACACCGCAGGCAAACAAGGGCCACAGCATATAGATAGATAGAGTACCATAATTAACATTATTTTGTATTCAAATTCTCAAAATTTGTTTATTTGCACCATAAATTTAACATTTGTCCAATTTTATATTTTTTTTAATCTGCTTTTTTCTGCAGATATAAAATGTCCCTAAAAAAATAGAATATAAATATTCAGAGCTGCACTATTTCTTAGCGATCATAAAAATCTCGAAACTTCTTTTTCTTCAGCCTTCATTCTCAAAACTCCCTCTGAATCTCTCTCGTAGCAGGACAATGATCCTACTATATTTCCAGCAGGAAGTAGTCCAAAGAAAGGAAATGCATTGTGTCACCGTTTTTTATTTGTGCCAATGGCCAGATACATCCATCTTTGGCTGTCGAAATTTCTGTATAGCACAATTACAGTTTGACAGTCATTATGCTGCTATTCTTCTTCTTCTGCGTTCTGTCAGAGTCAGACATGAATTGTTTTAATGAACTGTACTGTGGTCAACAAACCGTGGACAGTTCCATAGAACGTCCTGTCCATCAAAGGTTTTGAGACGCTATAGTTTTCTACTTGTGGTGTGGTACAGTGGGAAATTTCATAAAATATGTTCTATGTTTTCCGTAGACTGTCCACATATTAGTCTCATCTCTTCCAAACCTTCCATGTGTTGTTTGGGTCTGTTGTCGTCTGTTCTGAATTTAAGAATGATTCTTTGTTCTTTTAATTCAAACTTGTGAATGACGTTATCTTTATGGCTGCATGGGTGAGCTGGGTTCCATTCCATGTTTGTGGATCTTTTGATGATTGTCTTCATTTCTGGAAAATACCAAATTTTCTATCTGTTGTTGCTGGCTGTGATATCCAGTTTTAGCAAGCTGATCAACCAGCTTGTTTTCTCTGCTTTGTGAATGACCTAAAATTCATTGGAGAAATTCTTCATTTGTTCTCAAACTCCTGCAGGATGCAGTCCAGAGAATAGATTGTGTTGTACCATGGTTTACAGTTTGACTCATGTTAAGATTAGTTAATTCCATCCCAATACCTTTTTAGTCACTTCCTACAACATAGGTGGTATATAATGGTGCTATTCTTTGCTCCCCTCTCAGACTTCGGCAACATATTGACAATTTGGAGAACTACTTCTATGGCTTGGTTGTTTAGTTGAGATAAGAAACATTTTAAGGTGCTCAGGTGGAATGCGGCTGGGCTCCAAAATGTTTGTCAGAATCATATTCTTAGTTTCCTCCAGATGGGATGATCCCAGCAGAAAATGTGTTGCTCTTTTTGACAGATTCACACTCTGTCTTGAAATATGTAAGTTGAACATCAATGCTGCTATTTTATAGATTCACACTCTGCCTTGAAATATGTAAATTGAACACCAATGCTGCTATTTTATAGATTCACACTCTGCCTTGAAATAAATAGAATGAACATCAATGCTGCTATTTTAGGCAGGATTTAAATCTGTTTGATCTGACTGGTCTCTTGGTATATTCAATACCTCATCACAGAAAACTTGGTATCCCTTGCATTAATACTATTCTGACACATGCAGAAATCTGTTGGGCAGGTCATGTAGCACATATACCACATCCCTGGCTACAAAAAAACTCCTCTATGGTGAGATGAAGAAGGGTCTGCACTCTAACATTGGGGAACTAAAGCATTTTAAGGCCTCATTAAATATCTCACTCAAAGCCTTTGTTATGCAGAAGGAAGTGTTTTATCTTATCTAACCATGACACATGGATAGATGTTGTAAAAACTGGCACATTGGAAGATGCTGTACACGAGGGCTATTCAACTATATTTACTCGGGGGCCAAAATGTAGAAAATGGGGATCATCACGGGCCAGAGGTCCGAATCCCAGCCTCAAAAAATTATTTATATTTCATACTATAGAAGTATAGTTTTTAATTTTCTCATACATTTATAAAAAAGCACATTGAATGATTAGATACATTTAGTTCATCTTATAACTTTATTACACTGTTGTAGTAATGATCCGCGGGCCACTTACCAAACCTCAGCAGGCCAGATTAGGCCCGTGGGGTTCCAATTGAATAGCCCTGTTGTACATAATAGAGCTAAATGGTGTTTTGCAATTTAAAAAAATGAAACAAGCAGAATCTCAACAGCGTAGACTAGCTAGAAAGTCACTGGAATATCAAACACCATCGAAGGGATTATTATATAACCCAAATTGTAAAAGGACATATAAACGCATTGATAAGGGAACATAAATCTGACTGAAATTCATAAAGTGGATGTAACAATTGGTTGTCATCATCATCATGTGAGGGATGAATAAAATCTTGATGCCAAACATAAATAGTTCTGGGTTTTTAAAATATTTCTGTTTATGTTCGTTCTCAAACTTCCACTTGATTTCTCTTATAGCAGGACAATGGTCCTACAAGATTTCTCTTATAGCAGGACAATGGTCCTACAAGATTTCTCTTGTAGCAGGACGATGGTCCTACAAGATTTCTTCCAGAAGGATGTATTCCAGAAAACAAAAATGTGTAGTGTCATCGTTTATTGACCCCACTGGTCTAACACATCTGACTTCGGTGTTCTGGGATTAATTAACCATGCCTCTGGGAATAATTTTATCCAAAAATATTTCAGATAACAAAGGCATACATCCCTTGTAAGCCAATGGTCATAGGAACATGCAGGTCTATTAACTTAAACAGAATTGATATAAATATTACTTTTCTACGTTCACATCTGCTGCATGTCACATTTTTTGGGGAATCTCAGCAAAATGACATATCACCGACTATGAAACAAAAATCTGGGAAAGGGCTAGCAGCATGATTTTAACCAGATAAAGCATTCCGATTGTCCTAAAAAAATAGAGACCAAATATAATATTCTCTATATCCTCAATGTTATGTATAGATTTGACATTTTATTTTATTTTGGCTACTATGACCACAGTCCAACCCCGTTGTGCCAATTTTGGGTACTATGATCGCAGTTCAACCCCTGATGTGCCAATTAGTGCCTACATGTGTGATTATTTCCCTTGCCTATGTTTATCAGTTTACCTTTATCATTTATTAATTTAAATATAATAATAGTTAGGGTTAGGATTAGTTATGTAAAACATAGCTGACTATAACTCCTAACCCTAACCTTAAAAAAATGAATATATCAATTAATTATTTATTGATATAATATTTAGATAAATTAACCACAAATTACGTAAGTAGGTACTAATAGGAAGCTGGAACGAAAACGGGGGTTGGGCTGCAATTATAGTACCAAATTCTACAGTGGCATGTCATATATGGTACTTTGATCAAGTGAATGAAAAATGACTGCAAGAGTTATCTAAAATAATCCATTTAAAACTTACATTAAATGAAATTCTTATAAAAGCATAGAAGTTTATTCTAATCTGTGGATTTCTTGACATCTTCTGTGGATAGTTTCTTATCTTCCAAATACTTGGGATATCCTTTGCAAGCTGCCTGCATCATTGTCAGAAACTGTGGCACTCCAGTCTAGTAAAAAAAAAACCCCCAGAAAAGTGATAATATTTACCTAATTAATATCATTAAATAAATGTATGCTAGACTTGCTGTTTAACCAGTAGGCCATAGAGACTATAATTATGAGTATTTAACATTAGCTGGGGGGAAGCTGAACACATATAGGTTTGCCAAAAGTGCAATGACATCACCATATAACCAATTTATGAAAGATTTAAAATGATCATCATACCACAACTATGCTACCATTGTCAAACATGGACACTAACAGCAAAAGCCAAAAGAAAATTTGTTACAACAGAAATGACATGTCTGCTTAGAATTCTTAGAGTAACAATATCATAATCAGAAATGAAAACATCAGAAAACTAACAAAAACAATGCCAATTCTGGATTACATCAGAAGACAACAGATTAAGTGGTTTTCACATGCATCAAGACTACCATTAAATAATACCCTTCAAAAATCATTACTATACAGACATGATGGATACAAAACCAGGGGCAGACCATGTAAGATGACTTTCAGAAATAAGAGTCAATTAAAATAAACATGAAGCATACAAAAAGGCCATCTCCAGAGAACTCTTCTACCCTTGAAGCTGCAAGGCATAATGTGAAAAGAAAGATAAAAGATTTCATGGGAATGTTGGTAGCCTTGATTTACCAATAAATATTAATATGGAATTCGGAAAATATGAAGAACGAAGAAGATAAGGCAATTATCTATCACAACTTTAAGCCAAAGATAAGGTAAAAATTAGCTATAACAGCTTTAAGCCAGAGATAAAGCAATTACCTATCACAAATTTAAGCCAGAGATAAGGCAATTATCTATCACAACTTTAAGACAAAGATAAGGCAATTAGTTATCACAGATTTAAGTCAGAGATAAAACAATTAGCTATCACACATTTAAGCAGGAGGTAAGGCAATTAGCTATCACAGCTTTAAGCTTACAGATAAGGCAATTAGTTATCACAGCTTTAAACCAGAGATGGGCAACCTTTTTAAATATGTTGGTCACCACGAGATAAGATCTGTCTACAGCTTACCTTTGCAGCCCAGTTAATCAGCCACTTTGGAATATTTCCCTTTGGATTGTCATAGTACTTCATAAAAGCTGCAAGAAAATAGTACGAGGCGTGTTCAAATGAAAACGGGACTTGTGGATTTATTTAAAAAGTATCATACGCAATTTAATATTTTCAACGGAATTGAACAAAGCAACCACTTGTGAATAAGAATGCACCTGGGTTCATCAGAAAAAATCTCCGTATGCATTTAGGCAAGCATCCCACTGTTTAGGTAGACGTCGAATGCCGTCCGAGAAAAAGTTGCGTGGCTGTTCTCTGAACCATGTGGTCACCGCTGTCTTCACGTCTGCGTCGCTGTTGAATCGCTGTCCCTTTAGTGCTTTCTTCAACGGTCCGAACAAATGGAAATCACACGGGGATAAATCGGGACTATAGGCTGGGTGATGAAGAACTTCCCAATTCTTCTTTGCCAATGTTTCCTGCACAATTTTTGCGACGTGCGGACGAGCGTTGTCGTGGAGAAGAATCACACCTTGAGAAATTCTGCCTGGTCGCTTAGCCTTGATGGCCTTATGCAGCTTGTCTAAAGTGTCTTTATAATGGGCGGCATTGATGTTGACACCAGGTTCCTTAAAATCAGTCAACAAAAGCCCTTCATGGTCAAAAAATGCAGTCACCATAACCTTCCCAGCAGAAACCTGTGTCTTGAATTTTTTGGGTTTTGGTGAACCTGGATGTTTCCATTGCATGCTGTCAATTTTGCTGCTCGGTTCATAGTGGTGGCACCACGATTCATCACATGCCACAATGCTCAACAGAAATGCATCACCCTCTGCCCTGTAACGCATCAGGTGGTTCAAACTCCACCCCATCCGTTCTTCCTTATGGTGGTCTGTCAACATCCGTGGGACCCACTGTGAACACACCTTCCGATAGTTCAATTTCTTCCGAACAACCATGTGCGCTGTCCCAATTGACATATGGAATTCTTCTGCAAGCGAACGAATGCTCCGACGACGGTCAGTCAGTACTGCTTTATCAAGCACGGCTATGGCTTCTTCTGTTGCAACAATATGCGCCTGACCTGGCCGTGCAAGATCTGCCGTTAACTCACGTCCGTCTTTAAACATACGCACCCACTCCATCACTCTGGTCCTCGACAAACATTTGTCACCATATGCTGCCTTCATTCTCCGATGAATGTCTACTGCTTGACATCCTTCAAATGAAAGAAACTGGATCACAGCACGCTGATTCACTTTGGACGGGTTCGGAATCACACCCGCCATATTGTTAACAGTCTTCTGCAGCACATATGCATGCTGGGAAGATGAACACGTGACCGTATGTAAATTATTGGATACTCATTACTAGTGCAAAATGTCATCAATATCAGTGCGCTCTATCACGCGTGGTGTAACAAGTCCCGTTTTCATTTGAACACGCCTCGTACATAAGAATGACTATTCTTATATGGAGGTATGGACAAATATAAGAAACATCAATGTGTGTGTGTGTGTGTGTATATATATATATATATATAATAATAATAATAAGTATGCATCATACACACACACAAATACAATTTACACACATATTTGCAGTGTGCAATTCTTTATTTAAATGTTCACAAATTATTTTAAAATCTCAAATAACAAAAAAGTTATTGCATTTTCGAAACACCCACCAAACATAACGCAAAATTTAAAAAAAAAGAGAAGCTGGTGGCAGGGGAAAGATTGCATAATTTTAACGCAGCTTGCTCAAGGTTAAAAGAAAGTTCATCAACCAACAAAGAACTGCCAGTCTTCATGTAATGGTGATTCTAATGGCCTACACATAAATGGAGATTTGAGAACCTCTGGATGTATCTGGAGTGTAACAGTGATGATCTGATGACTAATTAACTGCTATAGAGCTACACTCACATTAATTTAATTAACTTCTTTAGAATTTTACACCAACACTAGAAATTGCACACCAACACTAGAAATTGCACACCAACACTAGAAATTGCACACCAACACTAGAAATTTATCAATGTTGTAATAAAATTTCACACCAGCACTAGAAATTTACCAATGTAATAAAACTAACTACTTGCCCATGTGTTGTCGGGGCCCGAAAGGGAAGCAACGAATAGCAACACTGTTTACCTTTCATGCATGTCGTACGAGGCGACTAAGGAGGTTATGGGATGGAGTTGGCTGTCCCATCCCATATAGGGTCAGTGACCCAAAGCCATGCTGAAGTCGGATGTGTCAGCCCAAAAGGCGGAGATATCACAGCAATGCTGTAAACCATGACACAACACATTCTGTTCTCCGGACTACATCCTGCTGATCTGCAGGAGTTTGAGAACGAATGAAGAAGAAGAAGAAGAAAAACTAAATAACTGCTCTAGAGCCGACCTAATTTTTATTTAATTCTCTTGCATTTCTCACTAATAGGTCTACTTAAAACTTGCTAATGTTGCAATAAAACACAATAAAATGTATTAATATTGCAATAAAACACAATAAAATGTATTAATATTGCAATAAAACACAATAAAATATATAACCTTTGGTTCCAGATTTTCCATTTGATGTAAGAGCAGCACTTTGCAAATAATCATCCACCCTTACAACACCACTTGTATCTGGCACACTTGGTGACTCAATGGATTTGGCTAAAACTATCCAAACCTTTTGTCCATTTTTCTCCACAATTCTGCGCTCTCTACCATATAAATACTATTGTTTGCGATAAGGAAAACACAATTCTTAATATAATACAACAACAAAGTTAATATACCACAAAAAAATGTTGGGTGTAGTGCAAAAAATATGAGAACAGCACATATTGGATATTGTGCAAAATCTGAGACAAAAAAGCAAAATATTGTGCAAATAAATATGAGATTCTTCTTTCATTCGCTTAAAATGTGTCTATATATGTACCATAGGAATCTGTGTATAAACCAAGAATTTTTGGACATTTATCCAAAATTGATTTAGGGGTCTCGACTTATCGATTACAACCAAATTTTAACAAAAATTATGTCCAATCCTGGTAACAGAGGGAAAAAACTTACCAGTAAAAAACCCCCCAAAAAAGTAAGTGACTCGCATGTTTTTTCCCAATATATTCAAGCCAGGATAAAATTCCTACGGCTATAATATACTAGTATCTGGTATTGTTTATTAACCAAATGAAAAAGTAGATCAACTGGCTAAGGAAGGCATTGCCGAAGACCAATCAGATGAACCAATCACCTACCATCAGAAAAAACATGATCAAGTCAATAAGAAAGCCACAAACACCAACACAAGATGACTATCACATTATGAACAGATCAGAACAAGTTATAATTCTACGTCTCAGAACAGGACACAACCGACTCTGCAGTCACATGTATTCAAAATTCAAGATTGGCAACACAGCCATGTTTACATGTGGACAGACAGTACAGAGTGCCAAACATATACTTTAAGAGTGTTCTGAGTATGAAATGCTGAGGCTGACATATTGACCAGAGGAAACAACACTGGAATCAAAGCTCTATGGGCCACTGTATGAACTACAAAAGACAGCGAGTTTTATTCAGGAGACGAAGATGATTCAATCCCTTTTGCTGTGAGCAGGAAGCTCTTGACAGCCCATAGCCCTTCTGGTGAATGCACAGGTTTTTCTTAGTTGTTGTGTAGAGTGTGTTGTGTATAGCTGGAAGTGGTGGTAATAGTTCTTGTCGGATGTCTGTTAGTTTTGGGCACTGCAGTAGTAGGTGTTCAACAGTCTCTTCTTGTGCGTGCAGTGTCTGCAATTTGGTTCATGTAATGGGTTTATTCTGTTCAGGTGTTTATTAATGGGGGTGTGGCTTGTTCTTAGTTGGAATGTGAGACTGGTTTGCTCGATCAAGTTGTTTCAGACGATCTATTGGGTTGGGTTTCTGTTGGTGTTCGTATAGTGAGCGTCCAGTCTTTGAGCTGGACCACTGTTGTAACTATTCTTGTCTGTAGTTGTTTTTTAGGATTTGTTTGCATGTTTGTAGGGAGATTTTTGGGGACAACTGGGGGGCGGCATCACCTCTCTTAACTAATTTATCAGTCATTTCGTTTCCAAGGACTCCGGTATGACCAGGTATCCATTGGAGGGTGACTTCTGCACCATATCATGTGGACTAGAATCAAAGCTCTATGGGCCACTGTATGAACTACAAAAGACAGCAAGTTTTATTCAGGAGACATAATTACAGATATAGACATGTTTCAAGTGAACAAAAGAAGAACTGAATGCTGGTATTCTGTATGATTAGTCTATACAAATTAACTGAATGTTGGTATTCTGAATATTTTTATACAAATTAACTTAATGCTGGTATTCTGTAGGATATCTCTTTAAAGGATACATCTCTATTCCACAGTGGAAAAGGAAAGTTCACTTCCCAATAGACCAGATGTCTGTCCTCACATTCTCTTACTTCCAAAACTGTAAAAAAACATCATCATTTATAATAAAGAGTATTCTGCTCTTGTTTAAGTGAATCGACATATAAAACCTACCTACCTTTCGCACTGCAGTTGCAATGCATTCTGTTGTTTGGGCCCTGCTGTAGAGGGTAACAGTTATCCAGAAGCCATGCTGAAGTCGGATGTGCCAAGCCAAAAGTCGCAGATATCGCAACCAAGCTATAAACCATGACATAACACAATCCATGTTTGTGGACTGTATCTTGCTAATTTGCAGGAATTTGAGAATGAATATATTACAATAATAAAATAAAAAGAATGCTATTGCTAATAATTAATGAAACAATTATAATTCAAGTATAACTTGTATACTGCTATTCAACTCTTGTTGAGTATGTAGATGCCGCTACCACAAAAGATGGATGTGTCAAGCAATTGCCGCAAAAAAATGGCGACACAACACATGTCCATTCTCTGGACAGGACCATTGTCCTGTTACAAGAGAGAACCAGCAGGAGTTTGAGAATTAAATCTAGTAGGACCATTGTCCTGTTACAAGGGAGAACCAGCGGGAGTTTGAGAATGAACGCTAAAGAAGAACATGCCAATAATACGTTCAATAATATTGCCAGTAAAATGTGGACGACTGGCTTTCAACCCCCGAGCAAGTTTGAGACAGGCCACTAACCACTCAGCTGACATTATGTATAATAATATAAAATTATTAATAATAATAAGACCAATAACTCGTTACAGACGTAAGGGTGTCACACTGGAGGCATCAACACAAAAAACTTTCCGAACACCTCTGTCTTCAACCATTCTGATGAGTGTCATTCTGAAATAATCATGCCCAGAACATTCCTTGATGTCAATCCAGAATTTCATTTGTCCAATTTTTCTCCTTCCACCTCGATATTCAAAATAATTTTAGTAAGTGAGTCATGTCTCATAAAATAGTTTTAGAAAGTGAGTCATGTCTCGTTACATGTCCAAACCAAACAAGTTTATGCTGTTTCACAACCTCCAAACGTGGTTCTTGATAACCTGTAAGTTCGCTTATTTGCTGCTGGACGAATATATTCGTCTTGTGTTCTATATAAGTAATTCTTAACAAATGATAATGTATAATTATGCATAATGACAACCAAGAACTGCTTGTCTGGCACAGCACAGATGATTTATGCTCCATTGTCTAGGTTAGGCTAAATAATAAAATATTTTACCTTTAGCAAAACTATCCCACTGTTTACGATACACTAAGTCCATGTACACTTCTGCACAAATATCTGGCAAAACATCGTCCAGTTCTCCATAGACTTTATATTGATACAAACCAGAGGTCTGAGAATATTCATTCAGAAATGAGTTACTGGGTACATGTATGAAATGCTTGTAATACCAATTATAAAATGAAATACCAGAAATGATAAACAATGGTTAAACAAATCAGTAATGTGGGTGGAAGTGCACTAGAAATTATGAATGCAGGACGAGAAATTATTATCATTTAAGCGAGGATACCAGAATCCTCTTCCATTACCATTTAAAGCCCTCCTGAGTTTTCATTTTCATCCTTCCTCAGTTGTCATTTACAAATACCCATAGTTGTCATTTACAAATATCCTCTTTTACCATTTATAAATAGTCTCAGCTGTCATTTATTAGTCCTCAGTTGTCATTTACAGCCCTCCTCAGTTGTCATTTACAGCCCTCCTCAGTTGTCATTTACAGCCCTCCTCAGTTGTCATTTACAGCCCTCCTCAGTTGTCATTTACAGCCCTCCTCAGTTGTCATTTACAGCCCTCCCCAGTTGTCATTTACATCCCTCCTCAGTTGTCATTTACAGCCCTCCTCAGTTGTCATTTACAGCCCTCCTCAGTTGTCATTTACAGCCCTCCTCAGTTGTCATTTACAGCCCTCATCAGTTGTCATTACAGCCCTCCTCAGTTGTCATTTACAGCCCTCCTCAGTTGTTATTTACATCCTTATCAGTTGTTATTTATACCCTTGTCAATTACAACCTACTTAACTTCCGCCCATGACCTTTATCTACCTTCCTTGTCTACTGTTTTTGGTGTCATCACTACTCTCTTCCCCCTGTGTGTTCCTTCGACCTGCATTCCATCGTTATATTACTAATATGTAGGAAAACAAA
Source organism: Meghimatium bilineatum (assembly GCA_034231615.1). Lineage (NCBI taxonomy): Eukaryota > Metazoa > Mollusca > Gastropoda > Stylommatophora > Philomycidae > Meghimatium > Meghimatium bilineatum. The sequence continues at coordinate 27,920,922 of CM067303.1, forward strand.
AATAAGCAGTCTGACATTGGAAGTGTTCGCCGTAATACAAACATTAAATAAACTGGCTGAAAACGCAAGCCTGTTCCCATGTGTGCATATGAAGTGAATAAATGAATATGATTCAGAAAGTCAAAACAAGTGATGTGTGAAGACTTTAGAGAGAGCTAAAGAAGTGGGCCTCACTGAGAAAAATCACTCGTATCTTTGTCCCTGGACACATGGGTGTAGAGGGAAATGAACGAGCCAACAAATTAGCTAGCCTTGCCGCCGAAGACGGATGTGTCGGGCCATTGGCGCAAATAAAACGGCGACACAATGCATTTCCATTCTCTGGACTATATCCTGCTGGAAATCTAATAGGGCCATTGTTCTACTGCAATAGAGATCCAGCAGGAGTTTGAGAATGAACGCAGAAGAAGCTAGCCTTGATACCATAACAAATGGTCAGCCTATGGACTGAGCAGACATACTCACTGTTCTATGTGAACCAGCATGATCTGATGATTTTGAGATACATGAGCGTGAGTCAGTATCAAGAATATGTGAATTGGGAGTGAGGATAGTAGTTTGGAGGAGTGTAGAAAAATCATGCCCTGATTGTTTCATGATGTTATCAATCTAGGATTTTCTCTGCCCTCATCTTCTCCTTCCAACCTCAACGATTCCTTGGAAAATAATTTTAGAAAGTGAGTAATATCTCGTTATGTGTCCAAATGAAACATATTTATGCCATTTCACCACTGCCAAAAGTTGTTCTTGATAACCTGCAAGTTTGTTTATTTGCTGCTGGACAATCCCCGGGGATTTCTGTAAAAATCCACTTTATAAACAAGATGATGTGATCAGGATTTGAACCTGAGACATTTTGAGCACAAAGTGAACAGCTTAATCACTGCGCCAGGGAGACCAACGGAATGAGGTAACCAACCTTTTTTGTTGCCACCCATGACATGCATGGAAGGTGGCGGTGTTACTATTTTTTATTCCCCCTTTTTTTAGTTCGCAATACACAGGTCACTAGCTAACAAGAACATACACAGGTCACTAGCTAAAAAGAACAATACACAGGTCACTAGCCAACAAGAACAATACTCAGGTCACTAGCTAACAAGAACAATACACAGGTCACTAGCTAACAAGAACAATACACAGGTCAATAGCTAACAAGAACAATACACAGATCCCTAACTAACAAGAACAATACACGAGTCACTAGCTAACAAGAACAATACTCAGGTCACTAGCTAACAAGAACAATACACAGATCAATAGCTAACAAGAGCAATACACAGATCAATAGCTAACAAGAACAATATACAGATCAATAGCTAACAAGAACAATACACAGATCCCTAACTAACAAGAACAATACACGAGTCACTAGCTAACAAGAACAATACTCAGATCACTAGCTAACAAGAACAATACACAGATCACTAACTAACAAGAACAATACACAGGTCACAAGCTAACAAGAACAATAATTCTGCATCTCTTTTATAAAAATTATTATGATAATACCTCATTAAATAATCTATAAATAGTCACACCATGTGACTCCACAAAAAACTCCCATTCTTCAACATCTGGCTTGTCCAACTCATCTAGAGTCTGTTCAAAATCTGAATCGGTAAACAATCCACATATTTCTGTTGCCATTTCTGAAACAAATAAGATACAATTCAAATGTATGTCAAAATTTGACTTGTTAAAGATGAAATATACTTTTTAATGAGTTGGTAATGTATCTGTTTCAGAGCATATCTATCCACCACAGAAAATCTAGATACAAGGACCAAGCATACATCCTAGAAGGCAGGGAATGTTTGGTGTGCCATTGCTGTGGATGGGTCAACAAATCTGACAGAAGAATGATGAGATGGTCGGCCTAGAAGTGAGTTCTGTGTTCTTGGCAAGACATGTTCTTGGCAGGATATGTTCTTAGTAGAACATATTCTTGGTAGAACATATTCTTGGTAGAACATATTCTTGGTAGAACATATTCTTGGTAGTACATATTCTTGGTAAGACATGTTCTTGGTAGGACATATTCTTGGTAGGACATATTCTTAGTAGAACATATTCTTGGTAGAAAATATTCTTGGTAGAAAATATTCTTGGTAGAAAATATTCTTGGTAGAAAATAACTATAAGTCCTTGCAATACAAATTACTGCTTCTAGCATCAGGATGAATCAACTTCATTCTTTACAGACAGTTTTGGACACCCTCATGACCAGTAAATAGATGGTACAGTGAAACCTCAGTTTTCATTGATATTGGTTATTGTCGTTTTCGGTTTACGCCAATTGTTTCTTTGAAAAATTTGTCTTCGTTCTTGTCGGGTGCCTCAGATTTCGTCTGGTTTTTAGCTGGTCCTAGTGCCAAAATGCCAAGAAGGGAAGTGACTCCAGATAGTAGATACTTGGATATCCGTCTGTGCATGTTCCGGAAAATAATGCTGTAGGCTATAAATATCCTGTGACCTGAATGTTTGGGGAAAACCCTAGACGATGCACAGTTTTTTTTAAAGTTTGAGAATAAATACGTTGCTGCCTATACAAGTTCATATGATTTGAAATCCTACATTTTTTTCCACTTCGTGGTTATCGATTCTAATGGAAATAGTATTTCATATCTAAATAATACGAAATTATGTACCTCTAGGTAAGTTACATCAAGTATAATCAATTGTAACCTTGTAAACATTTGTACAAATTAATATTTATGAGGTTCGTTAACCATTTTTCTGTTTATATATGCAACATGTTAGGCATTGCTAAAAAATGCTCATAATTTTTAAGATATTGCCATCCTTTATCTGCAATGCCATCTTGTCTAAGACTTACTTTTGTTGTTCCATGTTGCAGCGTTGGTAATAAGGATATAATACCCTCTTTGTATATAACTATTTACAGTGCTTTTTTCCAGGAAAAAAGGTGGGTATATGCTTAGATTTGCGAAAAATTGCCTATATTTTTAGTGTCACCCCCACTCCCCTGATATAGCGCACACAAACACAGTTCATTACTTTAAAATATTAATAAAATGGTGATATATGAAACGTACCTTTACAAAGTTCACTATTTCCTTAGAAAGCATTCTGTTTTCCCCTGATACCTAAGGTCCTTATGGAGGGGGATTTCCCTTCTAAACAATAAAATCTCCTCGCCGTCTTCCATAAGCCAAGAAGAGTCTTCAGAAAAGTAAATGGCATGTTTGTTTATTTATTCTTTACCTTAGTCTTTATATTAATTTTATATTAATTTCACATTGTTTTTAGTTGTAAACACTACATTTATTCTCTATAAAATGTGTTTTTTTATATGTATTTTGAAGTGTTTAGAACATGATTTTTTATGCAAAGGCGTATGACCATACAAAAATAATGGGGATCACAGTTCATGGAATCATGTCCTTTCTGAGATTAATACTAAGGCACATATATTCATGGTTTTGAATAAGGAATTAAACTAAGTTGAATTAAAAAGTGGATTACCGGTATTATGCCTACTTTGGATCAGAAGTGATTTAATTTTATGGTTGACTTCTCGGACGCCGTCTGCTAACAAAAGTAGGAAAGTTCCCCGCTGTCTGTAGCATTATTAAATATAGTATATGTAAATATAAACTATTGTTACCTTCCTCATGAGATACTTTATTCAGACAGTTGTTGAGATTATGAAGAATGAAACTGTCATCTGTAGTAGATGATTATCTAGACTTGCTATATTCTGATTAGAACGAAAGATGTCATAGGTTGTCAGTCACTCAAGATATGGGACGTCACTCTCAACTGAAAACGTATTACCTCCCATTTATATATTTCTTCTTCTGTGTTCGTTCTCAAACTCCTACATATTAGCAGGATATAGTCCGGAGAACGGAATGCGTTGTGTCATGGTTTACATCATTTCTGCGATATCTGTGTCTTTCGGCCTGACACATCCGACTTCAGCATGGCTTTTGGTCACTGGCCCAATATGGGATGAGATAGCCAGCTCCATTCCATAACCTCCTTAGTCGCCTCTTACGACGTGCATGGATGGTAAACAGTGTTGCTATTCTTTGCTCCCCTTTCGGGCTCTGGCAACACACGGGCGATTTCTATATTTGAAGATTAACACTTTTGGCTAAATATTTATCTTCTCCAGTGTTCATTCTCAAACTCCTGCATGGTCTCTCTTATAGCAGGGCATTGGTCCTACTAGATTTCCAGTAAGATGTAGTCCAGATAATGTAAATTCGTTGTGTCACCGTTTTATTTGCGCCAATGGCCCGATATATCCGTCTTCGACGGTTGGCTAAATATGAGAGTTAGCACAGGTACATCCAATAATTTATTAATTTACAAGGGAGTGAGGCGGGGATGTGTATTATCCCTCCCCTTTTGTTCATAACATACATAGATCACATCTTGTACAAGTGGGCGATAAAGAATGATGGTCAATCAACGACGTACTGGGACCGTCAGTCGACGTGTAATGGTGGATACTCAAGGAAAGATCTGATCATATGGACTTGTCCGGAGTGCAGTGACGATGATCCAACGATTAACTAACTAACTATAGATCACATCTGCAAAGTAGCGAAGAAAACGGAAGAAAACAATCTGAAGGTAACTTAAACGAATTGTTTTTTCAGACGACCAAACACTAGTAGACAGGTTACATCAAACATGCCAAACTGTACCATGAAGATAAACATAGACAAGACCGAAGCAATGAAGATAGGAAGAATAGAAAGAAACACCAATATATATATTGAAAGCAACAGACTTAAACAAGCGACAGAATTCACATATCTAGGAAGTAATATAACAACAGACGTCAAGAGCAGCAAAGAAATACACAATAGATGTAGTAAAAGCATACCAAGCCCTAGGGCAAATTACACCAATCTTCAGAAACAAAATGTAGATTTAAACACCAAAATAACATTATTCAAAACGATTATTATGTTAACGCTGTGCTACCACGCCAAACATGGACAACGACAGCAAGACAAACGTAAACTTGTAACAGCTGAAATGGCATGCTTACGCAGAATCATAGGAATATCGTGAAGAGACAGAGTGAGAAATGAGGACATTAGATAAAGAACCCCAATATTGGACTATATTTAGAGCCAACAGATCAAATAGTTTGCAGACATCACCAGACTACCACCAGACAGCATAGGTCCTACCACAGCAAGCTTTGCTATACAGATACAGTGAAGACAGACATAGAGGCCGACCATGAAAACGGTGGACCACTGAATAAAAGAGGCGACAAATTCCAGAATATAGCCTACTCAGCACACAAGATGGACATCTCCAGAAAATTGTTCTACACCTGACACTGAAAGGCAATAAAAGGTTTAACGAATAGACATATATATATATTTCTCCACTGTTCTAACATCACGTTGATTCCGGTTAGTAAACAAATATTGAATCATGCTTTGTTAACTTTCATGTTCATTTTTAATTGGCCTACATGGTTTCCAAAACTCGACCGGGTAATCAAAAAGTCGATTTAAAAAAATAAAAATGGGCCGTGCCCTGTCGTCCTTATCGTTACACTATATAGGGTAAGGGTATAGGGCCTATTACCCAACATCGTCATAGATTAGACCTACATTTTGTTAGAGACACCCACAACCAAGATATCAGCTGGGATAAAAACGATATTGCTTTACGAGTATAATATTTCAGAGTACGGCAGTATAGAATTATCTAGAAGTCTCGGAATATAGTTGGTTCATTATAAACCTATTGGCCACATTCCAGATATGTCGGTCATAATTACAGGGCCAAACTGTATGATGCGTGTTCGGTAAGGACGGGGGTGGGGTGAGGAAGAAAAAAAAGGGTATTTACAACACTTCATCGCTTTCGTGTGTACATCCTTAATTTTCTGAGATTTTTAGCGACCTTTTCTGAGACAACCACATAAAGGAGGGGAAGGGAGAAAAGAGATTTTGCCCGACTTTTCTTTTGGCTTGCTTCCTAGTAGGCTACTAAATGTCATGTTCTGATTTTCTAGACGTGCTTGAACCTCAAGCACGCCTCTCCCCTCATCTGCGGGAGTATATAATTATATGTTCACTCATCTATTGTATAATGTTTATGGATAGTTTGAAACAACTTCTTAATTTTAGGCCATATGCTTTAATCTTTAAATCTATAATAGTAAGAACATTGTAGTGCTATAAGAGAGGTCCGGTGGAAGTGTGAGGTCGAACGTAAAATAATATTTTTAGTTTGTGTTCTGTTGGCAGTATTCTTTAATTAAGCTTGGATGTAATGATTAAAGTTGTGCCAAACTACCCAACAGGAGCCGATAATGCCCCACTCCCTGACATGCACAAATGCTTGACGGCACAACCGCTATATGTAATAATATTATTACTGTGACTGAATAAACAAACAAGCTGATTGGTCAAAAATGGAGGCGTGCTAAAAATCTCATTTACTGATTGGTTAAAAATGAGGGCGTGAACTGTGGCCTGATATGAACCGGTATCATTTTGTGTTTGTTATAAATATAAAATATTTTACTAATCATATATTTTGAAGTATATATGTTTAAACGTCTGTTATGATCGATATATCTGTGAACTTTCTATACACAATTATAATTTTTTACAGCTAAGACTACCAAAGCACAGACATTTTTAAGGTTAATTTAAATTGTTCTCAAGAACATACCAGAAAGCAACCAATAAGACACATCGTTTCATCATATCGTACATGTCACACCATTTCTTTCTACACCGCATTCAACTTCTGTGATTACATTTTCTAGGAAAGGTGTTAGTATTACATTTGTAGCTCAGTTCCGAATGGATTATTAAGTATTAAGAGATGCTAATCATAAGTCTCTATCAATAAGCTTTCATAAATTAATGTAGGACTAAATAGGAAAGTATTCAGACAACAGTTTTATCATTTAGCCTAGGACTAATTGAGTGAATTAACGACGGTGTGTCTGTGTTTTGATATTCAGACTAGAAAGAGGTTTGTTTTGCGTTGTTTGTGTGTAGAACTGTAGAGTCTTATAAAATACGACGACTCATCGGAATCTATGTCTAATATGAAATGAAACACACTGTAACTGTGAGTGTTGTTTGCAGTGATGTCGCGACGATAATTAATAATAGGCCTAATTTAATCATTAGGCTAATTAGGTCTAAAGGACCCTAGTCTTTTTTTGTCGTGACATTGAAGTAGATCTGCAAACAAGACCATGCCATACCACAACTCCTCAAAATAATAACACATCCTAAGCCTATCGATATTCTGGTTGCAAACTCTAATTTCCAATCAAGTGACATAATTAAGAAAATACATACAAAGATGTCTGTGATCAAACTTCAGTGCACGTTTCGGAATGTAAGTCCAGGACGTCGTATATCACGTCCTTACATTGGAGGAACAATATCTGTTTGTACTGAAGATTTAGGCAGTGAGTGTGGAAGTATTCAACAAAATGTTAGCCTTCCTACAACATTTTCTAGACGTTTTCGTACAGATGAAGCAAACAAGACTCCAAAACAGGGAGAACCAGTTGAAGTTTTGTCTCCAGGTGTTCACTCCACACCTATTGGGAAAAAACCCAAAACAAGCATTAACCTTTCTTTCCTTGGGGATATGATCCCACTGAAAGTTGCAGAACTGAACAAATATCTAACAGATACTTCAAAGAAAATCTTGGCATCAAGCTATATAAACAGAGGCAAGAAAAGTACTGTGTCTGTCGGTGATAAACTTAGTAACAGTGAATCTGCTTATTCCTTAGAGAAGACTACTGCAAAGATTAATCAAAGCATTGTGTCTTTTTATGACTCATCTTGTGCAAAGGAAGTTCCATCTTCTCAACGATTATTATCATCTTCAAAATTGCCGACTGGTAGTAACAATGATACAATTGACCTTCAAGAGGATGAGCAGACCCCTGGAGACACCCCACAAGCCATTGGGCCCCTTTTTCCTCCAAATCGAAACACTGAAACCAAGAAGAAAATAGCAGAGGCCAGAAGAGCAGAAAAAATATGCAGGTTGTCACTTGAATCACGTACAAGAGCTTTAGTACAGTCTCTAAAGTCTGCTCATTCTCTGATGTCAAAGATTACGAGAACGGAAGAGCTGTGCGAGCATCTCATAGCACATCCTGAATGTGTCTGGGAAGCCTCCAATGTGAGTATACATTGTCGTGAAGCAAAATAGTGTTGCTTCTTATCATTGTAATGTATGTGGAAAACTTGGTCTGGAAACATTGTAATGTATGTGGAAAACTTGGTCTGGAAACATTGCATGTTAGTTGAGAATGATGTATGTTGTAATATATATTTTCTCTGGTAGGTCCTTGAATTGTATCAAAGCTGTCTCCACCAGTTACTCAATATCCTCTATTCCCTCGTTCTCCAGCCGAAGTTAGAAACTGATATAGATTTAATCAATAAACTGTACTGTGGTCACCAGCCCTGAGACAGGGCTGTAGAACTTGTTACTTAATATCTATTGTTGGAATAAAATGTCAATCAATATAAGACAATACTACAGTGAAATGCAACAACAATAGTACTGATATTCTTCTTCAGCGTTCATTCTCAAACTCCAGCTGGATTTCTCTTGTAACAGGACAATGGTCCTACAAGATTTCCAGTTGAATATAGTCCAGAGAATGGAAATGCGTTGTGTTGCCGTTTTATTTGCGCCAATGGCCCAACACATCCGTCTTCGGCAGGGTACTGATATAGAATAAAGTTTTCTGATGTTTCACTTGAACACAACAGACTGAATATCACTAAGACTAAGGGGCCAGGGGTTATCAGGTGTAAACACAAAAAACATACAAATTACAATACACAAGACATTTTCAATGTTTCAAACTGTTAGATCTTTCTCAAGAATATATGAAACAAACAGTGAAAAACAATGAAAACAGTAAAAACATTGTTTATATATATATTATTATATATATATATATATAATAATAATAATAAAATAAGCACACATCAACAAAGAGAAAAACAATGCAAATAAACTTGATGAGGACCGTAATATTGAAATCAATGAACTACTATGCACCTACAATCAAAGTCTAATATACAAAGATAAAGAAAATTTGCAAAACCACATTTAATGCATTGCTATTAGCTTGTCAGAAGTACAACATGAAAATAAACGTAAAAAAAACCAGAAGTTATGAAAAGTAGCAAGTCTGCAACATCAATGGGTATAACAATAGATAACACCAAAGTGAAACAAGCCAAAGAATTTAAATATCTAGGCAGCATTTTTTCTGAAAATGGAAAACGTTGGTTTAATATCATGTATTGAATATATTGAAAGACAGCCAGTAAAATGGTTTGGTCACCTTTTGAGAATGAACCCAAACCAAATACCAATGAGAGCATATAACAAAAGAATATCCGGACATAAGGCCAAAGGTAGATGAAGAAAACCTTGAACAAACATGGACTTAATGAAATAATGAGGACACATCTGGTCTTGGAATGACAGTTAAAGTTCCCACCCTTATGCCTAACGGCAAGTGTGGATACTATCAACCATCATTCATCTGGGGATAGACAATATAAATATACATAAGAAATAAGATCATATACCATCAAACCCACAGGGGGAGATTATTGTGTGTTAAGTACCTATGTACATCCTTCCTCTCCACTCCCCACCCCAGCAAATCAGAAGATGGCTTTTAGTACTGCGAGATTAGCCAAAGATAGGTAAAACCTCCACCCTTAATTATGTTTTTCCGAAAAATATATACAATTTCTCATCAAATAGAGGAAATTATAAAGGCATATATCACCTCCTTTTCTTTTAGGTTCTTCTTATTCTTCCTTCGTTTACTTGAAACATTTATATCCGTAATTCTGTCTCCTGAATAAAACTCCTGGTCTTTTGTAGTTCATAGTGTCCCATAGAGCTTTGATTCCAGTGTTGTTTTCTCTGGCCAGTATGTCTGCCTCAGCGTTTCATACTCAGAACAATCTTGAAGTATATGTTTGGAACTCTGTTATTTTTTTCAGACTGGTGAGCTTGAAGCACTGACCTTGCATCTGTCAGGAATACCACAGACTGTGGGCCAGGATTGGAGTTCAGCCGTTTTTCAGTTGCTACCATAATTGCCTGGATTTCTGCATCATAATTATTGCAGAATTTCCCTGTCGGTGTTCTGATCATATCTCTAGGCTTGTGTGGATATTCTATGTATGAACCTGCATCTCCATTCCTCACTGCATTCTGTGCTGACCCATCTTTCTTTTAAATAAAACCCACACTCCTTACTGAAAACATATCTATGACCCTGGACAGGCCAGTAGATAAGGGAAACGTTTGGGGTGTTCAAATCCCCGCCTAGCAGATCTGAAGTAATTAATACTAGAAACAACCAAAAGGTCCAAAAAAATCCTCCTTCCCCCCCACCAAACGATTTTTCTTAAAAAGGTCTTCAAAATTAGGTAAAACTTCCTCCTTAAGGTAATCATATCCACGGCCATGACCTTGGATATCATGACACCCATGGAAGTCAAAGAGTTAGGGATTCAGACTCTATGTGAGACCAAGAGTTGGGAGGACAACATCAGTGCTTGATGAACTTGGGGATAGAGTGAAGCAAAATCAAACAGAAAATGATCAATTGTTTTGTCTGGGAGTGGAGGGGGAGGGGATTCTCTCTTGCAAGATATCACAGTAGAAAGTGAAAGAGGCTAAGTAGGTAACTGTATATACAATATGTGTGTGAATGTGTTATTCTTATTGAAAGGGGCTGGTGTGGGAGGCCTGTGTGGCGTAGTGGTTAAGCCTACGTTCATGTGGGTTTGTTACTGGATTGTAACATCTTGTTTACAAGTTTGTAAAATAAATAACCCAGGGATTATCATTTGAAGTTACGCAGTTACCTGCTGTGAGTGGTACTCTTGGCCGGTAGAGTGCTGCTTCGTTGAGGGAGGTGGAACACACAAGGAAAATTTCAAGTATGATAAAATTCAATCTTCGACACCCTTTGAGCCATTTTGTGGAATGTTGTGCCAAGCGGTATGAGATTGTATAAATATATGGTAGGAAATTGTATAAATATTCTGGCCTGTCATATTTATTCGTATGGCAATTGTGTATGGTAAGTATTATATGTATGTACGTGTGTATGTATATGTTTTTGTTGAATTCTCTACCTTTCTCGGTTATATTTCTCACATTGAAGATGTGGTCCCTAGTACATCTGTATGTATATCATACACAGTACACTAATATATATATATATATATAACTTTGCTTCAACAGGAGAAAGTAGTCCCCTGCCTGCTGTCTTTATCACACTCTCCAGACAAGCTGTTAAGGGGACTTGCATTTGAAGGGCTGTCACTGCTTGGTTACTGTAATGCTCTCAAATCTCCAGGCATTCGGATCCTTTCTGTTGACGGAGGAGGCACAAGGTGATTATAGTTTAAAATGTCACAGAATATAAATTATTTTGATTACAAAAATTTAAGGTGTCCTCAGATCTATTATGGTGCTTCAAGTATATCATGCGGCTGTTATGTCAGCCCTTCTATACGCTTATGAAACGTGGACAGTGTATGCTAGGCATGCAAAAAAACTAAATCACTTCCATCTTAGCTGCCTATGTAAATTACTAAACATCCATTGGTGGGACAAAGTACCAGCATACGAGGTATTGGAAAAATCTACCTCAGCAAGCATCTACACGTTGCTTATGAAAGCGCAAGCACGCTGGGCAGGTCATCTTATTCATATGGAGGACTCATGTCTACCAAAACAAATATATTATTGAGTACTCAAGACAGGACTTCGAAAAGCTGGTGGACAAAAATCATTTCAAAGACACACTCAAGTCCTCACTGAAACATCTTAAAATTGATGTAAGCTCTTGGGAGAGCCTCGCTCAGGACAGAACAGCATGGCTTTATAGTCTCAGAACTGGAGCACTATCGGCAGAAGAGATCAGGCAAGATACTGCAAGACAGAAGCGGGCAAGTAGAAAAGACAAAACGTCTCAACATCCCATAGACACACTCTACAGATGTCAATTATGTGGAAGAACTTTTTGTGCTTGTATTGTACTTATTGGTCATTTAAAATAACACTATTAACTTTATTATCTCTATTACTTATTATTGTTATTATTTTGGCTGAGTTTTGGTCATCGTCGATTACGACGGACGAATATCATCATCATGGTGCTAATTTAATGGTGGAAAGAATTTAGTTAATTAATACTATTATGCATTTTTTTGTTATAAATGTTCATTCTCAAACTCCTGCTGAATCTCTCTTGCAGTAGAACAATCCTACTAGATTTCCAGCAGGATTTAGCAGTAGAACAATCCTAGATTTCCAGCAGGATTTAGCAGTAGAATAATCCTACTAGATTTCCAGCAGGATTTAGCAGTAGAACAATCCTAGATTTCCAGCAGGATGTAGCGGTAGAATAATCCTATTAGATTTCCAGCACGCTGTAGCAGTAGAATAATCCTACAAGATTTCCAGCAGGATGTAGCAGTAGAATAATCCTACTAGATTTCCAGCAGGATGTAGTGGTAGAATAATCCTATTAGATTTCCAGCAGGATGTAGCAGTAGAATAATCCTACTAGATTTCCAGCAGGATTTAGCAGTAGAACAATCCTAGATTTCCAGCAGGATTTAGCGGTAGAATAATCCTACTAGATTTCCAGCAGGATGTAGTGGTAGAATAATCCTATTAGATTTCCAGCAGGATGTAGCAGAATAATCCTACTAGATTTCCAGCAGGATTTAGCAGTAGAACAATCCTAGATTTCCAGCAGGATGTAGCAGTAGAATAATCCTATTAGATTTCCAGCACGCTGTAGCAGTAGAATAATCCTACAAGATTTCCAGCAGGATGTAGCAGTAGAATAATCCTACTAGATTTCCAGCAGGTTGTGGCAGTAGAATAATCCTACTAGATTTCCAGCAGGATGTAATCCATAAAATGGAAACTCATTATGTCATTATTTTATATGCACCAATGACTAGTCACATCAAATTTTGGCAGATTGTATGTTGTAAAATTGATTGACAAGGTTGGTTATGGATATCTCTAGCAGTGTAGCACTAAATGCTGGTTATGGATATCTCTAGCAGTGTAGCACTAAATGTTGTTTGTGAATAGCTCTAGCAGCGTAGCACTAAATGTTGGTTGTGGATATATCTATCAGTGTAGCATTAAATGTTGGTTGTGGATATCTAGCAGTGTAGCACTAAATGTTGGTTGTAGATATCTCTAGCTGTGTAGCACTAACAAAAGTTCATATATTCTACGTCTATTGTTACTCTTGTAATCCAAAACATAATATATCATAATTTTTTTGATCCTATATAAAAGTGGGTTATCATCCGTAACCATATGGTTCACAATAGGTGCCGCTAGAATAGACCTGGTTTAATTTCCGTCAACTGTAAGAATTATAACACATCAAATGTTCATGTCTAGCATACTGCTGTCTTGTAACACATCAAATATCTGCATTGTGTTGTTTAGTGTAACAGTGGGACACCTTATTGACTGCCCTTCCTGTTCAACTTCCAGGAAAAAATTCTTTAGATACCCGTAACAGTCACTAACTTACTGTATGGATCACTAAGTCAACTTCAGAAGACCTGCACTTTTTGTAAGAATGGCATTGTGCCGAGGACTACTGACTAGAACTACCCAGCTGCAATTGCATATAGACAACAACAAAACATTGTCTATTGTGTTACTGTCTTGTAATAAGATCTTCATAGGAATAAAAACAGCTCTTCAATTGTTTTTGTTCCTATTCTTTTTATTATTATTGTTTCTATCATCTTTTTATGAGTCGCTGTAGATTTTTGTAACAAATATTTATGTATCTGCAATATTTACTGAAGTATTTGTGATACTATGGCCCATACCCATTCATTGTTTTATAAGGCAAGAAATATTCACAGCATATTGTTATTATCTATTTCAGAGGCCTGGTTGCTATAGAGTTTTTGAAAGCATTAGAAAAGCAAACACAACGAAAAATCCACGAGTTGTTTGACTATGTATGTGGTGTGAGCACAGGAGCTCTCCTGGCTGCTATGGTGTGTCTGTACAAAATCCCTTTAGATCGGTGTGAAGACCTGTACAAAGACTGTGCAAAGAGAATGTTTACAAGGAATCGAGTTGTTGGCACGACTAAATTAGTGTGGAAACATGGTTTCTATGATTCACATTCCTGGGAAGAGATTTTAAAGTAAGTTTCCTATTTAATGATAACTTGGATAATGTACTATTGTTACTGGTATAACTCATAACTAACATAACACAACTAATGTATACCTGTCAACCTGTTGAGACAGAAAACCATAAAAAAAGTTATGAAAAACCGTAATTGAGCATGAAAAACCGTAAAATCATACACAATGGTGAGGGGGAGGCTCCATCTGCGAAAAAAAAGGTCATTTGGGTTTATTTTACGGGTAGTTTGCCTTTGTTTAATATAGACAGTCATAGTGTGGGAAAATTATAAAACACAAAGACTAGGCCTATGTATCTTTATGTAACTTTAATACGAAAAAAAAGAAATATGAAAAAAAAATTAATACAGAGAATGGATGCTTAGATCCGTTTAAAACTATAACAACTTGTTGAAGTGCTCTATAAAGCGTTTGACTATAATTTCAACTATCTATGAATAGCGCACATCATGCATTTATGATCAGCGGAGTTCGTACAACTATGACAGGCAGAGATTGTGCATCTATGGCCGGCAGTAATCATGCATATATGGCCGGCATAGATCGTGCAACTATGACCGGCATAGATCGTGCAACTATGACCGGCGGAGAATGTGCATCTATGAACGGCAGAGAATGTGCATCTATGAATGGCGGAGATCATGCATCTATGACCAGCAGAGATCGTGCAACTATGACAGGCGGAGAATGTCCATCTATGAACGGCGGAGAATGTAAATCTATGAACGGCAGAGATCATGCATCTATGACCGGCGGAGATTGTGCATCTATGACGGGCAGAGATCGTGCAACTATGACTGGCAGAAATGATGCATCTATGACTGGCGGAGATCGAGCATATATGACCAGCGAAGAATGTGCACCTATGACTGGCGGAGAACGTGCATCTATGAATAGCGGAGATTGTGCATCGGCTATCGGCGGAGGTCGTACAACTATGACCCGTGGAGATTGAGCAGCTCTAACCGGCAGGGATCGTGCATCTATGAATAGTGGAGATCGTGCATCTGTGAATAGCGGAGAATGTGCATCTATTATCGGCGGAGACCGTGCAACTATGACTCGTGGAGATTGTGCACCTGTGTTCGGAAGGGATCGTGCATCTATAGCAGAGACGGCTTCATTTTCAGTCAGCGGCATCATTTTCTCATTTTCCGTTTGTAATTACTAAAAAGAAACATGACAATAAAATATTGGTTTAAGATAAGTCTAAAGATCAGATTTAGGCCTACATAAACAAATAACATATTCTATTATTTAACTATAGGCCTACCTACACTACCTAGGTCTAGGAGGCAAACAAAAACTTTGAGAGCAGAGTATTTTAAAAATAAATTTCCTGGAGTGGCAACAGTGTGATACAGATCTAATTCGACAGTATTTATGGTTAAATTATCAAAATTTTACTGAGGAAAATTAATAAATCATAGATTTGTCATAAAATCATTCTCTAAAGCTAGATCTAGTTCAAAATTGAATCGCTCTAAAACAGTTGATGTTTGGCCTCAAATTAAACAAACCAGCATGGTCTAATGTATTTTTGAGCATGAAAACAACTTATCTATCAAGAATTCATCATTCAAATCACAATCTATAATGATTTTACAGAAAATGCAATAAAACAAAAGTCTATAAAACCCGATTCACTTTCATGGCGCTGCGCTATTTTGAAGATTTCAACAGATTGCGAAGATTTTGATATTTAACTGGCACTCGGTCCGTGTTTCCACTAAACTTAATCTGGTAACCAAAATTTTTAAAGTGTGGCGTAAAGGACCTAGCAACTGAGCTTTTGTGGGGCTTATTCGCTCAAGCGCGGCTATCTTAAACAGTGTAAACTGTTGTTGAACACACTACCAAAGCGTGCTAAAGGTTAAAGCAACAAAAATTCACATAAAATGGATTAGAGTTGTTCAGAGCCAAAAGATGAATATTGTTAAAGAAAAAGGGATTTTGTGCAGTGAGGACATTTGTTGTCTGAGGCAAATTAATAAGCAGACATAAAAAACTGTGTCAATTCTCATTTTTTTTCAGGAAGGAAATCGGTGAAAGAATGTTTGTGGATTTTTCTAGAGAACCAGATATTCCCAAGATGTCAGCAGTGTCTTCATTGGTCAGTTCTTCGCGTATGCAAACTTTTCTGTTCCGAACATACAATCACCCTCCAGGTGTTAGCTCTCAGTATCCAGGAAGCTGTAAGTACAGGATCTGGGAAGTCATCCGTGCTTCGTCGGCTGCTCCCGGATATTTTGAATCTTTTGTTCATGATGATCAAATTTATGAGGTAGGTCATCTATTGTGGGTTCTATTTAATAAGTACTGCCGAAGATGGATGTGTCGGGCCATTAATGCAAATAAAACGGCGGGAATGCTTTTCCATTCTCTGGACTACATCCTGCTGGAAATATAATAGGACCATGGTCCTGCTACAAGAGAGATGCAGCGGGAGTTTGAGAATGAACGCTGATGAAGAAGAAGATTTAATAAATTATGTTTGCGATCTTAGGCAGTGATTTTGTTAATTGCACTGGGACAAGATAGAAGTCAGGCTTATAGATTGATTAAACTGAACTCCATACCAGAGACAAGTCTTATAATCTAACGTGTTTACTTTTCTGAGTGTAGCAGTAATTGAACAAGATAAGATCTTCTTCTTCTTCTTTCGTTGACTTGAAACATGGTCTATATCTGTAATTCTGTATCCTGAATAAAACTCTGTAGTTCATACAGTGGTCTATAGAGCTTTGATTCCATGTTGTGTCCTCTGGGATAAGATGTTAAATGTGTGGTGAAATCAGAGGGGACAACATGTTTTTTGGTTAGCAAATAAAATTCAGGATTGATTGACTGGAATGCTGCCAAGCCTGCAGACAAATAAAAGTCAGGATTGTTTGATTGGAATGCTGCCAAGCCTGCAGACTCAATAATTATACTTATCTAAAACACAGTTTTTAGAACATTCCACTTAGACAAGATGGACTATCACTAAAACTAGGGGGTTATGATTTGTAAACAAGAAAACATACAAATTACAAAAGGCCTTTATCAAGATACGCACAAAACATCAAACATGTTTTCTTGTTTACAAATCATAACCCTCTAGTTTTAGTGATAGTCCGTCTTGTCTAAGTGGAACACTCTAAAAACCTGTGTTTTACATAAGTACAATTGTTGTTACGTTTCACGCAGTATTACATTATATAGACTCAACAATAACTTTTTTGGGTTATTTGTTTGAAGTTCCAAAGGAAGTAGTAAATTTTGTTGCAAATTCCGAAAATGCATTTTAATATTAAATGACTTGCTGCATTTAGGCCAAAGCTTTATCTCCTTCTATGTTAAATATCAAAAGCTTGCAATGGGCATGACATCCAGAAGTTTATTTTATTCTGCATGCTGTTCAACTAGGAACATCAAAGGTTTGACGTAATAATTTCTACCATATTGCTGATGCCCAATATTGAGTTTTTCTCTGTTAATTGTTCTGCGTTGAGTTTCTTTTGGGTGAACTACTTTTCTTTTACCCTCTACCTTCCACAGGAAGGTTTTGGTAAGGAAGTCTGCTTGCACTCATTCTAAGCACATGACTGATATAATGTCAATGTCTTCTTATAAAACTTGACACAAATTGTTTGTTTGTTTCATCCCTTAATGGATGGCCTGTTTTCAATCTACTCATTTTATGTTCAATATTTTTTGCAGGCAGTCGTTTTCAAATGTGATTAATTTAGTTAGTGTCTATTGCTTGTGTGGATTTCCAGATTTCACATGCTGATGTCAGAACAGGAAGAATGTACACATATTTCATACGCATATGTCAGTACAGATAATTTGTACACATTGAACAGTTTAAGTTACCAGTACATATATTTCTTCATCTTCAGCATTCATTCTCAAACTCCCGCTGGTTCTCTCTTGTAACAGGACAATGGCTGTACTAGATTTCCAGCAGGATGTAGTCCAGAGATTAGAAATGCTACAGTTTACTGTTTTATTTGCACCAATGGCCCAACACATCCATCTTTGGCAGAAAGTTTTATATATATATATATATATGTTTGTTTAATGAATATTAATTTTACTTATCTTATACAGTGGAATCCTGTTATAACAACTTGGTGTGGACCAACAAAATATGTATGTAATAACAGAATTCGCTATATGCAGTACAAACAATAACGGATAAATATAATCAGGGATTTTTAAATGTGTTGTTATATAGAGAATGTTGTTATAAAAGAATGTGTTATAGAGAGATTCCACTGTATTAAGTTATGAACAGTGTTTATAATAAATATGTCTTCATATTTGATGAATAGTGGTTTGTGTCTTCATATTTGATGAATAGTGGTTTGTGTCTTCATATTTGATGAACAGTGGTTTGTGTCTTCATATTTGATGAATAGTGGTTTGTGTCTTCATATTTGATGAATAGTGGTTTGTGTCTTCATATTTGATGAACAGTGGTTTGTGTCTTCATATTTGATGAACAGTGGTTTGTGTCTTCATATTTGATGAATAGTGGTTTGTGTCTTCATATTTGATGAATAGTGGTTTGTGTCTTCATATTTGATGAACAGTGGTTTGTGTCTTCATATTTGATGAACAGTGGTTTGTGTCTTCATATTTGATGAACAGTGGTTTGTGTCTTCATATTTGATGAATAGTGGTTTGTGTCTTCATATTTGATGAACAGTGGTTTGTGTCTTCATATTTGATGAACAGTGGTTTGTGTCTTCATATTTGATGAATAGTGGTTTGTGTCTTCATATTTGATGAACAGTGGTTTGTGTCTTCATATTTGATGAATAGTGGTTTGTGTCTTCATATTTGATGAATAGTGGTTTGTGTCTTCATATTTGATGAATAGTGGTTTGTGTCTTCATATTTGATGAATAGTGGTTTGTGTCTTCATATTTGATGAACAGTGGTTTGTGTCTTCATATTTGATGAACAGTGGTTTGTGTCTTCATATTTGAATAACAGTGGTTTGTGTCTTCATATTTGATGAATAGTGGTTTGTGTCTTCATATTTTTTAGGATGGAGGTATTCTAACAAACAATCCAACAGCTTTAGCAGTTCATGAGAGCAGACTTTTGTGGCCAAATGAAAACTTCCATTGTGTTGTGTCACTTGGAACAGGGAGGTTTGAGAACCCTTGGGAAGTATCTACGAAGGTCACCCTGAAGCGAAGAATATCCACGATAGTGGACAGTGCTACAGACACTGAAGGTGAGCATAGAAAGCTACCGTGTCTCTGTAGTTTTTTTTTATTGTATGCAAATGCCCATTTGCATCGTTGAATGGTATGGGAAATGTAATGTTAGGTCTGTATTTTTCTGTGGCCATTGACATGTTCACATGGTGAAGTGGTCAATAGAATTTGGGCCACCGTTATCATTATCCACTTCCTGGGGTTGTGCTGATCAGGAGCTGTTTGGGATCTAAATTATTATTCTCAACATGTGTCATTTTGCCCCCTGGGGGAACGAAGACTAGTAATGGAGATTTGCAGTGGGGCAACAGAGACTTGTATAGAGGGGCAACATAGACTTTCAGTGAAGCAATTGAGATATGCAGTGAGGCCACAGAGAAAAATATTTAAATTAGGGTGAGCCACATGCCCATCCAGGAGACCACAGCTAGGTAACTATTTGAACATTAAACAAGATTTATAGCTATAAAACCTTGGTGAATTACACACAAAAAAACACCAATAATCCTTTTTTTTGGCATAAGTAGGGCCACAGAAGGAAATCTTTCCCAAGAGGACCATGGGTTAAAAAATAGGGTTTAGAATCACTGGTATAATTAATTCTACCTCAACTTTGGAATCATACATTTGGATGACAGGATTAGAAAGATAGTAGACTAACCACTGAGGCGGAGCTGCTTCCAGGGGTGTATCTGTATAACAAAATCATTGAAGCATTAGTTTGTAAAAAGCAATGCATTTCAACTTTTGTTTAGTTGAAGTAACATGTTCCTCTTATGGTGAGGTACGCTCATTTTAACCACAGATGCTAGTCTAATCAGACCTTTACAACTATCCAACAATAGTGGAGGTTGAAAAGAGAGCAAGGAATGGTGATACTGTTACCTGCCAAACATGATATTAGGAGAGGCTAAGGAGATTTTTGGGTGGAGTTAGGTGTCACATCCTGTATAAGGTTAAAGTGACCCTGAAGCCATGTCAAAGTCAGATGTGTCAGGTCAAAAGACACAGACATCACAGCTATTATGGTGTTTATCCATCACATGATGATGATGACCATTTGTTACATTCACCTATGAAATATAACAGTCAACTCCAGGCTGGATGCAGTGAAGAATTCCCGTGTGCGTAAAGTGACTTTTATTTTTGTGCCGGGACATGCGGGAGTCCGCGGTAATGAGAGAGCAGATAGGTTGGCCACACATGCTGTTACTATAGCTATTGGTGAAGTGATGGATCGATCCGCCATTTCGAACGCCTTACAGGAAAACACATGAACAAATAACTGTATAAATAACGACTCTTGTTCCATAACTAGAATAAGGGAGTTTGGTTTGAAATGTGGTGTCACTAGAAAGGAACGGTTTCGTGGGCAAGAAAGAATGATGGTCAATCAATGGCGTACTGGGACCATCAGTATGAGTTACAAAACACCATCAAGTTTATATCAATTATAACAAAACACCGTCAAGTTTATATCAATTATACTTATGTAAAACACAGGTTTTTAGAACGTCCCACTTAGACATGACGGACTATCACTAAAACTAGGGGGTTATGATATGCAAACAAGAAAATGTACAAATTACAATGCACAAAACATGTTCAACGTTTCGATCAAAAGGCCTTTATCAGGATATGCACAAAACATCCAAAGACGATGAATAGAGCTGATCGCAACACAGAAATGTGTCCAACCGAAATATGGAAGTAAGATGCCGGAAGGACCATCTCTAAAAACTTGTGTTTTACGTAAGTACAATTGCTGTTACATTTCACGCAGTATTACCGTAATTGATTGCCAAGTTTATAGAAGAGAAAAAAACTTCAGATAAAAGCACATTCCATGTGAAGAGGAATCTTCAGCATAGAAAGTCATAAAAAAGTCTCTTTCACAGTGGAGAACTATTCAATCACATTAAGTAAACTGTCATTTGGGACTTGCAGTAACTCTGGATGACCTCCCATCAAAAAAATGCCAGAGGAATCAGTCTGGAACTGATAGTAAAAAATTGCCTTGAATTAGGGACCAAGCAAAACAAACTTGTATGTTCTTGAGGTTCAACCATCATCAGAGAAAACATGAAAAGACAGAGCACCAAACACACAGACGCCAATTCTGATCATTCATTGCCCAAATTTGGCAGGAGATTCTATGCCAGGATTGGATTTTTTACTCATCTCCGCATACACCAGAGAGATGTAACAACACAAGTATAAAATTGTTGTCATCATCGCCTGTGATTGATGGCCCAACACACCAGAGAGATGCCCCAACACAAGTATAAAATTGTTGTCATCATCGCCTGTGATTGATGGCCCAACACACCAGAGAGATGCAACACAAGTTCTACTATTGAAGGATGTTTCATTATCAACCAATAACAAACAGTGATCTCATCTTATCCAATATTTTTGTGTATTTAATTAATTCTAATAATTAAATCCGTCCTTGTTTTTACTACACAGCTGTCCATCAAACACTGCAAGATCTACTCCCTGCCAGAACATATTTTCGATTCAACCCATACATGTCAGAAGAGTTCAGCCTAGATGAAATTCGTCCTGATAAAATGTCGCAGATGCAGCTGGATGCACAGATGTACGCACGACGTAACAGCTACAAATTGACAGCAGTCTCAGAGAGGCTGATTGAAAAACGGAGACCCCAGCAGATTGCTTATGATTGGTTGAAAGGTGTTGTTGATCGTTTATGAACATACATGGAATGTAAAAAATATTCACAGGTAATGATGTTTGTTGATCATCAGTTTGGTTTCACCAGTTACACCCAACTACATATAATCTGTGAACAAATTAATGCTAGAAATCATTATTTCTTGTTGAAGTCAGATGACTCAGACCTAATGGTACATATATTGCATCCAATCTGTAAACTTCCACACAAAACATTCTTATTTTTTTCTCATTCTCAAATTCCTGCAGGTAAGAGGATGTAGTCCAGATAACGGAATGTATTGTCTTGATGTTTTCAGTTTGTTGTGATATTTATACCTCTCAAATTGCATTTTGGGGGTCAGTTTTACCTTCTATTAGATAGGGCAGTCAACTCTATGCTAAACTCTCTAGTCATCTCTTATGACATGTATGACAGGCCACCACAGTGCTAATGTTTTGCTACTATTTTCTACTTTTTGTAGCCTCAGTAATATGAGTATATAAAGTATTTGAATCTCTAGACTTCATCCTGCTTGTGTCTTGTCAGTCATTGAAAGTCAGCTGATTGATATCAATGTCACATTGAATGTCAGCTGTTTGACATGAATGTCACATTTAATGTCGGCTGTTTGACATCAATGTCACATTATGAAACTGCTATTCTTTTCAGTTGCTCTAGGTTGTTATATAAAGTGCTCTCAATGCTCTGCTTTTTTGGCAGAAGGGTATGTGTTATAGAGCTGGGCAAGATATTGGTGCTCCACTGTCTTGCGAATTGGACAAGATATTGGTGCTCCACTGTCTCCCTAGTGAGTTGAGCAAGATATTGGTGCTTTAGTCTCCCTAGTGAGTTGTCAGTATTTGTATTTTGGGTTATTTTTGTGTTCAATTCCATTTCCATGGAGATTAAGTGGCTGTCCATAAATTATGTCACACGTTTTTTGGTAATTTTTTACACCCTCCCTGTTAAAACAACTTTTCAAAAATTCTGGGTGACCCCACCCTTGATTCATTATGGCCAAAATACCCCCCCCCCCCCAACTAAAACAAGTAACCTAAGCATGCAGTATCCTGTTTGTAATCTAAATATTTTCACTTCATCTGTGAATTTTTCAATTTTCTTACCAATAGAAGTTTGAAAATGAACACAGAAGGAGAAGTAATATTGTCAAAGTCTCATTTGCCTTCTTCTGCGTTCATTCTCAAACTCCTACAGATTAGCAGGATGTAGTCTAGAGAACTGAATGCTCTGTGTCATGGTTTTACAGCTTAGCTGCGATATTTGCTTGCAGCTAAAGGGGTTATTTCATTATCAGCATCTACTTACTACGTTTCTCCTCCTCTACACAGATATATTAGATCACGAAGAGAGAACATCTTGTGATCCTATCAACCATTTCTCCGTTGGACTGATTCTGGGTAAAGGCTAAATCATTCAAGGACTATTTATTGTTGTCATTTCATCACACTTCTGGTCTTCCTGAATCTTGTGTCTTTTCCTCCTATATATGACAATGTACCCACTCATTCTTCCGTGGTGGTTGACTTTATAATTGGATTCTTTGTTGTCTACTGAAATTGAACTTTAACTCCTTAGCTGTGGGGGTATTCTTAAGGATATGATGAAAAGTCGCCGCCATCCTGAGATCCTCTTCTTAGCTTGTCAGGAAAAAAATCTGTCTGGATAGTTATAAAGCATGCAGATTGTTTCCCTGGGAAACTAAGAAGAAGCTCTCAGTAAAAAAAAGTGGCAACCCCTGATTGTATCCTTAAGGATACCTCCGCAGCTAAGGGGTTAAGACCTTGACATATCTTCTGGACCAAAGGAGCTTCTCTGCAAAGCAAGTTATGGGGAACCCAAGATGACCAATATTGGACAGATTATTTAACAATATATTGCCAATGAAGAAGAAGAAAAATAAAAGTCTGCTAATGATATCTCTTGAATAACCGCCATCAAATATATCATATCTGACCCAATTTTATCTTTGATTAAATGAATGAAAGCAAATCTGTGATTCAAGAATAATAATAGATGCGTGTTGATGCCTTATAACCGTGTTTTGTTATTTAATGTCATGTATCTGTCGCTGGACAAGGACCTTTTAGTTCAAACGTTGATTTTATGTTTCTGTACTGTATAACTACTCAATTTTGTGTTTTGATTTTTCACAGAAATCAGAATAAGAAGGTCATACAACAATTTTGCATGTTAGATTATGTCTTAGTGGTTCTGCTGAAGATGGATGTGTTGGGCAATTGGCACAAATAAAACGGTGACACAATGCATTTCCATTCTCTGGACTACATCCTGCCGGAAATCTAGTGGACTTATTGTCATACTACAAGAGAGATCCAGCGGAAGTTTGAGAATGAACGCTGAAATTGTTAGAACACTGGTCTCACAATTGATTGGGTTCAAATTCTGGTCAGGACCTTGATTCTTGTTAGGTTGTTTTCATGGGATGTATTCTTTCCAGAATATAGTCCTTATAAATCTCCTGAAATCCCAGAGATCTCTGGCAAGTAGTCCTGCCTCTTCATCTACATGCATTCCTGAATATCTCTTGTCCAGCTATATTCTTGTCTTTTTTAGCTACAATTTAAAACCCACCCTGTTCACGTTGTTGCAACATCTATATCAAATTGGACTTTATTACCAAAACTAATACACTCTTTCCTGGCTATCAACATAAAAACATGCACCATCAGAAGAGATAGATTACATCTCTGTAAGAAAGGTCTCTAGAATATGCTATTTGTTGCTATAATGATACATCCTGGTCTCTAGAATATGCTATTTGTTGCTATAATGATACATCCTGGTCTCTAGAATATGCTATTTGTTACTATAATGATACATCCTGGTCTCTAGAATATGCTATTTGTTGCTATAATGATACATCCTGGTCTCTAGAATATGCTATTTGTTGCTATAATGATACATACTGGTCTCTAGAATATGCTATTTGTTGCTATAATGATAAATCCTGGTCTCTAGAATATGCTATTTGTTGCTATAATGATAAATCCTGGTCTCTAGAATATGCTATTTGTTGCTATAATGATAAATCCTGGTCTCTAGAATATGCTATTTGTTGCTATAATGATACATTCTGCTCACGGACCATTTGCTCGTGTTTTCTTCCACTTATGTGTTTGTATGTTAAGATGGAGAGCTGTCATATTGTCCTGGCTAAGTAACATACCTGCCAACCATGGATTCCTAACAATAGAACTCATGTATGATTTTTGTGGGCAGTGTGGCTACTCAAATACCTGATTTTATATCCAGTAATCTTCAACTTTCAGCAATGTCGGTACTCAAGAACCTGATTTTATATCCAGTAATCTTCAACTTTCAGCAATGTCGGTACTCAAGAACCTGATTTCACATCCAGTAGACTTCAACTGCTCAAGAACCTAATTTCACATCCAGTAGACTTCAACTGGTCAAGGGACTGATTTCACATCCAGTAGACTTCAACTGCTCAAGGGACTGATTTCACATCCAGTAGACTTCAACTGGTCAAGGGACTGATTTCACATCCAGTAGACTTCAACTGCTCAAGGGACTGATTTCACATCCAGTAGACTTCAACTGCTCAAGGGACTGGCAGATGAACAAATTAGAGAAGAACAAGCTGGATTCAGACCACAATGATCATGAATTGATCAAATTTTTACCTGTAGAACAGTTATCGAAGAATCAGTAGGATGGTAATCTCCACTTATCATCAAATTTATTGATTTTCAAAAGACTTTTGATAGTCTTCACCGGCCCACACTCTGGAAAATCCTTGCCAATTACGGCTTCCCAACAAGATATTTAAATGTAATCAAGGATATATATGATAACTCAAGATGTTGTGATAAAACAAACGAGAGTAGGACTGAATATTTTTATGTAGAAACATGAGTAAAACAAGACTGCATTATGTCACCATTACTGTTTAGCTTGGTCAAAGACTGGGTTATGAAAAGTTATCCCTGAAATGAACTTTTTGGTATAAGATGGGCAGGCGATAGAACTCTTTTGTGATCTTGATTTTGCAGATGACTTGACGTTATTAAGTCCAATCCCTGATAATGCACAAGATATGAAGATTTAACTTTTCAAAACAAACTGGCCTTCAGGTCAACACTTCCAAGACTAAGTTAATGAATTTTACTAACTGCAACCTTAAAATCACCCTCAAAGGAAAAACAATTCAGACAGTTGATAACTTTTCTTATCTAGGCAGCAAAATGACATAAGATGGCAATACAACACAAGAGATTTCTATCAGAATTGCATTGGCATCAAGTTAGAATACTCTTAAATATTGGTTGGAAAGAATTCACATCAAACATGCAAGTAAGAGAAGACACCAAACAGCAATATGTTTCTACAACAATAAGAAGAAAACGATGCACTTTTATCGGACATTTACTTAGAATGAATGTAAACAGACTGCCATTAAAAGCATTGAAATCGGTACCAGATGCCAAAAGAAAAAGACCATGAGAAACTCTTCGCAGAACAACCATCAAAGAGGGTATGACTATGGGTTTAAACAAGATACAGGAATTACAAGTAGCATCACATCGCTTGAAATGGAAACCTCTGGTTTCTGTCATATGTACTGTGTTTGCGCTGAAGGAACATAGACTTCTACTCTCAGAATGTACAATGCTTTTAAGAATCCTCAAACTCAGATTTTGTTGTTATTGTGTAGACATGTTATCCTTTTGGGGTGCATGGTACCATGGTTGTTGGTGCACCTCTTAGACTGATTCTGACTTCAGCACCTGTGCTTACTTGGGAAAGACTTTGGTGTAGCTTGTTGTAAGGAATTGTCCAACCAGCCTTAGTTTCAGCATCTGTTGGTTGAACTAAGCCCCATCTTCATGACTAGGAGCTGTTGTTGATGGGGACTGAGAAGGGATAACAGCTACAGAGGAAGCATTGTGGAGCTTCCATAAGATGAATGCGTCACTATATAGACATGCCATCTACTAGAGATTTACTGTTGCATAATGGTTGACCTGGAGCCTAGTGGTGCGACCGTAAGACCTTTCGGTTCTGGCAATCCAAGGTTTGAGTTTGTTCTATTGCTTGCAAATAAAACTTCTGGCCATGAAAATGGATACCACTGTTCATGCTCTTAGAACAGTCGAGGAATGACACAATCACTATAGAGTCCATGTGTAAAGTGGCACTAGCCAGCAGCTTTCTGGTCAAGAACAAGCAAGACAGCTGGACATTTATTAATAAAACCATAAGTTATGGTATGACTTCCTAACTTACGACCTTTAACAACCATCTTAAGACCATCAGACTTTGGGCAATACCCATTTGTTCTGCATTCTTTCTTAAACAGGAAGATCAGCAAACTGCAAACACCTTACCACTGGTAACGGTCTTGATGATTTAAACTTAAAAATTGCATAATAATGTATTAACAATATATGTTTTTGTTGTCCCACCATACACAGTTTCTCACCTCTGCAGTACTTAAAAGTATATTTGGTTCTGTGTACTCAAATAATGGATTCTTTCCACAGCCTCCCAGTAAACATGGACTTGACCCATTTTAGGGGTGATAGGTATCCTAAAAGGGAATTTATCCCTTAAAAGGATAAATAGTGTAAGGTTTTAAAGGGTTAACTTCCTTTTAGAGTTTATATTTCCAACCAACACCATTATGTTTACCGCAATGTATACATATGTGAATTGTCTCGTTACCATAATGTATGCATGTGAATAGCCTGGTTACCATAATGTATGCATATGTGAATTGCCTGATTACCATAATGTATGCATGTGAATAGCCTTGGCTACCATAATGTATATGTGTGAATTTGTCTAGTTACCGTAATGTATACAATTGAATTGTCTAGTTACCGTAATGTATGCATATGAATTGTCTAGTTACCGTAATGCATTTATATGTGATCTAGATCTGATGTATAGTAGCAGTTGAGAAAGCTAATAAAGATGTATACTTTGTACGTGATCCTCTATTAGTAGTTTTACTGTAATGTTCTAGTGTGGAAGTGTAAGAGGTGACTAAGGAGGTTTTGGGGGTGAAGTTGGCTGGTCTATCAATAGAGGGTCTACTGACCTAGAAACCATGCTGAAATCTGATGTTTCTGGTTGAAAGGTAAAGATATTGCAGCCAAGCTGTAAACCATGAAACAACGTATTCCGTTCTCCGGACTACATCCTGCTAAACTGCAAGAACTTGAGAACGTATGCAGTAGAAGAACATGCAGCACTATTTATAGTAGGTTCTAACTGCAGTCTGGGTTGTTGTGACATTTTCATCTCAACGAAACTGTGGGACAGCTTTTCTGTTCATGGTTGGACATTTAGTTATTATAGAAATGCCCAGATGACAGGGTTCGAACTGTGGAGGCACAATACAACATCCACAATTATATCCAGATATCGTCACACGAGTCACCAGTATAGTGGTGTTATCACAATAGTCACCAGTATAGTTGTGTCATCACATGGGTCACCAGTATAGTGACATCTTCACAAGTATAGTGGTGCCGTCACCAATCTAGTTCTGGTTCTGTGTTGGTTGATAACTCTTCTTTTGATTTCCATATGCCGCTTGTTTCTTGCAACACCACGATTCACTGCTAGAGCCTATATTTTTTTCTAGCCATAGATATGATAGAAGAAATACAAGCCATATCTTCTAACTGGTTTAACTTCATGATTACATTCAAGATATCAGCATTGTTTATTTAACTGCCACTAGCCACCGTGGCCATGCTGGCAAGTCTGTCTGCTCTTTCATTTCCCTTAACACCCACGTGTTCAGGTACAAAAATGAAGGTAACTTGTCATCACATATTTCATCATCGACTCAAGCACTGACAGCGTAGGTAGCCCAACTGAATCTTTCAAAGCATACTCATAGAATCAGTAAGAAAACAAGAATCCTGTAGCTCTCTGGGACTTCGGCATATCATCACCTTCACCATCATACTACCAGTAGTGTTATAGAAAGTCACTTTCTTACCTAATACACTTTCTTCTGCATTGAGCCATGAATGCTCAACCACTGCGCACATGCCGAACCACAGATCCATCAGTGTAGACAATAATATCCCCAATCTGTGGATTTTTCACTGCATTCCTCAAATGGGTATATTATTGATAAAAAAGTGGTAAGGAGAAGAGTAATTTAAAAATGAACGAAGTTATTTTGCTATATTTGATGAGAAATACACTCTGACAACAGATGATATTTTTTCTTGAATTCAACTTCATTTATCTTTTTTTGGGAATTGGTTGGGGTTCCCTTCCCCCCTGGTTGCAACATTGTGCGAGTGCAGGACAACTAAAATAAGTTATAATAAAATAAATTCATGTCTGATTAATAATCACAATTAACTTTGATATAATAACAGTTACCTTAATAACTACGATATATCGAGTTACCTTATTATGGCTCTTGACAAGTTTTCCAATAAATGTTCCCACAATAACTATATAATTGTACATACTACAGCAAAAATGAATATACACCATATATATATATATATATATATATATATATATATATATATATATATATATATATATATATATATATATATATATATATATATATATATATATATATATATAAAGTATTACTATATATATATATGCGAACTACGATTGTTCAACTCCAATGTGATATCCATGTTGACATATAGTTGAGATAATTGGAAAATGACAAAGGTGCTGGAGAAGAAATTGAACTCATTTGAAAATAAATGTCTTAGAAGACTTAAATATTGGTTGGGAAGAGTTCAAGTCAAATATGCAAGTAAGAGAAGACACCAAACAGCAATATGTTTCTTCAACAATAAGAAAAAAACGATGGACTTATCTCAGATATGTACTTCGAGTGAAAACAGACTGCCACTACAAGCATTAAAATTGGTACCAATTGTATTGGCCAGAGGAAACAACACTGGAATCAAAACTCTATGGGACACTGTATGAACTACAAAAGACAGTGAGTTTTATTAAGGAGACAGAATTACAGATATAGACATGTTTCAAGTGAACGAAAGAAGAAGAAGGTACCAGATGGATAAAGAAAAAGAGGAAGACCACCAAGAGAGACTCTTTGCAGAACAACCATCAAAGAGGGTATGACCATGGGTTGAACAACATACAAGAATTACACACAGTAACATCAAATTGCTGTATGGAAGCACATCTTTCAAATACAGAAGCATTTATTAAGAAAACCAGACTTGCTGTGTAGGTAAAGCTTGAAACGATGTGATAAAGTTTTACTAATTGTATGAAACACATAGACACACACACAAATCGACATTTCAACCGAAAGGCCTTTATCAAGGATCACAAACACATATAAATAAAAAAACAACAAGTAGAGATGACACAACTTAGTTCACATATCTAGTAAGTTGGCCGATGTGATAGAAATGAGGTCAAAGGTAACAAACAGGAAGTGTACAGAAATCATTGCTGTGTAGACATATTCAACTGAACGAGACCAGATTTGCTGTGTAGACATATTCAACTGTGAATGAGAAAAAAGTATCTGTTCTTTTAGGAAAATAAAGGTGGTGGATGTGGTGCTGACCACATCATCCCCAGGTATGCCATTGTTCAATTAAAAATATGGACCTAACACAGTATTCCCTATGTCTCAATGGCGTGGGAAAAGGGACAAATTGACTAAATATACACCAGGGTGCCTACAAAGTCACAGTGGACTCAATTACATTGGTGGTTCATTCTCAAACTTCTGCTGGATCTCTCTTATATCAAGACAATGGTCCTACTAGATTTCCAGAAGGATGTAGTCCAGGGAACAGAAATGTGTTGTGCTGCTGTTTTATTTTCACCAATTACCCGACACATCCATCTTCAACAGTGCTACATCATATGAACTGTATTCAGTGTGCAACTGTGTGACGTAAGTGCACAACAACTTCGTAGACACCCTATTTATATAATCCAATGCAGAACAACTAGTCTGGCTCTGGTGGCGTGGTACAGTGCTTATCTGTGATAAGTACAGAGTTCAAATCATGTCGCAGGCAATTGTACATTCAGGCTGTCTAGAAAGCAATGGTAAACTACTGAATGCATTTATATTGCTTAGAAATCACCAGCCAAAAAATTATGGCTACATCCTGAATAGGATACGCTGCCAATGTTTGTTTTTTTAATTGCCACTGCCATGCTATTTTTAGACTGAGCTTATTATACACTCTTAGATGGCCGATGTCTGCCAAAGAGGGATGTGTCGGGCCATTAGCGCAAATAAAACAGTGACAACGCATTTTCATTTTCTGGACTACATCCTGCTGGAAATCTAGTTGGATCATTGTCCTGCTACAAGAGAGATCCAGTGGGAGTTTGAGAATGAACGCTGAAGAAGAAGAAGATAGCAGATGGATCGGAAAGCTGAGAATTTTAGGGAATGTTCCCAGGTTTTGTTATGCTGATTTCTAATCAAGAATAGCACGTACGTAAAACACAAGATTGATCAGCTTTACAAAGAACGCACAGACTATAGGGTACAGGTATTGAAGTTGATTGAGCTTCACAATGAACTCACAGACTATAGGGTACGGGTATGGAAAAATTACAGATTACAGTACACATGACAGTTTCAACATTTCAACCTGAATGTATTTTCAAGAAAATAAAAGACAGAATAACAATAAAGACACCATCACAAAAGTATTAGCTTGCAGACATTTAACAGCAGAAACATCCAAGATAGCAATGATGTCTGTATACACAAGTATTGTCATAGAGATAATGCATATACAAAAAAAACATGAACGACAACAAAACAAAGGTCCCAACCTCCCCAACCCAAATCTAAACAAATTGATGATTTGTATTAAGACCAAATGGCGTAAGGGTACCAAATTGTAATATAGTGTGATTTTCAAGGGTGTAATAGCTCTATCGTCTGTGATGCAAGACCTTTAAACAGTGACCTGAATATCATGGGCCCCACAATGATCAGCACCATTGAAATGCATAGCGACAAGAGTAGGCGATTTGTGGTTAATGGCATGATTTGTTGGCAGAAACGGTCACTTAGTTTTTTGCCAGTTTCACCAATATATTTCATGTCATAACATTTACAAATGATAATGTAAATGACACTAAAGGATTTACAAATAAAGACATTGTTGATAGTGAAAAAATGATACGGAGTGAATCTGCACTACATAGGAACATGCAGCAATGAATGATACGGAGTGAATCTGCACTACATAGGAACATGCAGCAATGAATGATATGGAGTGAATCTGCACTACATAGGAACATGCAGCAATGAATGATACGGAGTGAATCTGCACTACATATGAACATGCAGCAATGAACGATACAGAGTGAATCTGCACTACATAGGAACATATGTTGCAATGCCAAATTCCTCATTCCTAATCAAGGATGGTGCGGCTATTGTGGCAATTACAGGAAATGACATTATAGGCAATTGTGCATCTAGACCATTCAGAAAGCAATGACAAACTACTAAATGTATTTATATTGCCTAGAAAATTACTACAGCCAAAATTTGCTGGGATGATGAATAATTCCTGAATAAGATACACTTCCAAATCAAGAATGAAAACTGCTGGATACAGTAAAGGCATTTGTACATACCACTAAAAGGTATTAGAGAAGTTACCACAAACAACTAGGATTCTCTTTAGAGTCTGTCTTAACTGCATATTACAAAATACATGTGCATATCTTGTACAAATTCAACCTTCGATATCTAATTCTTCGAGTAAATCATCAATTAATCGAAGTTTATCGTTAGCTTCTTCCATTTCGCTGTAAGTGAGAACAAAACTGGAGATGTAGTATCGAATTTCATCAACAATGTCGATTGTGTCTGTCTCTTCTCGCCCTTTGACGTTACTGGCGTCCTCTAAGACCAGCTCTTTGAAATCCTCGTTTGCAATGACCTTTCAGAAAGATATTTGGTTGTGTTAGAATAGTAATATAAAATGTTGAATAATTTTCTTTAGAGAGGCAAAAAATATGAAAAGGAGAGATACAGTTTGTCAAGTAGATGCTCGACACGAGGGAGAGAGTCAGCAACATGAGGGAGAGTCAACAACACGAGGGAGGGATTAACAACATGAGGGAGAGATTAACAACATGAGTGAGAGTCAACAACATGAGGGAGAGTCAACAACATGAGGGAGAGATTAACAACATGAGTGAGAGTCAACAACATGAGGGAGAGATTAACATGAGGGAGAGTCAACAACATGAGGGAGAGATTAACAACATGAGTGAGAGTCAACAACATGAGGGAGAGATTAACAACATGAGGGAGAGATTAACAACACGAGGGAGAGTCAACTACATGAGGGAGAGTCAACATGAGGGAGAGATTAACAACATGAGGGAGAGATTAACAACATGAGGGAGAGATTAACAACATGAGGGAGGGATTCAACAACATGAGGGAGAGTCAACAACACAAGGAGAGATTAACAACAACATGAGATTAACAACATGAGAGATTAACAATACAAGGGAGAGATTAACAACATGTTCAAGACACGACCAAAGTCACAGAAATAAAAGACAAGAAGGTGGTGGACATGAGAACAAATTAATAAAGAACAAGTGAGACAAATGAACTGAAGCAGGCAAAATATTATATAATAACTATCAGTGAAAACACAAGTTATACAACTCACATTTAAAAAAAAAAAAACTAATACACCTCACAGAAAAAAACCAAGATGAAACAGAATTGTATAGAACAAGCAAATATTAACTCAACTCACTTTTGTTGTATAGAACAAGCAAATATTAACTCAACTCACTTTTGTTGTATAGAACAAGCAAATATTAACTCAACTCACTTTTGTTGTATAGAACAAGCAAATATTAACTCAACTCACTTTTGTTGTATAGAACAAGCAAATATTAACTCAACTCACTTTTGTTGTATAGAACAAGCAAATATTAACTCAACTCACTTTTGTTGTATAGAACAAGCAAATATTAACTCAACTCACTTTTGTTGTATAGAACAAGCAAATATTAACTCAACTCACTTTTGTTGTATAGAACAAGCAAATATTAACTCAACTCACTTTTGTTGTATAGAACAAGCAAATATTAACTCAACTCACTTTTGTTGTATAGAACAAGCAAATATTAACTCAACTCACTTTTGTTGTATAGAACAAGCAAATATTAACTCAACTCACTTTTGTTGTATAGAACAAGCAAATATTAACTCAACTCACTTTTGTTGTATAGAACAAGCAAATATTAACTCAACTCACTTTTGTTGTATAGAACAAGCAAATATTAACTCAACTCACTTTTGTTGTATAGAACAAGCAAATATTAACTCAACTCACTTTTGTTGTATAGAACAAGCAAATATTAACTCAACTCACTTTTGTTGTATAGAACAAGCAAATATTAACTCAACTCACTTTGTTGTATAGAACAAGCAAATATTAACTCAACTCACTTTGTTGTATAGAACAAGCAAATATTAACTCAACTCACTTTTGTTAAATTATTAGCAATAAACTCTGCACAATGGGTCTCAAGTCTCGGTAAATGGAACAACCTGGATGTTCTAATCATGGCAACGACGTTGGAAAGATCAACATAATGGATCATTGACCCCCCACACAATCGTTTGAGACCTTGTAGTAGGAACATATCTGCAAACATCAGTACTTCGTTCACAGTTTCTAGATTCAACTGTGGAAAACATTAAAACATTGAAATCAATTCAAATATGGAAAACATTAAAATCAATTGAACTGTGGAAAACATTAAAATCAATTCAACTATGGAAAACATTAAAATCAATTCAACTATGGAAAACATTAAAATCAATTCAACTATGGAAAACATTAAAATCAATTCAACTATGGAAAACATTGAAATCAATTGAACTGTGGAAAACATTAAAATCAATTCAACTGTGGAAAACATTAAAATCAATTGAACTGTGGAAAACATTAAAATCAATTCAACTATGGAAAACAGTGAAAT
This sequence comes from Meghimatium bilineatum, assembly GCA_034231615.1. Lineage (NCBI taxonomy): Eukaryota > Metazoa > Mollusca > Gastropoda > Stylommatophora > Philomycidae > Meghimatium > Meghimatium bilineatum. The sequence continues at coordinate 27,956,111 of CM067303.1, forward strand.
CAATTCAACTATGGAAAACATTGAAATCAATTCAACTATGGAAAACATTGAAATCAATTCAACTATGGAAAACAGTGAAATCAATTCAACTGTGGAAAACATTAAAATCAATTCAACTATGGAAAACATTAAAATCAATTCAACTATGGAAAACATTGAAATCAATTCAACTATGGAAAACAGTGAAATCAATTCAACTATGGAAAACATTGAAATCAATTCAACTATGGAAAACATTAAAATCAATTCAACTATGGAAAACATTAAAATCAATTCAACTATGGAAAACATTAAAATCAATTCAACTATGGAAAACATTGAAATCAATTCAACTATGGAAAACATTAAAATCAATTCAACTATGGAAAACATTAAAATCAATTCAACTATGGAAAACATTAAAATCAATTCAACTGTGGAAAACATTAAAATCAATTCAACTGTGGAAAACATTAAAATCAATTCAACTATGGAAAACATTAAAATCAATTCAACTATGGAAAACATTAAAATCAATTCAACTGTGGAAAACATTAAAATCAATTCAACTGTGGAAAACATTACAACTGTGAAATCAATTCAAAATGTACTGTCATCAAAGATATACAATTATCTTATCACAAATTCTGAAGAATGCTGAGAAAACCATGGACTGCCAGAAAAATTAATGTAGAGGTGTTGAAAGAGTCAAAAGCGAAGCGGACCGGAACAATATAAGAAAATGGCAATCTTCTTTTTTTTTGGCCACTTCATGAGACAGGCAGGTTTAGAAAACATAGTCACAACAGGCAAAATTGAAGGCAACAGAGACAGAGGCCGACAGCGTGAGAAAATATTAGCTTGACAACCTGGCATGGCAAGGAAACAACAATGACTTTGATCCATAATACTGTGGACAGTGAGCTGTGGAGAGCCATGACCGCCTACGCCAGCCGACATGGCACCTGATGATGATACAAATTCTATCCTGATGTGACATTCTATCCTGATGTGACATTCTATCAGTGAAAACAAACTCTATCAGTGAAAACAAACTCTATCAGTGAAAACAAACAAACAGGCTTGGCGAGCCAGCATCGTGTACACACTGCTAACAAATTCTGAAGGAGAACAGAGGTAAACAAATACATCTACACATAAGATCTACACACTCCGAATTCTGGTCTCCAACATACCAATGGCTCGTAGGCGGTAGTTTTAAGATAGTCATGGCATTTCAAGCACATGTACTGAGTGTTTTATCGTAACAGCCTTTTTATAGCGAGTATACTGCGACAACGCCTACCCATTTTCAGGGTTATAGCTGCTGGGAATCATGTTGCACGCGCAATTTGTATTGTTTTCGTGTAGTCTGTACACAAACCCGCACATTGACTTATGCACTTTTCATTCTGGTAGACATTCACTCTCTACCTCATGACAAACACAAGAAAAATAATTTCTCACACTTTTTCCCCTCAGTTTCTGGCAACAGTGTATTTAATGGTGCATTTTTTCCCCTCACTTTCTGGCAACAGTGTATATAATGGTGCTTTTTTAATGTGCTTCAGTATGTAACTACAATAAACAACTCACCTCACAAGAATCTGAGTATATATAATTGCAAATCTGAATAAAAATGTCCACAGAGATATCGTGAAGATACACAACTGGAATATCCCCGCTGCGTTTATTTTCCCCAAAATGGTTTTCTAGCATAGCCTTGAAGTAATCACTTCGCCCACAGAAAAAGGACTGCAGATAAAAAATGGAACACAGGTCACATAAAATGTGAGCAAATAATACAGCTGTCAGGCACTCTGAATTAGGTCTTCTTTCTTTCCGCTTTATAACCCTTTATGTCTTGCAGCGTAAGGGTAGAAGAGTTCTCTGGAGATTTGTGTTTTTTGTGTGCTTCATAAATGTTTGTTTTCATTTACTCTAATTTTATCTTTTGCATGGTCTGCCCCTGGCTTTGTATCCATTTCCAAATTTGGTGATTTGTTAACGTTTGAAAGTCTTCAGAGAAATCTTCATGTTTCCTACAAGTGTTTTAGTTCTACACTGTCGGTTTGCTAGATCTATCACAATGTTGTTTCAGTATTACCAAATGGTTATCCATAATCCAAATGGTTTATCACTAAACTATTCCATTCATAAAAGAAATAACATATTCAATTCAGAAAGTACTGAAACACCGAGCTTTACTTCCATTTGGGCGAGCAGGTTAACAACTGTCAATCCCTAGACATTACCGTAAGTTTGTAACTACAGTAACAAATAATACTGCTGTGTGGCACTCTGAATTTTAATAACTACTATAAACTAATATTACTGAGTTGGTTATTGACTGAGAGCCCAAAGGAAGTACAGCGAAGTCTTGTTATAATGAAGTACAGCGAAGTCTTGTTATAGTGAAGTACAGCGAAGTCTTGTTATAATGAAGTACAGCGAAGTCTTGTTATAATGAAGTACAGCGAAGTCTTGTTATAGTGAAGTACAGCGAAGTCTTGTTATAGTGAAGTACAGCAAAGTCTTGTTATAGTGAAGTACAGCGAAGTCTTGTTATAGTGAAGTACAGCGAAGTCTTGTTATAGTGAAGTACAGCGAAGTCTTGCTATAGTGAAGTACAGCGAAGTCTTGTTATAGTGAAGTACAGCGAAGTCTTGTTATAGTGAAGTACAGCAAAGTCTTGCTATAGTGCATATCTATGGAACAAAATTTAACACCTTTCAAAATCTGGATTATTTTAGTGTCCTTTACTGACTCTGAAGTGACACACCTGGACCATTCAGAAAGCAATGGGAACCTACTGAACAGTGGCTAGAAAATTACTACATCCAAAATGTTGGGTTAAACACTACGTCATGAATAAAAACACAATTCAATGTATATAATTGCTATGTAGCAAAATTTAATGTATATAATTGCTATGTAGCAAAATTCTGTTATGACAATTATTTTATCGGTCTGGACTAATTTGCTATAATGGTATCTAATCATCTCATCTTGCAGCATATCATGGACAGGATGTAGCAGTCATCACAGCCTTTCTGAGTTGCTAGTCTGGTTACGTTACAGGGCCCATATCCTGCTCAGAAACCAGCAGTAAAAAATGAGCTCAGAGTTGATAGTCAGGTTAAGTTGCAAAACCTGTCATATTCTGAAACCTGCTGTAAAATGAGCTATTAGTTGCTAGTATTTTTTAGAAATATTGCTAACACTTAGTTTATACTCATTCCAATCTATCTTCTTCTTCTGCATTCGCTCTTTGATAACCAGCATGAAAGTTCATGTGCTTTCTGTAGGGGAGCATGAAGTATGCTATCTGCTGGTCTCATAGCCTGGCTGCGTTATTTTGCACCTCCGCTTAGCACATCCATTTTCAGTATCGTTTATGTCCATAACAAGAGGAGATAGGTTTGATAATACATTACTTCTCTGTTATATGGGTAAAAAGTAAAGTAACCCATAGCATTTATTAATGCCGTAGGGGTGTGAGAAGTTAGCGATCTCACATTTCACAGGCTCTGCAAATGAGGGCGGTAGCCATCTCCTCTCCCTCGCAGTCTTTACTTCCCGGATAAATCCGGTACCCATTTAAGGCTGGGTTGACCTGGGAGCCGTTGCGATCTGAAAACATTTCTGCCTCAACTGGGGAATGAACCCAGGACCACTCATATGCGAAGCCAGTGCGCTAACCACTGCGCTAACGCGGCTTTATATGGGTAAAACTTGGCAAATGGTAAGTTTCATCTGTGGGATTGCAGATGTGCTGAAGTTATTATCAATTATAAATTATCTGCCCTTTTATAATACAGTCAGAGTTACCTACCTTGTGACACATAAACTGGTGATCTTTGACAATAAAACATACATCAGGGTAGGTAACTGGCATTGTCTCTGGCTCAAACGGGAGCTCACCAACAACCTGCAGACACGAACAATAAATTAGCTGACATTAAAATCTGACGAATCATGAGACAGGTTTTTAGACAAATTTAAAGACGTCACTGTAGTTGTTAGCCGTAGGTATAACCTACCCAGATTTTCTGTATATTGTACACGATACACCCAGGTTTCACTGAACATACATATATTAAGTAACATGATTGATGTCATATGCTTTTAGTTAAAAGTTAGTGGTTGAGGCAGAGAAACATTAAGATGTGTTTAATGGCCACAGTGGTCACTTGAATAGGGAATGGGCGCCATCAAGTGTAAACAGCCCTAAACTCTTCTAATCATATTCTTCTATTCAGCCCTAATTTGTGGATCATAACAGTTGTCAGAATGCGACACCTCTGAAACGGCTATAGCCGTTAAAATCTGAAAGGACGGATAGTGGGTTCCTCACTTCCCATATTTTGTAATGGTCATAAGCTCCGACAAACCAAAGTGGATTTGGATACATGGTTGAAATTAGAGTGTCTTCCAAACGCAATTAGTCACAAACCAACCAATGAAAATAGCAGAACATTACAAATACTTCAATTCATATGTTGTAGGCATCTATTCTGACTGTAGCCCTTAAAAATCTGTCTTTTACTAAATTTATATTTTTCTCAATGCCTTCCAGCCTTTATGTCAATCCCAACATTATTTTATTTCACACCTTATTTCCTACCCTAGTCTTAGTGTCATCCATAAATTATTTCCATCCATACTCAAAATTAATAGTTTACACCTGCCGAGATGGATGTGTTGGGCCTTTTCTCGCAAATAAAATGGCAACACAATACTTTTCCATTTTCCAGACACCCTACTGGCATTCTAGTAGGATCATTGTCTAGCTACACAAAAGATCCAGTGGGAGTTTGAGAATGAGCACTGAAGAAGAATAGTTTACAAACATTCTAAAAATTATAAAAATCTATGTTACACAAAAAGACAACTTCCTACCCAAGAGGCCAGCTCTGCAGGCAATGCCCACTGTGCAAGCTGGGAAAGATCTTGTTTAAGAATATCGTTGCCGTCTGCTGGGTCTACAACCAGAGTTGTCACACTTACTCCCGGTTTAGAACTTTCTGTCAGAACAAAGAAAAATGGTTATATTAGAGTGCTCAGAGCAATCTGCCAGAACATTGAAACATGATTTAAAAAAAAAGGTTTCCTCATAATTGTTTTGTTTCTTTAACCACTGATTTCACATTTTAATGTAGTTTATAACATACAAGACAGACACACATACACTTGGTAAACTAGACATTCTACACATACTTGATATACAAAATAAAACTAGACAATCTACACATACTTGATATACAAGACAAACTAGACAATCTACACATACGTGATATACAAGACAAACTAGACAATCTACACATATGTGATATACAAGACAAACTAGACAATCTACACATACGTGATATACAAGACAAACTAGACAATCTACACATATGTGATATACAAGACAAACTAGACAATCTACACATACTTGATATACAAAATAAAACTAGACAATCTACACATACTTGATATACAAGACAAACTAGACAATCTACATATACTTGATATACAAGACAAACTAGACAATCTACACATACTTGATACACAAGACAAACTTGACATTCTACATATAACATGATATAGAAGACATACATGATAAACTAGACATTCTACACGTACATGAGATAGGAGAACACCTACCCCAGGATTGCGTTTTCTTTAATCTATCTTCTATTTCTGATTCAAGTCGGACAAGTTGACACTGTCTAGCCAGTTTCAAGCAATCATCAACAAGATCCATGGACATCTCCATGTGACCTTCAAGCAAACAAAATGGGAGTAAATAATTCATAAAATCAAACAAATACAAATTTGGAGCGGCTGTTGTGAGGTTAAGTCATTTGCCCGCTGACTCTTAAACCAGGGTTTAAAATCCACTTGTTATTCATTGTTTTAAATAATTACTCCTGTTGTTTACCCAGCCATCAGGAAGTAGGGTACCAGGGTCCGTGGTTCACCCAGCCACCAGGAAGTAGGGTACCAGGGCTTATGCTCTGGGAAGGTAGAGAAATGGCACCATCGCTACTAAGCAAGTGCAGCATGTGATGCTAGTCAGGTAGCTTCTTTACAGCCACTAATTAGGCAGCTGAGTGCTTATGGGAAACCATGTGCTATGACGCTGGTTCATAACTCATATTACCTTGACCTTTAGACCCCAAAACAATCCACTAAATTATTTCATTTTTGACATTTTAATTTTATAAAACATTTATGTCAAATACCAAATTCCAATAAGAGCATATCAAACAAGAACATTTGGTTATAAAGCCAAAGGTAGACCAAGAAAACGGTGGATAGAAAACATCAAGATACCTTGAACAAACATGGACTCAACACAATCTGGCCTTGGAATGACAACTGAGGTTCTCACCCCTACGCTTAACGGCAAGTGTGGATACTATCAACCATCGTTCACCTGGGGAAAAACAATATATGGATAGAACAATTATATTTATTCTTATGGAGTTTCTTTTTATGGATGTTGATGATGTTTATATATTTCTGGAAAGTTCCAGATGATAGTATGACTCGTTGCACAATGCTATTAAAGGGATAGTCGCGTAATCTGGAGGTGAATTTGGGTTCCGGATTCACATGGACGTTCATCTGTGTATGAGATCCTCAATCGGTAAAGGTGACCCAATAGTCTGCAGTGGCCTGTTCTAAAGTGAAATATTGTGGTCTGTTGATATCTTTGGAGGAGATATTTGATGCATGATGTGATACCTATTATCTTTCTGATGTTCTCACTACATATTTTGTCGAGTCTGGTGACTCCAATAGCCTTCCTTAGACATTTAATTTCACAAGTTTCGATCTGTCTCTTATATGTACATGTCACTTGCCAAGTCTGGCATTGTTAGCATAGTGTTGGTACAAAGATGATGTTAATGATTTGAATCTTTACTTCCATGTTGATTTTTAGATGCAATAGCAAAGGTGACAACTGGCATGTCACAGCATTTGCTTTTTGACATCGTGTTTCTATCTCTGTCGAGTCATCCGTCTTTTGTGGAGATACTTCCTAGGTACTTAACTCTTTGACTTGTTTTATTTCTGTGTTCTTCGTTTGGATGTTTAAGTGCTCTGTTGATATCGTTATTAGCATAGTTTCTGCCTTTTGTATGCTGATCTGCATATTCTAGTTATTGCATATTCTTGATAGTGAGTTGATGTCAGTTTGTAGTTTTTTCTTCACCATCATACATGATGCTTTGATCGTCAGCAAAAAGAAGTTCATTGAGTTTGTTTTTAAGTTGTTCATTCTCTGTTGTTTCGCATTGTGCCACAGTTTTTTTCTGTTATTTTAATTTGGTTATCGCTATTGCTCCTCTCCTGATCCCGACCTCTCAGTCTCCTGCACTGCTAATGTTAGCTCATTAATATTCGAAATGTGTCACTTCTTCTAAAACACTGTTATCAAATATTAATTCTAGGTCTTGTTTTATAGAAGACCTGGATTTCATAGAAGATCAAAATGTATTCAACAGATTTACCTTGATGTGTAACAGAAACACTTTACCTTGATGTGTAACAGAAACACTTTACCTTGATGTGTAACAGAAACACTTTACCTTGATGTGTAACAGAAACACTTTACCTTGATGTGTAACAGAAACACTTTACCTTGATGTGTAACAGAAACACTTTACCTGTGTAAAGATACTGTAGAACGGATCTGAAAGCACCCTGGGACATCTGAAAAAAACATTAAAAAATTAAAGCCAAAGTTATGACACACACACATATATATAAATGAAGAAAACATATGACAAGAACAGGATACAAGAGACTTATTGGCAATATATGGCCAGTACAAAGTACAGCAGACTTAGACTACCCGGCAAAATATAACCAGAACAGGATACAACAGACTTACTGACAATATATGGCCAGTACAAAGTACAGAAGACTTAAGATACTTGGAAACATATGATCAGAACAGGACACAGCAGACTTAGAAGCCTCATGTACAGAAAAGTATGCATCAGTGAGAAGAGATCTCTAGACCAGGGCTATTCAATTGGCGACCCGAGGGCCAAATCCGGCAAGTAATCAGGCCTAGTAAGTGGCCTGTGGATCATTGCTAAAACAGTGAAATAAAGTTATAAAAAAACTTTTTTTTTATAAATCTGACCCTTGATGATCCCCATTTTCTACATTTTGGCCCCCCCCCCAAGTAAATATAGTTGAATAGTCCTGCTCTAGACTGTCGAGAAACTGCATAATGTATATGCATCTAATAATCAAAGTGCCAGAGACTTTCCAACAGAGAAGACTGACTCACCAACAAAGAATAAATCTGTTAAAGGGTGTCAACTCTAAGACATAATGAACATGGTTCATTACGGATATATGTGCCCCCAACCCCCATATTTGATTATTTCCCTTGCCTGTGTACATCAGAAAACGGATACATATTTATTAATTTGAATATAAATTTATTTAGAGTTTGTTATGTAAAACACAACTGTACTAAAACTTTCCTAACCCTAAAAAAATGAATATTTAAATTAATAAATAAGTACTCATTATCCGATGAATGTAGGTAAGGGAACTAATCAAATGTGTTGGGGGGCGGGAACATACATTTCCATAAAGTTACCTGAAAATATATTTTACTGAGAGGGAGCCACTTTTAAAATAATTTCCACATGTTGACAACCAAAGATGTTAAACATTAGAAATATTACATTCCGCTCTCCAGACTAAATCCTGCTAATCCACAGGATTTTGAAAGCAAACACAGAAGAAGAAGTGCTGAACGCCATCATGTATAAGGAACATACAGAGGTCAGATCTAGTGATATCTTCCTGCCCTGACATGGTAAGACATACCAGATATACTAGGAAAATAATTTATGGAAACCAATGATATATTAAGGTCTGTATACGATCATTCTCTAAATGAGGACACTAGACTGGAAGGTGACATGATTAATCGACTTAAATAATTTGGAATTACCCCCGGGGCAAGCAGAACAGCACAGCTGTAGATCTAAGATGCGTGTGTAACCAGCAAGCTACAGGAACCATCAGCATGTATACTTTTCATCATGTGCTGGTAGAGACAGAACATCGATGAATTTGTCCTGAATATGTCAACGTCAATTCAGAAAACTAAACCGAACATTCTTCAGCCTGTGTTTTCATCCCAGTAGTTTGGTGACTGAGGTTGTATTCCCTCTTTGATTTAAATTGCATGAACATACTGCGGTGATTCTGTCTGTTACCAGAGTCACCATTTAAAGGTGAATCTTTGGTTCACTGACCCCGTGGCTGATCTTCTGTAATTTCATTTCTTTGATGCCTCATGTGTTGCAAGGGCCTGAAAGGGGAGCAAAGAATACCAACACTGTTTACCTTCCATGCAAGTCATAAGAGGTGACTAAGGTTATGCGGTGGAATTAGCTGTCCCATCCCATAGAGGGTCACAGTGACCCAGAAGGCATGCTGAAGTCAGATGTACCAAACCGAAAGGCGAAGATATCGTCGCAAAACTGTAAACCATAACACAACTCATTCTGTTCTCCGGACCACTTCCTGCTAATCTGCAGGAGATTGAGAAGAAACACAGAAGAAAACCCCAGAAAATAATTACAAAAATAACATTCTCACCATTGAATGATTTAACTCTATAATTCCTTTATTCTGCCATTTTGTTCGGAACATGGCAGCGAAGAAAACACACCGAGCGCTAAGTATACAGCGGTGGGCATGAAACTCTTCTCCATGTACACTGAATACAACATCGGTGAATAGCCTGTTTTCTAGAAGTCTGAGGATCAACAAATGAAGAATGAAATAACACAAATGATTTGATTTAGACTGTGTACAAAAGTGTACAGGTTGAGTAAATCACGATACACATACCTGTCAACAAATACAGATTCTGTACACATACCTGTCAACAAATACAGATTCTGTACACATACCTGTCAACAAATACAGATTCTGTACACATACCTGTCAACAAATACAGATTCTGTACACATACCTGTCAACAAATACATATTATGTACACATATCTGTCAAACAAATACAGATTTTGTGAATTTGACATTTGTGAAACAGAATTGAATGGGAGTCACATAACATTATGGAAAAACTAGTAATGGAAGGTATGGTTGCTAGTAGCAGGGGCACACCCATAGATAAGAAGGGGAGTTTGGGTTATTTAAACTCGCTTCCCCCTAGGAAATCAGAATATGATTTTTAGTGCTAGGGATTTTGAGAAAAGGTGGGTAAACCACCCACCCCCTTCGTGGCTACTCACATAAAGGTCATCAAATTTCTCGTACAAATAAGAGAAGTACATATGAAGATAGGAGGATGACTTTTTTAATTTTAAGGTAACCCCCACACCCCATACTGAAGACATATTTAATGCTATGAGTTACCTCGTGGTAGAAAGATGGATAATGCCTCATCAAAGACGGATGAGGAGTTCAGAAAACCCATAAAGAAGATTACAACAATTTTGTAGTAAATCAACAGATTAACAGACATTTACTACAGAGTTCACATAAGTCTAGGCTCTAGTTGACACATGGTTGGTCATATACATACATGGTTGGTCATATACATACATGGTTGGTCATATATATACATGGTTGGTCATATACATACATGGTTGGTCATATACATACATGGTTGGTCATATACATACATGGTTGGTCATATACATACATGGTTGGTCATATACATACATGGTTGGTCATATACATACATGGTTGGTTATATACATACATGGTTGGTCATATACATACATGGTTGGTCATATACATACATGGTTGGTCATATACATACATGGTTGGTCATATACATACATGGTTGGTCATATACATACATGGTTGGTCATATACATACATGGTTGGTCATATACATACTTTAGGGTTATAATACAGATTTTTAGATGTATTGTGGACTTAAATACAGCTTGTTAGATGTATTGTGGACTGAAATACAGATTTTTAGATGTATTGTGGATTGAAATACAGATTTTTAGATTTATTGTGGACTGAAATACAGATTTTTAGATGTATTGTGGACTTAAATACAGATTTTTAGATGTATTGTGGACTGAAATATAGATTTTTAGATGTTTTGTGGACTGAAATACAGATTTGTAGATGTATTGTGGACTGAAATACAGATTTTTAGATGTATTGTGGACTGAAATACAGATTTTTAGATGTATTGTGGACTGAAATACAGATTTTTAGATGTATTGTGGACTGAAATAAAGATTTTTAGATGTATTGTGGACTGAAATAAAGATTTTTAGATGTATTGTGGACTGAAATACAGATTTTTAGATGTATTGTGGACTGAAATACAGATTTTTAGATGTATTGTGGACTGAAATACAGATTTTTAGATGTATTGTGGACTGAAATACAGATTTTTAGATGTATTGTGGACTGAAATACAGATTTTTAGATGTATTGTGGACTGAAATAAAGATTTTTAGATGTATTGTGGACTGAAATAAAGATTTTTAGATGTATTGTGGACTGAAATACAGATTTTTAGATGTATTGTGGACTGAAATACAGATTTTTAGATGTATTGTGGACTGAAATACAGATTCTTAGATGTATTGTGGACTGAAATACAGATTTTTAGATGTATTGTGGACTGAAATACAGATTTTTAGATGTATTGTGGACTGAAATAAAGATTTTGTAGATGTATTGTGGACTGAAATACAGATTTTTAGATGTATTGTGGACTGAAATACAGATTTTTAGATGTATTGTGGACTGAAATACAGATTGTTCCATCTGAATGTTGACAGGTATGAAAGTTGACAGGTATGAATAGATCACCTTTTGCAGATTTAGAAAAATCACATATACTATACCATGCACTTTATTCTTGATTAGAAACTGGCCTCATAGCACGTGGGGCATTCCCATAAGTGCTCCGCCCTCTGTTCCAGCAGACATCCGACTAAATGGTGTTTCGAGTCTAATGTCGCCGAAACAGTCGTTGACATCAGGGCACAACTCTGGCCCTTGCGACAGGTTTCTTTGTTGTTCCGCCCACCAACGCTGTGCCTGTAACTAGTTCAAGCACAACGTCGGCTTGTCGGAACAACATGGTAACTGTTATCAAAGGTTACGACTATACCATGTCACATACACCACGCACATAAATTTACATTTGTGTAAAACAGGAAAATGTATGATACAAAAGGAGTGGGACAAATTTCTCAAGAATGGCCACACAGATCAACTGTCAAGACCATGTGGGAGTGAGAGTAACAAAATAGCTGATGCATTGGCAGGTAAAGCTATAGTGGATGGCAAAGTGATGAGAAGAGTGGTGAGTTAATTAGAGTAGCTCTGGATACACTACATGAGTTAGTTAGAGTAGCTCTGGATACACTACATGAGTTAGTTAGAGTAGCTCTGGATACACTACATGAGTTAGTTAGAGTAGCTCTGGATACACTACATGAGTTAGTTAGAGTAGCTCTGGATACACTACATGAGTTAATCAGAGTAGCTCTGGATACACTACATGAGTTAATCAGAGTAGCTATGGATACACTACATGATTTAGTTAGAGTAGCTCTGGATACACTACATGAGTTAATTAGAGTAGCTCTGGATACACTACATGAGTTAGAGTAGCTCTGTATACACTACATGAGTTAATTAGAGTAGCTCTGGATACACTACATGAGTTAGAGTAGCTCTGGATACACTACATGAGTTAATTAGAGTAGCTCTGGATACACTACATGAGTTAGAGTAGCTCTGGATACACTACATGAGTTAATTAGAGTAGCTCTGGATACACTACATGAGTTAGAGTAGCTCTGGATACACTACATGAGTTAGAGTAGCTCTGGATACACTACATGAGTTAGTTAGAGTAGCTATGGATATACTACATGAGTTAATTAGAGTAGCTCTGGATACACTACATGAGTTAGTTAGAGTAGCTATGGATACACTACATGAGTTAATTAGAGTAGCTCTGGATACACTACATGAGTTAATCAGAGTAGCTATGGATACACTACATGATTTAGTTAGAGTAGCTCTGGATACACTACATGAGTTAATTAGAGTAGCTCTGGATACACTACATGAGTTAGAGTAGCTCTGTATACACTACATGAGTTAATTAGAGTAGCTCTGGATACACTACATGAGTTAGAGTAGCTCTGGATACACTACATGAGTTAATTAGAGTAGCTCTGGATACACTACATGAGTTAGAGTAGCTCTGGATACACTACATGAGTTAATTAGAGTAGCTCTGGATACACTACATGAGTTAGAGTAGCTCTGGATACACTACATGAGTTAGAGTAGCTCTGGATACACTACATGAGTTAGAGTAGCTCTGGATACACTAAATGAGTTAGTTAGAGTAGCTCTGGATACACTAAATGAGTTAGTTAGAGTAGCTCTGGATACACTACATGAGTTAGTTAGAGTAGCTCTGGATACACTACATGAGTTAGTTAGAGTAGCTCTGGATACACTACATGATTTAGTTAGAGTAGCTCTGGATACACTACATGAGTTAGTTAGAGTAGCTCTGGATACACTACATGAGTTAGTTAGAGTAGCTCTGGATACACTACAAAACGATGAAGAGGATGCTAAAAGAGACAATGTACATGTTCAGAAAAATGATAAAAATGGGAGTCCAGGGGAGAGGGGAGAAAGTGCATCCTTACTGGATGGATAAGAACCCACAACCGACCACTGACTGGGACACTGAAGCTTATATACTTTTAGATGGCTGATGAAATGGCAAGCAGAGCATTTATGGGAATGCCCCTCGTTCAGTCATGATGATTCCTAATTAAGAGTCAAGAAAATTAATTTAAATCAGCAGCTCGTAAAATTTTGCAGTTTCTGACCCCTTTACAAATATTTTTTTAATGTAACACCCCCCCAAAATATCTGTCCATTTATTTATTATTGTAAATTAAGTCTCATAATATTTCTTGAAGTCTTCGCGGACCCCAGTAGATCACAATTTAAGAACCTCTGCTTTACAGTGATGTAATGAAATATAATAGCTGTTCTACATCTTCTTCTTCTTCAGAGTTCAATCTCAACCTCCCACTGGATCTCTCTAGTAGCAGGACAATGGTCCTACTAGATTTCCAGCAGGATGTGGTCCAGAAAATGGAAATGTGCTGTGTCACCGATTTACCTATATTGTAACAATATCACTCATCTGCCACATACAATCCATCACACAATCCACTACACACATTCCATCACACAATCCACTACCCACATTCCATCACACAATCCACTACCCACATTCCATCACACAATCCACTACCCACATTCCATCACACAATCCACTACCCACATTCCATCACACAATCCACTACACACATTCCATCACAAACAGTTGATCACACACATTCCATCACACAATCCACCACACACATTCCATCACACAATCCACCACACACAATCCATCACACAAACCTTCGCAAGAACTCTTCATATAAATCTCTTCTTATAGTCCGTGATGAGATGACATGATAGCTCTTAAGAAGGTTCCTAATCTCATCTGTTAGGGCCCCATAAAGACATCTCTCACCATCAAATGTGTTGGCCTCACATTTCACACCTGTTAAAAGTTTATAGTGCAGTTAGTATATATAGAGCGCAAACCACACAGATGTTCAATCTAAGCTTGACAATCTCCAACACTACTCAAATCAGATAGGACTGAAAATCAACACATCAAAAACTCATATACTAGATTTTACGAGATCCAACGACAACATAGAAATTCAAAATGTTCCATTATTAAAAGTCAACAATTTTACATATTTAGGCACCAATCTAGCATTGGATGGAGACTCATCAAAAGAAATTTTACACCGTATTGCCCTTGCAGCAGGTGCTTTCAATAAACTACGCAACATATGGACGTCAAACACACTAAGAAACACCACAAAACTCAAGTTGTTTAACTCCAACATCATCCCTATTCTATCATATGGGTGCGAAAGTTGGAAAGCCACAAAAGCCACAGATAAAAGACTCGACTCCTTTGAAAACAAATGCCTACGTACCATTCTGAACGTTAAGTGGAGTGACTTTAAATCTAACACTATTATAAGAGAGGAAAGCAAACAAACCTATATATCTTCCTTCATTAGACAAAGGCGTTGGACTTACATCGGCCATGTTCTCAGAATGAACAGCCTAAGAATTCCCCAGCAATCACTATATTGGGTGCCACCTGGAGTAAGAAGAAGAGGGAGACCTAGAGAAACTCTACGAAGAACCATTAATAGAGAAGGCATGTCAATGAACCTAAACAACACGCAACAATTGAAAGACCTGGCAACACAAAGACAGAAATGGAAGGCTATGGTTTCTGCCCTATGCGCCGCCTATGGCCCTGGAGGAACATAACATAACAGTATATATAGATGAAGTCACTTTCATAGCATCCAGGTGTAACTACTAACTATATCACATTTCACTAGATGTGCTCTCAAACAACCATAATTATCTGATTAACCGTCTAACGTATTAACACCATTTTTTGCATATGATGTTATATTTGGTGAGACCAAATAAATATATACGTTATATCTGTGCGTCATGACCAGTTTGTATAAACGAATGAAACCCTTTTATCTTTGTCGGCATACTAATTATTGTGTATCGAGCAAATAAACTTGACCACTTCAGACATTATACCGGATACAACATTAAACATGTCTGTCCTTTGTTCATGAGTGAAAAATAGCGCAATTTCACTCCTAAATCATGCTAAATGTATGATAAACCAATCATGTGTAAATAAGGTCTTATAATTGACTGTAAATATCTTAAAAATGTGTGTGAGGTGTGTGTAGAAAAGTAGACTTTTGGTATATATCGCAAATAAACGAAAATTTGGTCCAATGATAGCAGACCAACCTCCGTTGCGCACCAACGAATTATGTTTTTTTGGGTTTGTAATGTGTGCAATTTTGAAACATTATAAGCTGAATTCCACACACTAAATGATGACATCATCGTGGGATAAAATTGTCAGCCGCATTCTGTTCTGTCTTGCATTAGGGTTAGATCTTAGGTGTAGGATATGGGACTAGGGTTAGGATTAGGGATTGGGTTAGGTGTTAGGGTTTAGTATTAAGGTTAGGATTACAATTGGGGTTGTCTTTTACTAAACATTTTCTGGAAGTCAGTATTTAGAAATGTTGTGGAGAATGACTTCAAAAGCACTTGTATGGGCTGACAATCTAAAATCAAACCTTAACTGACCTTAACTGTAGCACCTGGCCCAAACCCTAACGCTAACCTCTAAACCTAACCCCAACCCTAAGATCTAACTCTAACACAAGACAGAACACATGCGGCTGACAATTTTATCACATGATGTCATCATTTAGTGTGTGGAATTCAGCTTGAACAATATTCTCTGCCGTTTTTTCATGTTTTCTTATATCCTTCATGAATAGTGTGTTACTACTAGCAAATGGTGCGACAACGATTTCCGCTCAAATTTTGTTCCACAAAACATTGGGGATTGGTCTGCTATCATTGCACTGAAAATTGAAACCAATGGCTGGATTTTAATGCAAAATTTAATTTGTAGGGTTTATACCATTTAAAATTCACACACACAAAATGTCAATTATGTGCATTGTATATTTGCTAAGATACATCATTTTGAGGTTGGTCAAAGCTGGTGAAAGGTACTATAGTAGAGACTTCTTGTTTTTTTAAAAACAAAATACACTCACCTTTTATTGAATATAAGTGTATGAACCCTGAATACTTACCTTTAGTGAAGTGTTCTTTTATAAAGAATTTGGGATCAAAATAGAACAATCAATAAATGTTCTTTATACAGAATTTGGGATCAAAATAGAACAATCAATAAATGTTCTTTATACAGAATTTGGGATCAAAATAGCAATCAATAAATGTTCTTTATACAGAATTTGGGATCAAAATAGAACAATCAATAAATGTTCTTTATACAGAATTTGGGATCAAAATAGCAATCAATAAATGTTCTTTATACAGAATTTGGAATGAAAATAGAACAAAAAATAAATGTTCTTTATACAGAATTTGGAATGAAAATAGAACAAAAAATAAATGTTCTTTATACAAAATTTGGAATGAAAATAGAACAAAAAAATAAATGTTCTTTATACAGAATTTGGAATGAAAATAGAACAAAAAATAAATGTTCTTTATACAGAATTTGGAATGAAAATAGAACAAAAAAATAAATGTTCTTTATACAGAATTTGGAATGAAAATAGAACAAAAAATAAATGTTCTTTATACAGAATTTGGAATGAAAATAGAACAAAAAAATAAATGTTCTTTATACAGAATTTGGAATGAAAATAGAACAAAAAAATAAATGTTCTTTATACAGAATTTGGAATGAAAATAGAACAAAAAAATAAATGTTCTTTATACAGAATTTGGAATGAAAATAGAACAAAAAAATAAATGTTCTTTATACAGAATTTGGAATGAAAGTAGAACAATTAATAATTAATAAGACTGCATTAAAACTTCTTACCAACTGGTACTTAAGAAAAAATACATTGTAATACATTTTACAGTTTACAAAGCAGACAAAAAAATCTACTTAACAAAATACAAAACAGACTAACTAGACATTTCAACAATAACGTCTTTATAAAAAAAATACAGTACAGAGAATAAATAGTTGATTGGTTTGTAATAGCATTATTTTGCTAATAGCACTTTCGCCAATATTCTCTCAAGACGAGAGGGAAATTATATAAATCTTCATAAATATTAACATTATTGTGGGCTGAAATACAGAACCTTCTGGACACTGAAATGATGCATGATTGATGTGTATGAAGAATCCAGTATAAGGCATATATTTCTATATGTTCACTAATACACCACAAATGAAATGATCAGTTGTTTGTTTGTTTTTCGTTCGCTCCATTGTAACCATCACGGATATCCGTGCGATTTCCGCCGGGAGCGTGATTACGTTGTGCCACCGTTATGCGCCTTGTAGGCCTAGCACATCCGATTTCGGCATGCCTTGACAATTCGGGTGGGCTACCCTTAGCCTGTGACAGCCTCTATATCTGTCTCCAGGCACGCGTAGTGGAGACTCTTCGCCCAGACGATTTTTTGCTCTCGTCTGACTCGAACGAAGTGTTCCACTGTCTATGAACTTGCCTCGTGTAATTGGACGTGCTGTGCCTGTGCCCATTGGGTACTGAACCGTTTCTCATCCGTGAGCCTGGTTCCTTA
Organism: Meghimatium bilineatum; assembly: GCA_034231615.1. Taxonomy (NCBI): domain Eukaryota; kingdom Metazoa; phylum Mollusca; class Gastropoda; order Stylommatophora; family Philomycidae; genus Meghimatium; species Meghimatium bilineatum. Next base: position 27,974,377 of record CM067303.1, read on the forward strand.
AGGGGAAGAACTCAACAGAGGAGTTCGACCCTGGCTCTTTCGCCCTCTTAGCCGAGGTGTCATTCACCGACATCGTGTACCCCTTGTCCAAGTTCGAGTCTCACACCACGCGTTTGAGAGCAAGGCGTTCTCGAGCATGTTCAGTTCATTCCCACTATATTTACTTTCCCAGATTTGTCCTGGTACCCATTTCCTAAGACTAGATTCACCTTGGAGATCTGGTGGTGTAAAATTTTTTACAAATCGACCAGGAATTGAACTATGACCATTAGTCTAGGACAATAATCTACTATCTACTGTGTTAAGAATCTGCTATAATGAACAAACGCAGGAAAATATATACCATGAAAAACATAGACGAATGAGTCAATCTTTGCACACATCTCATGGTGCAGTCTTGAGAGCTACCATGACTCACACATCTCATGGTGCAGTCGTGAGAGCTACCATGACTCACACATCTCACGGTGCAGTCGTGAGAGCTACCATGACTCACACATCTCACGGTGCAGTCATGAGAGCTACCATGACTCACACATCTCATGGTGCAGTCGTGAGAGCTACCATGACTCACACATCTGAAAATCATCTCAGTTCAGATGATTTTCAAGTGTAAATCATGGTTGATCTCAAGGCTGCATGCGATTGGTGTAAAGATCTGGACAGCACGTAACGAGAAAAATAATAGATAAATGAAGAAACTGACAAATCAGCATCGAACTAGAACTGTCGGATGCTACACTCAGAAGGATTTATTGAGATGGGGATTGGATCACTTATGGATGTATCCAGAGTGAGCTGATAATAACCTGCGGTCATAACGAGTCGACTCATTCGTAAAAATTCATCTTTAATCTGTCAGTCATTCTGGTATAAAGCACCAAAATCTTTAATTAACTGAATTACCCACTTCAACGTCCGTCAGTCATAAGGTTACAGCAGCAATAACTTTAATGAACTGTGTGATTCACCTCTTCAGTTAGTCATAAGGGCACAGCACGAATTGCCTCAATGAGTTGTGTGATTCACTTCATCATTGTTCTTATAAAAATAACACTAATATCTTCAATGAACTGTAAGACTCAATACGTTTTTCAAATTTGGTAATTAACAAGTTGCTGTCCTACCTTTTTCAAGTAAATATTCCACTATTTCCCGATGACCACACAGGCAAGCATAGTACCTGGCAATACAGAATTTATAGTAACCAATAAATATTGCGGTTTCAAAACATCAAGCAAAAAGTATATTATTAAAATTGTGTATAGTATTTAGGAATGGTTCTAGATGAGACCTTGGACAAACATTTGCTAACTTACACATTCCGTTTGTACCATGCTGTCTGGAGGTTGACTAGAGTTAATGTAGTACCTACTAACTTTGACATTTTGTTTGTACCATGCTGTCTGGAGGTTGACTAGACATTTTGTTTGTACCATGCTGTCTGGAGGTTGACCAGACATTACGTTTGTACCATGCTGTCTGGAGGTTGACTAGACATTTCGTTTGTACCATGCTGTCTGGAGGTTGACCAGACATTATGTTTGTACCATGCTGTCTGGAGGTTGACCAGACATTACGTTTGTACCATGCTGTCTGGAGCTTGACCAGACATTACGTTTGTACCATGCTGTCTGGAGGTTGACTAGACATTTCGTTTGTACCATGCTGTCTGGAGGTTGACTAGAGTTAATGTAGTACCTACTAACTTTGACATTACGTTTGTACCATGCTGTCTGGAGGTTGATCAGACATTTCGTTTGTACCATGCTGTCTGGAGGTTGACCAGACATTTCATTTGTACCATGCTGTCTGGAGGTTGACTAGAGTTAATGCAGCATGATCATTCATTTTGAAACTTTTGATGGTCAGCACAATATAGCCCAGAGAATGAAATGCGTAGTCAGGTTTTACAATTGGCTGCGATATATGCGCCTTTCAGCCTGAATTCAGGATGGCTTACGGGTCACATTGACCTACCCTTATCTACCTCTAACAACATGCAAGTCAATGCCACATGATTATCTCCCATTCACTTTTTTCTTCCATGATTATCTCCCATTTACTTTTGTTATTCCATGATTATCTCCCATTTACTTTTGTAATTCCATGATTATCTCCCATTTACTTTTGTAATTCTATGATTATCTCCCATTTACTTTTTTATTTCATGATTCCAATCTAATTCTATTTCCTTCATAAACTGTCTATAATGTCTTCTGAGGAAACATAAGTTTACTAGGAAGACTACGCATGTGGTTGCGTTTGTGGGTCTCACCAATGGCCCATTAGACATACCACAGAAAACCTTAGTGGATGACATGCTGACAAGAGGTAACTGACAGCACTGTTTTTTTCCTATGGCTGAAACCCATCATAGAGGTACAGTGACTCAGGACTTGACAATCCTTTTGACGTGAACATTTGGTTGCATGCCTGGAGCAATAGAGAAGTTCGGCATAACCAGTAGTCAATTGGTGGCAGGGAATGAGCACAGTGAACCCTATCTTGGCTACAGTGGCTAGGAGCAGTGCATAGGTTGAAACCTACCTTCCTGGAGGTGTGATAGTTATTCTCTGGCTCTGTCCCAGGGTGGGCCGAAAATCCAGACTTCCCAGCAATATAATGCCATTTAATGGCGTTAGGTCAAAGGGCATGAGCCCACGGACTGCTGGATCAGCAACTAACCAACTACCTAGGAAGACAAGCTCCACCACTACTAAGATTAATCTGCTTGTCACTATTTCTGGTGTACTTATATGTTATATAGGCCCACATGACCAAAACAATAACTGTAACTAAGATTGTTACATTTAGGCACATATAATTCATGTCACTTACATCTAGGTATGTAGAGTTTAGGTCAGTAGTATCTAGGCATGTAGAGTTTAGGTCAGTAGTATCTAGGCATGTAGAGTTTAGGTCAGTAGTATCTAGGCATATAGAGTTTAGGTCAGTAGTATCTAGGCATGTAGAGTTTAGACCAGTTACATGTAGGCATGCAGTTTAACTAGCTGACGGAGTGCTATTCAATCTTAGTAGATTGAAGGTCAAGAACAAAACTAAGACAGACATTGTTTGTGACCTCTTGTTTACTGACAATTGTGCACTCAAAATCTACCAGTCTGCAAGACATGCAGTACAGTATCGGCCTCTTTTTTTGGGTCTGTGATGAATTTGGTCTCACCATCAAAGATATTAGTAATGTATAAGCTAATACCAGGTGTCCCCTACACAAAACCAGTAATGACAGTAAAGAGACAGAAACTGAAAATTGCTAATAAGTGTGTATATATTTATTTCATTCTTCTTCTTCTTCTGTATTCGTTCTCAAACTCCTGCAGATTAGCAGGATGTAGTCCAGAGAACAGAATATGTTGTGTCATGGTTTACAACATTGCTGCGATATCTGCGCCTTTCAGCCTGACACATCCGACTTCAGCATGGCTTTGGGTCACTGACCCTATATGGGATGGGACAGCCAACTCCATCCCATAACCTCCTTAGTCACCTTTTATGACATGCGTGGAAGGTAAACAGTGTTGCTATTCCTTGCTCCCCTTTCAGGCCCCGGCAACACATGGGTGATTTATTTAATTATCATCATAGAATCTAAAGAGAGAAATTATCTAAGAGTAATAATGCAGAACTTACAATGGAGTGCTGTCCCATTTGTCTCTGACATCAATCTCCACTTCCTTCAATTCCACAAGGTCCCTAAAAATATTTCATAAATATAGAAAAAAGTCATTCAACAAACTGGAAATATTAACAGAAACAAACAACAACCTCTCAAATTTGGCACACAGAATTTTAGAACCATGTGTACTGGACTCGACATTACAAAAACAACTGATGTTAGAAAAACAGCACTCATCGATAGAGAACTCATGAGGCTGAATATTGACATCACTGCTCTGTAGGAAAATTGTCTTCATGATCAAAGATCAATTACAGAAAGGAACCTTATATTTCTGGCAGGATTTAAGCAAAGATCAACCTAGACTATACGGAGTCAGTTTTGCTGTCAAAAATAGTCTTATAAATTTCATCACAAACCAACAGCAGTGTTGGAGCGCATTATATCACTACAGCTGAATGCAAAACGTGGCCCGATCAATATCATCAGTGCCTATGCACTGGCTCTTGTCGCCACTGCAGAAGACAAAAATAAAATCTATGACTCTCTACAGAACATTGCGGACTCAATCTCTGCAAAAGAAAATTGTTTATACTGGGCGATCTAAACACCAGCTTGAGTATCACGATTAGCTGGCCTGCTTTGGTCATCATGGTACTGGTAACATAAACGAAAATGGGCAGAGGCTACTCAAATTGTGCACCTCAAACCACCTGTGGGTAACAGTTTCTTTGCCATCAAGTCATTCACAAAGTCTCATGGCCTCATCCCAGATCAGGACATTGGCACCAGCTGGACCTGATTCTCACCCGAAGGATAGATCACACAAACTCTGCATAGTGTAGACTGTAAAAAATACCATGCATTAGTCATCAACAAAATAAATATAAAATCAAATACATTTCACGCACCACATCAACCAGCAAGACCCAAAATAAACATTTCACTGGTACAAACCCCAGAAATGAAAGAACTATTTTGGAAAGAAGTTACTACGCGGTTAGACATAGACAAAGAAAAATGCACAGAGAATGAGGTAAATGTAGATAACATTTGGAACAACCTGAAAACATGTATATGACAGCGCTGTATCGTCGTACGGAACTCACAAATTGTCTAAAAAAGACTGGGTTGATGAAAATGAAACTACCTTCCCTTATAGAAATGAAAAAGGAAGCAGTCTTAAAGTTAAAAAGAACCCATTAAAAAGTGCACATGACAACCTCAGGCACACAAAACAACTAGTGCAGCCAGAATCAAGAAAATGTGCAAACAAATATTGGTTGGATCTATGCACTAAAATACAAGCTGCTGCTGATATGGAAAACTTCAAAATGATGTACAAAAACATCAAAGCTGCTCTAGGACCAAAGATCTAAAAAATTGCCCCACTAAAGTCCAAAGTAGGAGATCCTCTAACAGACAAAATCAAACAACTTGAAAGAAAGTAGTCGAACACTAACTCAACTCTGTATTCCGAAGACAGACATGCAGACCCACAACTAGATCAAATACTTGAGAATAAACCTGTAATAACAGAGCTAGATGATGAACCCACAGAGACCAACCTCCTTGAGGCTAAAAATAAACTAGCAAGCGGCAAGGCAACAGGAATAGACAACATTTCCCCTAAAATCCTAAAGAAAAACATAAATGTGCTCGTCCCCCACTTCTAGCTCAGGGTGCATGGAATAGGGCAACTGTCTTCTTTCCAGGCATGTTGTAGGAGTCAAAAAGGTTCTGGGCTTCTAGCTCATGGCACAACGAATAGGGTCACTTTCTTTTTCCCCAGGTGTGTCATAGGGGTAGCTAAGAAAAGTTAGGAGCAGGGCTGACACTCTGTCACCTGTGAAAAATAATTGTTATTGCATGTGTTGTTTTGATTTCTTACTTTTTTATTTTCTGTCAAATGGTCTTCAAGGAGATGAAGAATGCAGGCCAGCGGACATTGCACCTTTGTTCTTTAGCCGTAAATTCCTATATGACAGGAAATGCTAGATGTACATCACTGCAGAAGGGCCCACATATCTGATAGAAGAATGATGAACTAATTGGTCCAGAAGTGTATGCTATACCGAGACCGTCGGGCGTCTATTGGAGCCTGATAATGGCTATACTATGTTTTGCTCTCAGCAGACATACATGGTGATACTGGGAATACCGCAGCACTGAAATTCTTCCCTTCACGGACTAAACATGCATTCATAAACAGCCCTAGCTAAGGTAAGGCAACCATGCTTTTGCAACACAAAAACACAGACACACGAGTTCGTTGTCACCTCTTTTACTAAACTGAGGAAGGCATGTGGTTTTGTCAGAAAGGCCATGGGCGACCAAGAGTAGACCTAACTTAAATTTAATATTAGGCTAGTCCTCTTCATCATAGCTTATGATGAACCACTTAATGACTTATGATAACTTCACATAAGTGACAGCAATAATTAATAAAAACTCACTTCAGACGTTGGAGGTCTCCAGATTTGCATGCATAAAACATGTCTTGAATATCCATTCTCTGCTGCAGCGGAGCACAGTATCATAAAAACAAAGTATGATCTAGCTGGTTACAGACGAATGATGACTGCTATCAACTACTACTTCTTTTGATTTGCAATATTCAACATCTATAATTTCCTGTTATAGTTCAGTTACATGGGGGAAACTTCCGTCTTGTTTACAAAATTTTCTTCCAACAAGGATACCACTAAAATGCTAATGACAAATTAACCATGATAGTCACGGAAAAACCCAAAGAAAACCCCAGCTTTCATTTATACCACTGGTCATACTTCGAATAATCTATGATTAATAAAAAAAAATATATGAGACGTCACTTGAAGTATTTTTTAGTCGTAAATATTTCTATTTAAAAAAAATATGAAGTAGCTTTAAATAGCCCCCCCCCCACACAAAACTACGCAGAAAGTGGTTATAGTTTTACGTGATTATGTGTCCAAGATATTTGTAACGATCTAATTGCTAGTGTATTAGAGCCACTCGGAAATATAACAGCAGAAAAGACAAATAGAAGGGCAAAAGACCGTACACTCACTCTCCCCTCACCACCGAAAGGTACACGAGGACAGAAAGAAGAAGAAGATCTAATTGCTGTAGTAACTCTTCAAGTATTTTATGTTTAGCACCCGTTCTTCTGTCATTTTGCTAATTATATGGGTTTTTGTTTTTTGCATGTTTATATCTAGTTCATATTCTTTATTTGATTAATCGACTTGATCTATTAATCTTTGTTATTCCTGTTCACGTTCTGCTAAAAAGACAGTGTCATTTCCATATCGTATGTTGTTTATTTAACCAATCACTCAAACTATGACAAACACGTGTTGATAGACAGGGGATAGACAATTAGGGTAGATCTAGGATGTGCCAGAGATACACTAATCGCTGTCATATATCTTCGAGTTCTACCCAGCTACCGAGCATTAAGGTTAGACATTATGTAGATCATGTAAGTAATTTGTCCAAAGTAACATACCAATGTGACCGTCGATGTCATTACTGTTCCTTTTCTGTTATATGTTTTAATTTTGCTTTAATTGTTGTCGTGATAAAGGCCTTTTGATCGAAATGTCGATTTGTGTCTCAAGTTATTAGCAAAACTTGGTTATCCTATTCCTGGATCTACCTATAAAATTAAAAACTGAGAAATTTTGGCAATCACACAAACGTTATTATTTTAGTTACTTCCCTTTTACTTGAATTCAGATGTGATAGTGACAGTTGCACTGGTGTCGTATCATGGTGAAATGGAAACGACGTGGGTGGCACTGGCTTACCATAGTAGTGACCACCTACCATACGCGGTAACAATCACAAAAGGGCAGAACTGTAGAAATAACAAGAGACAACATGCCTTTAAATATAAGCGCAACGAAGAGTCAATCTTGAGCAAATTGTGACAACTGGCATGGCAAAGAAATACAGTGAGGCCAAACATATGACAAAATGTCAAGATATACAAAAATAGGTAGGTGTGTTACAAAAATAAAACATAAAACAACTTAACAACGAGATACAGGGGCAGACGACGTTTCGACTATAAAGCTTTCATCAGGACAAACAAATGACCACAATAAAACAAATCTTACATGGAGACAAATAGGGTTGTAATGAGGACAATAGCAGATAGGTAATGGAGGAAGCAAAGATGTGGAAGCATGACAGGTGAGAAAAACGTTTGGGAGAAGTTAGTAGTAAGTAGGGAGGAGAAAGTAGACTGAAGAAAGTGAGATGGACAAAGGAAAAGATATGGTAGCAAGTAAATTAAAAGTACATTAAAAATACTTACCTCAAAAGGGGCAACAGAGAATGAATGCTACAGCCAAGCAATCATAATGTAAGGGAAGAGTAAAATGAGATGATACGAGGGATCAGGTGGGAGAGAGAGAAAGGGGAGAGAGAAAGAGGCAAAAAAAGGCAGGAACAGAAGAGAAAGAGCAAACAGCAGGAAGAGAATATGAGCAGATAATGGTGATATATGAGAATAAAATAGTGCAATAACTTAACTGATGCAGAGACTGGTCTCAGTTCCTTCCATCTGAATGATCACACACATTATGGCAACAGAGTAAAAAATATCCATGATGTATCCATGATGATGAACTTGTCTCATTGGAGAATGTAAAAGAGACCATAAAGAAGATATCAAATGGTGCTCCAGGACCAGATGGAATACGCTACAGCCTCCTGAAAAATATTGCAGCCGACCAGCTTAAAACAATTGGTGATGATGTCAACAACAGTCTGAAAATAAGACGAATACCAGAGGCTACACTGCTACACAGTGGCTACACAGCTACCCTCTCCCCCTGGCAAAGCCAGGCAAAGACACCTCCGACATCAAGAGTTATTGTAGCATCACCTTACAAAATGTCTACGGCAAGGTGCTGGAGAAGATAATCGCTATAAGACTGGAATTCGATTTGGAAAATAGAAGCCTACTTCCTGACACTATGTGCATACAGGCCGGGGAGAGACACGACCACAAATGACATTCTCGCCTATGACATCTACGAATGATTTCAGAAAAGGAGGAAACCGACTCCGCAGTCACATGTATACAAAGTTCAAGATTGGCAACACTGCCATGTGTACATGTGGACAGGCAGCACAGAGTGCCAAACATATACTTCAAGAGTGTTCTGAGCATGAAACGCTGAGGCAGACATATTGGCCAGAGGAAACAACACTGGAATCAAAGCTCTATGGGACACTGTATGAACTACAAAAGACAGTGAGTTTTATTAAGGAGACAGAATTACAGATATAGAGATGTTTCAAGTGAACGAAAGAAGAAGAAGAAGAAGAAGAAGAAAAGGAGGAAACAGTGGTCGCTACGGTCGACCTAGAAGATGCTTACAACAGAGTCCGCTTTGGCCAGCTAATACATCTGCTAAGCGAACTCAGCATCGACTTGTGGATAATTCGATGAAAAAATGGTGTTAATATCCAGGTCTGTTGCTCAGAGATTGGTATCCTGGACATTAGAGATCAAAACTATAGCAACGGGATTACCACAGGAATCGCCACTATCACCTGTACTCTTTATCGTCTACACATACAAAATAGCGCAGTTTCAAGACACTGGGCCCGGCAGGATCCTAACATATGCGGATGACCTCTTGCTGTACAAGCACAACAGAAACAGAAGAGACATGATTGATGACGTTCAGCATAATCTAGAAGATTTGTCTCTCTGGTGTACTAACTACAAGGCAGTTATCAATCCCACCAAGGCAAACATCGTCTGGTTCTCACTGAGCAACAATATAGTCATAGACACATTACTAGCAGTCTCCTGCATGGACATCAACATTGGCAGGGAGCAGACTATGAAATATCTAGGCATCACTTTTGATAGAAGTCTAGCTTTCGCGAAACATGTGGACAATATCATTCAGAAAGATGGGAAGGATGTCAGTGCAGTCAAAATCATAGCATCTGCAGAGATGCCGCAGCGAACTCTTTTTCAGATGATGCAGGCAGTGGTATTATCTGTGTTGGACTATGATTTAGATTTACTGACACTGTCGCAATCACAGGTGGATAGATTGGAGAGAGTTCAAAACGAAACCACGAAAGCTGTCTTAGGACGCACAAGAGATACACCTATCATGACCATGCGGTTTCTCCTAGACCTACCGAGCATCACATCAAGACATAAAATAGCTCAGGTTAAAGAATACTTCAATGTCGGCCAATAATAATCATCACCTCTTACACCGATTTATAGACAACACAAAAGGAAGGCGTATCAAGAGAGGAAGGTCTTGGATGGCAGAAACAGAAGATACCCTACTCAGAGTTTGTGAACTGGATGGAGTGGGAAGAGGCTGTGAATGGGTGCCCCTTGGCAAAGAGAGAAAGTTATAACAGTTGTGATACAGATGGGAAGAGAGTGCCGCGACTGGGCTGCCAACAGAACAGAGGGAATGATCCAAGAACTCATACTGCAGTACTCGAAGCCTCACGATACAATAATTTACACAGACAGCTCAGTAATACAAGAAAGAAACAGGTGTGGTTGGGGTTTCGTGGCATACCAAAATGGCAAGAAATTAGCATAGAAGTCAACAGCGTACTCCACTAGAACATCGAGTATGAGAATGGAAATAGAAGCGGTATCATCAGCTTTCACTTGGCTGGCGTCGCAACCACCAACATACTCAGTGATTCTATCGAACTCTCAAAGTATGCTGCGCAAGATAGAAAAGTTTATGATCAGAACTGAATGGGTCACTCTTCTCAACAAAGCACAGGGCATTACATGAATGTCATGCTGTGGTCAGGGAAAACGAAAGAGCCGATGTGTTGGCTGGTAAAACCTTGGTGAACGGCACCGAGATAAGAAGAGACATGATTGAATTGATTAGAGCATTCATGGATACCCTACCAGAAGACGAGGAGGAGGTCGAACGAGATAATGTAGATATTCAGGGAATGGTAGAGATGGGATTGACTAGAGATGATGGGAGAAAGTGCTCCCTCTCCGGAAAAATCAGAAGAACGCGTAATCAGCAACTGACTGGGACACTGAGCTTATACACTTTTAGATGTCTGACGGAACGGCAAGCAGAGCATATATGGGAATGTATGCCCCCAGTGCTGTGACGCTTGTTCCTAATCAAGAATCAAGTGTTATTTTTTTTCTGGAGATTGTCCACAGTAACGACCACCTAAAATCACGGCTAAAATAAAAAACATGACCTAAATGTGGCTTATTTGAATTCTGTTGGTAGCTCTTATACCGACGATTGATCACGGTCCGAGGGTATCATCCGGTGAGTTGGTGTTTTACTCCATATCATCCGGTGAGTTGGTGTTTTAGTCATGGTCCGAGGGTATCATCCGGTGAGTTGGTGTTTTAGTCATGGTCCGAGGGTATCATCCAGTGAGTTGGTGTTTTACTCATGGCCCGAGGGTATCATCCGGTGAGTTGGTGTTTTAGTCATCGTCCGAGGGTATCATCCGGTGAGTTGGTGTTTTAGTCATGGTCCGAGGGTATCATCCGGTGAGTTGGTGTTTTAGTCAACAACTAAATTGATTAAATGCTTGTTATAATTTAATGGTGTGGGTTAAACCCTACAACCATTCCTCGCTCATCTACAGACTTGTGCGTCGCTGAGTCTAGTTCACCATTGATTGTTGTCTAAATTACACCATCATCCGTTACATGATAGTCTTTGTAAAAAAACCTTGTAGAATTTTTCATGATTTCATTACTTCTTTGTAATTAGTTCGTGACAGACTCCAGTATCCCCCTGCTTGTCAGACAATCTCATCGACTTCACGTGTCTTTAGCAAAAATAAGCAATTTCCAGCCGGAACTGACAAAACCCACCTTTAAGACATGTCTCACTGGTAAAAAACACTGTGCAAACGGAATGGTTTAAATAGAAATCACGCAGGGTGGTCTTCGATATCCGACTGCTTTAATTCGGAAATGGAAAAAGCTAATCTAAGATGGTGACTATTGGATGTTTCAGTGAAATACCCATTAAGGATAGAAGGATTTAAGGTATAAATGGTCAATTATCCCATTAGGGATACACGGATTTTAGGTATAAATGGTCAATTATCCCATTAGGGATAGAATCATTTAAGGTATAAATGGTCAATTTTCCCATTAGAGATATAATGACTAAAGGTATAAATGGTGAGCATTCCCATTAGTGATAGAATGACTAAAAGTATAAATGGTAAATTTTCCCATTAGGGATGGAATGACTAAAGGTATAAATGGCCAGTTATCCCATTAGGGATAGATGGATTTAAAGTATAAAGGGTCAGTATTGTGATTGGGAAGATGGGTGTTTGGAGGTTTCACATCCTCCCTTAACTAATTAGAACACGCCTTTTATTACCAGGAACTTAGTAAAATGGTGGGTCATAAGCCCCCGAAACATGTCAGATGAGATTGGAGAATATATAAGAAACATGTGAGGTGAGATTGGAGGATATATAAGAAACGTGTGAAGTGAGATTGGAGAATATATAAGAAACGTGTGAAGTGAGATTGGAGAATATATAAGAAACGTGTGAGGTGAGATTGGAGGATATATAAGAAACGTGTGAAGTGAGATTGGAGAATATATAAGAAACGTGTGAAGTGAGATTGGAGAATATATAAGAAACGTGTGAAGTGAGATTGGAGAATATATAAGAAACGTGTGAAGTGAGATTGGAGAATATATAAGAAACGTGTGAAGTGAGATTGGAGAATATATAAGAAACGTGTGAAGTGAGATTGGAGGATATATAAGAAACGTGTGAAGTGAGATTGGAGAATATATAAGAAACGTGTGAAGTGAGATTGGAGAATATATAAGAAACGTGTGAAGTGAGATTGGAGAATATATAAGAAACGTGTGAAGTGAGATTGGAGAATATATAAGAAACGTGTGAAGTGAGATTGGAGAATATATAAGAAACGTGTGAAGTGAGATTGGAGAATATATAAGAAACGTGTGAAGTGAGATTGGAGAATATATAAGAAACGTGTGAAGTGAGATTGGAGAATATATAAGAAACGTGTGAAGTGAGATTGGAAACATGCAAGGTGAGATTGGAGAATATATAAGAAGGTACAACTGGGCTTTGCCATTACAGCCTTACGAGTATGACAGCAGAACATATGTTGCAAGAATGTCCCCAGTGTGTAGAACTGAGAAACAAAACATGGCCCACCCCAATCAGCGTCGAAGAGAAACTGTATGGCACAGTGGACACTCTAAAACAGACAGCAGCCTATATCATAGAGTCCGGAGTCCCAACCTGACTGAGTGATGATCGCTGAAGAAGAAGTCGTTAAAGGAGAGGTTTTTAAATCGTTGAAGGAGAGGTTTTTAAATCGTTGAAGGAGAGGTTTTTAAATCGTCGAAGGAGAGGTTTTTTAAATCGTTGAAGGAGAGGTTTTTAAATCGTTGAAGGAGAGGTTTTTAAATCGTTGAAGGAGAGGTTTTTAAATCGTTAAAGGAGAGGTTTTTAAATCGTTAAAGGAGAGGTTTTTAAGTCGTTAAAGGAGAGGTTTTTAAATGTTAGAGGTTTTTAAATCGTTAAAGGAGGGGTTTTTAAATCGTTAAAGGAGAGGTTTTAAATCGTTAAATGAGAGGTTTTTAAATCGTCAAAGGTTTTGCCCTTATTTTGGCTACAATCCGAGTACTGAAAGTCATGTTTTGATTTGCTGAGGGATGTGGGGGGGAGGGGGTGGTTAACCCCCCAACTCCCTTATCTACAGACTTGTTTCTGGGAAAAATTTTGTTATAAAAGGTAAGTATAAAACAACCTTTAGCAGACAGAAATTGCCCAGACTTAACTATCCCGAACACCTTCACACAATATTAAAGGCAACGTTTAATCGATTTCCACGATTCTGTTACTAACTACCAGAGTGCACTTCGATTTACGGGTTCCGCGATACTAGAGTGATGCTGTTATAGGTATATTTTTTCGTGATCTCGCGGTCTGAAGTTTCCCCTTTGACCTTTTATATTAGCATAATTAAATAATAAATAGCTGTTCTGTATATCGTAAAGGCAAAGTCGTGACCCGTGTAACTTGTCTAAAATAGGCAGATTTAAAGTTGGAATTTTGGAATTTAAATCTTGGAATTTCTATGCAAGAAATCCTGGCTATAAATGGATTGCAACAAATAGGAAATAATTTTTGTACAAACGTCTCCTGTAGTATTTTTATTTTTCGGTGTCTTGTTTTGCATTAAATCAAGTGGGGAAAGAGTTGATAATACCGGCTCTTTAATTTGCTATTACATTTTTGGCGTTCGTTCTCAAATTCCTAGCGATTACCAAGATATAGTACGGACAGTGGAATGCAGTATGAAATATTTTACATCTTTTCTGCGATGTCTGCGTTTTTTGGCCGGACTCATCGGACTTCATCACGGTTTCTGGCTTGCTCTGACCCTGTATGGGATAGAACCGCCAGCTCAATCTGAAAACCTCCTTAGTCGTATCTTTCGACATGCATGATAAGTAACAATGTTCTAATCTTTGATCCCATCTTGGATCCTGTTACACTCGAACATGTCTTGCGATACTGCGGTGGTAACTGATAATCTAAGAGATTTTACCAATTTCACTTAACAGTGGGCGATCGTAGGCATATCGCTAGTAGGCCAACCGTACGTTGAAACCTGTTTATAAAGATTTACAACACTACACGCTCGGCCACCAATCTAAAGACAAGCGCAGTCAAACTTTTGTTGAACTTTTACTGGTTTCTGTTCCCGAGTCATTAGGGATCATTCTACTAATGTGACAAAATGTAACTTTCCCCGTGATTTCCATTGGTTGCCAACACAAAATATACTCAAAGTAACCAATTAAAATCGCGGAGAGTCCAATTATTTTCATCATCATCAGGTGCCATGCCGGCTGGCGTAGGCGATCATGGCTCTCCACATCTCTCTGTCCATAGTATTATGTATCAAGGTCATTGTTGTTTTCTTGCCCTGCCAGGATTCAAACTATCTAATATTTTCTCACGTTGTCGCCCTCTGTCTCTGTTGCCTTCAATTATACCTGTTGTGACTATGTTCTCGAAACCTGCCTGTCGCATGAAGTGGCCGAAAAAAAAGAAGATTGTCTTTTTCTTATATGATTGATTAAGATCCGTTTCGCATTTGACTCTTTCAACACCTCTACATTAGTTTTTCTAGCAGTCCATGATATTCTCAGCATTCTTCTGTAGAACCACATCTCTGTTGCATCTAACTTCCCACTTTTCAGTTTGTTTATTGTCCAAGTCTCGCACCCATATGTTAGTATATGGGTTATATAGCTCTGCAGAACTCTATTTCTCACCTCTAATGATAATGGTGATATTACACAATATATTTTTCATTTTTCTGAATGTTATTTTTGCCTGTCCTATTCTGCATCTTATTTCTGTTGAACTTCTTCCATCTGCTGTTATCGTTGTACCTAAATATTTGAATTGGTGGAAATTACTTTACTTTGGAAGAATGAATATCAATGAGACTAAATGGCCGTATTGTTGAGAAATTTGCTGTCAATATTGACTTGAAACGCGAATTTACGCGTAATCATCGCGATAATTTATCGTATGAAGGCGAATTCCAGAAACGGTGGACAGCATAGAAAATGGTGAGACTAGTAGAAAACTATGGTCATCCACTTTATCTCAAGTCGTCTCGATTAATCTTGCCACTGGTTTCAAGTGAGATTCGACAAGTGAATTAAATGGGCGTTGTGCACAACCCTTCCTCAATTACAATCAAAATCTCCAGCGCAAGACAATTTCACATCCACTCCTAGTCAAGAACACAATTCTAACTGAATTTCAAAAGTGGTTGTAACAAATGGTTATCATCACTTGTTGTGGATGAATAACAACATCGACTCGGCGACAATCGGTCACTGAGAAAAATATCAAAATGACGAACCAAATGTTTCATTTGCTTATGTCTTGGAAGTCTACGAACTAGAAACGAACCAGGCACAAGTCACCATTGTGCTAGTTTCCTGCAGAAACTATTCTACTTTTCTGAAGTCCACGGAATAGCAGAGGATCATAGGATACCTAAACACGTGAGCCATATATATATATATATATATATATATATATATATATATATATATATATATATATATATATATATATATATATATATATATATATAAACACCATGACCCTTACTGAGAAATGTGATGCCATGAAACCGGAAAAAGCTGTCTAAAACACGCAATATTTCCGGTTCCCAACAGGAAACAGATGTCGCTTCCAGTCTCTGGAGACTGACAGGAAAAGGACATGTCATCATTTACTAGTCACATGACTATTCCACTAGTGGATTTCAGTATCTAATCAAACGCAGCGGTTGTCCCCGGGACCGACCAACGTAATGTGAATATTCGCGAAGGTTCTTCAGTCGAAATGTGTTCTCATGAAACACCAGGTCCTGGCAATCTCATAAAAACACACCAAAATATGTCGAGTTTTCTAAGCAGTTGTTTAGGTCATGGACATCACAAGAGATTGCAGACATCAATACCAGGGACAGTCAACTCTAGAACATCGATATCGTAAAGTTCCCACTGAGCGTGAAAAATACATTAGTCGATTGCTGTCTCGGTCGGTTACTCGCACTACAGTCTAAAGGGAATTGGTTCAATCAATCGATCAATATTTCATTTTTGCACTCAGAACATTTTTTTTTCAGGTTTTTTTTCCCTGTCTTTTTTTAAAGTTACTTTAGTATTAGACTTCAACATTTTCTGCAGTGAAAGGGCCTATTTTTATCATTCGTGAAAAGTGGCATCACCATATTGCAATGGATTATATCAATAGTTCTGTAGGATTTTAATATCTAGAAAACTTGATGTATTGTTAGGTTGTCTTAGTCATCTTCTTCATTATTATTATCATTTTTTTCTCCCTTCATTTCTTGTTCTTTATCATCAACATCATCGAATCCAATCTCCTTCTCTTTAGTCTTCACCTCTTCCTTCTTTTTTCTTCTCCTGCTACTTCTTCTTCTATTCTTATTTCTTCTCCTCTTGCTCTCTATTTTCTTCCATTGTCCCGGGTTTCTTGGCAATTTTCTCGCAAAGAGAGGCGGTAAAGATTAGCCTAAAATTTGTGGTAACGTAAATTATGGACATCTCTTTAGTGCCATATACATTAGTGTTTTGCCAGTGCCTGCTATTACAATTTCTCATATCAGTGTTCCAGGTCTCCAGTTGTACGTATTCCTAGGGCTCGTTCCAGTCCAGGCCTCCAGTTGTACGTGTATTGTAGAATACGATACCAACACTATATGAGATACCAAAGTTGTGCAAGCATGAAACAGCAACAATAAAATAACAACAATGATGGTGAGGATAATGAAGATGATAATGGTGATGATTAAATAATTATACTAGTTGTGAGTAATTAGCTCTTGACATCCCTTTCTGATAAAAGCACATGATTTTCTTAGTTGTGTAACAGAGGCGACAACCAGACTTATATAAGCTTGTCACATAGGTATACTGGTTGGTGCATGCAGTTTATAGATTAATGTTTAGTCCCTGAAGGTAGACATTTCTAGTAACGTCAGTATACCATGATTACCACGTCATGTCAGGAGCACAACACACTTCTAGGCAAACTATTTTTTTTTGTGGTCAGATTTATTGACCAATCCTCATTGATAGCACATTTAACATTTCCCGTCACCTAGAAGTTTTCCACACAAGAACAAAGAAGCAATGACCCCTGGCTTGAACCTCTTCATCATCCATGAGGATTATTTGATAGAAGATAAAAGCAAGAAATTGTGACAATGATGATTTTTTACTTCAGGTCACAGGTTGTCAGACTATCCCCTCAACTTAATCTTACATGCCTGGAAAGAAGACGATGGCCCTATTCCGTGCACCCTGAACTAGACGTCCAGACCCCAGTTGTCCCACGGATGAATAAAATATTAATGAAAGTTTTGCAAAAGTTAAACAAGAACCAAGTAGCAATAATAAAACAAACACTAAATTTTTAAATTTTTATTTTATTTTCGCAATTGTTATCAAGGACATCGTAATGGTTTCATAATCTTTATATAAAATCATTTGTAATTAGTAGATACATCACTGGCGCCTTTTTCGGAATAGTTACACTTAACACTTGTTGACATCGTGTAAAGTGGCTGTGGGGTTAGTAGTTGGAGTTTTGGTACATGTTACTCCATTAACCCCTTCTGTGCGGCCATTGATATTGCAAGGTTATTGAGAAAAAAATCTTGTTTTAGGAAATTGTGAACAAGAAGTTATATTTTCATCAAAGATGAATTTCTCTATACAGATGAACAGATACGTCACAACCATTGAAAATGTGAGCATCAGAAGATTATAACATATCTCATACATACATACACACACGCACGCACGCACACACACGCACACACACACACACACACACACGCGCGCGCATATATATATATCCAATCCCCATTCAAGGTTCGTCTTCTCCGTCTTCATCGTTCATTCTCAAACTCCCGCTGGATCTGTTTTGTAGCAAGACAATGGTCCCACTAGATTACCAGCACGATGTTGTCCAAAGAATTAAAATGCGCTGTGTCACGGTGTTATTTGCGCAATTAGCCAGACACATCCGTCTTTGGTGGTGTTAAAGTTTCAATTTAAAGCTAAACAGAAACTATTTTAAAGTCACCAACGGTTCGTAGGTCGACCTAGCCTAAGGAAAATATTACCAGATATTCTGTGAAAATAAAGATGTCCATCTTGATGTTGACCCTTTAATGACAACAAACACACACACGCGCGCACGCGCGCACACACACACACAGAATTAGAAGAAACTATCCTAAGGAAGTACTTATTTTCTGTGAGAATAGATACAAAATATAAAATCCTTTTTTTAGGAACATCCATCTCTTTCTTTGACTCGTGTGAAGTCCATATTTCTAGAAGTCTATTGAGTAGCCTAAATGATTATTCTGTTAGATTTGATGGCACACTGTACCCAATACTACATCTCAAAAGTATGGCAGAATGAACTGTAGCACATTTCACTAGCTTTGCCCATCTTTAAAATCACATGTTTCAGCATATATATATATATATATAACACATTTAATTAAAGTTGAAAATAGCGCTGACCCTACGACTTAATTTTTTCATTCAATTTGATTCATTGGTTTCAATTTTTGCTTATTTGCTATATAAAGTCTAGTTGTCACCACACCTCACATACACAAAATAGGATGTGTACAATCAATTATATGTCGTAATTTACACATTATTTACGAGTATTTATCATACATTTGGCATTAATTAAACGTGAAATTTTCACTCTCAAACGCAAGACAGACGACGTTTAAGGATGTATCCGGTGTAATGTCTGAAGTGATAAAACGTCTTTTCTCGAGACACAATAATAGCATGCCGAAAAAGACATTCATGCACAAAAAATGGACATGATGCACAAATATAAATTATAAATTTTTGGTTCTAACCAAAAACACCATCATATGCAAAAAATGGCATTAATACGTAAGACGGTCACTCCAATAATTACATTTGCTTGAGGGTAAAGCTAGCGAAACGTGATATAATAACATGTTATTATAGACAATTCACTAAAAAAAAAACCAGATGATTTAATGGATTCCATTATTTGAAAAAATTTTTTTTTTTTTTTTTTGCAAAAATGTTCCCTATTTATTGTTTTTTTCAATGGATGTTTTTAACAATGTGAATAAAGCAGTCGACATACACACACGTACGCACGCACGCACGCACAAGCACGCACGCACGCACACGCACCCGTAGATAATGTTCAAATGTCCTTCTCAAATTCAGAAAATAATATCATGATTTTACGCACTAGAAATTTCTTAAAATGGTGGATAAACACATCCTCCTCTTAACCAAATGGTGGATAAACACATCCTCCTCTTAACCAAATAGTGGATAAACACCACCTTCCCCCTTAACGAAATGGTGGATAATATCCCCTCCCCGTAACCAAATGATGGATAAACACCACCTTCCCCCTTAACGAAATGGTGGATAATATCCCCATCCCGTAACCAAATGGTGGATACGCACCGCCCTCCACATAACCAAATGGTGGATAA
The DNA here is from genome assembly GCA_034231615.1 of Meghimatium bilineatum. Taxonomy (NCBI): domain Eukaryota; kingdom Metazoa; phylum Mollusca; class Gastropoda; order Stylommatophora; family Philomycidae; genus Meghimatium; species Meghimatium bilineatum. Next base: position 27,994,152 of record CM067303.1, read on the forward strand.
ACAGCCCCGTCCCATTAACCAAATAGTAGATAAACACCTCCTCACCCTAACCAAATGGTGGATAAAACCTCATAACCTTAACCACATGGTGGATAAACATCTCTTCCCCTTAGCCAAATGATGGATAAAAACCTCCTCTCCGTATCCAAATGGTGGATAAACATTCCCCCCCCCCATTAACCAAATGGTTAGATTGTGTTTGACTACCACTCTCGCCCTTTAGCGATCTGTCGCAAAACGGTCATAAACTTTCTCACGAATAAGAGAAAATTACACACAAAAATAAAGAGTAATTTTATTGAAGGTCCCCAGCCCTCCCACTTTTCTTACAGAAAACGTATCTACGGCCCTCCAATCAGAAATAACATACAAATGTAAAAGGCATACAAAAATAAACAATGATATAATCAGAAAATTCAAAAAAAAAATTCAATTTAATCAAATAGCCATTATGAAATATGACAAGCATTAATTACAATCAGCGTTACTACTTCTGGGCTATTCTGTCTTTGAAACTGGGGTATTTTTAAAATGTTGAGTGGTAACGCTGATTGCAATACATAACAAATGAATAAACATCAGAAATCATGTTATCATCTGATGAATAATGTCACGAGTATCACAATAAAAATGATGGTGGCTAAATTAATAGCATAAAAAACGTGCATGATCACAGATGCTCTTAAGGATGTGGAGTTTCAGAGAGGAAATATCGCGTAGAACTCCGATGAGAGACCATCTTATTGACATTTATCAACAGACAGACAGTTATCAAATGTCTCCACATACTAATTTATCATATATTTCAATAGACAGACTTATTTATTTAAAAGTCCCCCCTCTTCCCCCCCCCCAAAAAAAAATATATATATAAAATGTTTAAACAGAAAACTAATTTACCAAATGTCTCAACAGACAAACTAATTTACAAAATGTCTCAACAGACAAACTAATTTATCAAATGTTTCAACAGACTCACTAGTTTACCAAATGTCTCAACAGACTCACTAATTTACCAAACGTCCCAACAGACAAACTAATTTATCAAATATCTGGACAGACAAACTGATTTATGAAATGTCCGAGCAGACGAATTGAATATCCAAACAGATTAGTTTATCAAACATCGACCAATACAGGTAAATGTAGCTAGATGCTTGCAAATTGTAAGCAATCTCCGGAAAGTAATTTCACAAAATCACATGCTTTTTTTCCCCAGCTAAAATTGGATAAAACTCCACAAATTATGCTAACAAACGAAATACGTAATTAGAAAACTCGACTTAGGCCGGTTATACTCGAACTAAGCCATAGATCGCATATGTGGGCCACAGCTTATTAGCTGGGGACAACCAATAAACAATGAGAGCCACGGACTTGTATGAATGGGCCACAAAAAATTCACTGTACTTATCCAATTTGATCCCGCCGAAGGCAGACATGCCGGGCCAATGGCGCAAATAAAACAGCGACACAACGCATTTCCGTGCTCTAGACTACATCCTGTTGGAAATCTAGCAGGGCCATTATCTGGCTATAAGGGAGATCCAGCGGGAGTTTGAGAATGAACGTAGAAGGAGAGATTCAAGTAGTAGTAGTAGTAATAGTAGTATTAGATGTGGTAGCAGCAATAGTAATAGTAATAGTAGTAGTAATAGTAGCATTGGAGGTGGTAGTAGTAATAGAAATAGTAACAGTAGTAGTAATAGTAGTATTGGGGGTGGTAGTAGTAATAGTAATAGTAATAGTAGTATTTATCTTTGTGATGTGTCCTGTGCAGAGAGATGTCCTCACTGACACTATGTAAGATGTCCTCTCATCTCATGTCATCTCTGTTCATGTCATCTCTGACATCTGGCATCCAGCATACACCATCTAAATGGTCTACCTATTTTTCCATTGTCATGGAACCATTCCCTCAATTATGGTCTTTTCGAGGCTGTTGTGTAGTTTGATATTGTCAAAATATTGTAATTATCTAGAAAAAAACCTTGTTGCTTTGCCATTTACTATTTCTATCAATTATTTTAAAATGTCTCTATTAGTAATTTGTTTTGTCCATGGAATTTTGAGGATTTTTCTGTCACATTTTGTTTAAAAAGTTGCAATTGTTTTTCTTGCCTTATTAGTAATTGTCCAAGATTCACAGCCATGTATTGCAACTGGGAATATACATATTCCAAGGAAAGCTATTTAAATCATCATCATCATTAAGTGCCGTTTCCTCAACGAAGGTTGGCTGCAACGTATCTCCAACATCTCGTGTCTCTTGTCTTGGTCGTGCACTCTGCTAGACTGTAACCTATCCATCGTGTGATGTTACTCTCATACTTGTATCTCTGCCTACCTCTTGCTCGCTTTCCGTTATTTTACCCTCAATTAAGGTCTTCAATAAGGTGTCATGTCTTTTAATGTGTCCAAAATATTTTATTTGCCTGATCTTTATTTCTCATAGTAGATCTTTCTTCATATTAAGTGTCTTTAGCACCTCTTTATTTGTTTTCTTCTCTTTCCTTGATGTTCTCCCTATTCTTCTATATACCCACATCTCAAAGGCATCAATTTTATCTTCTAATTGTTTATTTAGTGTTCATATTTCTGAGCCATACATTAATATAATTCTCATTTGCTATTTAAATGAAGGCTATAAAAATGATACATATTAAAAAAATAATACAGATTTTATTACAGTAAAACATATTCTGCTATCTTTCGTGCTACATTTGACGATTATTTGAGGACAAAGGGTGAAAGCCACACAGATAAGTAGGTCTCTAATGTTGGACTCGGACATTAAAAGGTTAGTAACCACTGTCTTGAGATACAAGAAGAAATGGCATATTAAGATAACGTCGTAGATTTTATGAAAACACAAATTAGAAATTGAGCACAGTTGTTGAAGAATTACACGTCAATCGATAATACGTGACGTCACTCGATAATACGTGACGTCACTCGATAATACGTGAGATTGCTGTATAACTATATAACCATAGTACTTACTTAAAATATGAGGTCGAACAGCTTTACAAAAGGTAGGTGATTGTGTACAGCTTTACAAGGTAGCTGATTGTGTACAGCTTTACAAGGTAGCTGATTGTGTACAGCTTTACAAGGTAGCTGATTGTGTACAGCTTTACAAGGTAGCTGATTGTGTACAGCTTTACAAGGTTCCTGACTGTGAACAGCTTTACAAGGTAGCTGACTGTGAACAGCTTTACAAGGTTCCTGATTGTGAACAGCTTTACAAGGTAGCTGACTGTGAACAGCTTTACAAGGTTCCTGATTGTGAACAGCTTTACAAGGTTCCTGACTGTGAACAGCTTTACAAGGTTCCTGACTGTGAACAGCTTTACAAAAGGTAGCTGACTGTGAACAGCTTTACAAGGTTCCTGATTGTGAACAGCTTTACAAGGTTCCTGACTGTGAACAGCTTTACAAGGTTCCTGATTGTGAACAGCTTTACAAAAGGTAGCTGACTGTGAACAGCTTTACAAGGTTCCTGATTGTGAACAGCTTTACAAGGTTCCTGACTGTGAACAGCTTTACAAGGTTCCTGATTGTGAACAGCTTTACAAAAGGTAGCTGACTGTGAACAGCTTTACAAGGTTCCTGATTGTGAACAGCTTTACAAGGTTCCTGACTGTGAACAGCTTTACAAGGTAGCTGACTGTGAACAGCTTTACAAGGTTCCTGATTGTGAACAGCTTTACAAGGTAGCTGACTGTGAACAGCTTTACAAGGTTCCTGATTGTGAACAGCTTTACAAGGTTCCTGACTGTGAACAGCTTTACAAGGTTCCTGACTGTGAACAGCTTTACAAAAGGTAGCTGACTGTGAACAGCTTTACAAGGTTCCTGATTGTGAACAGCTTTACAAGGTTCCTGACTGTGAACAGCTTTACAAGGTTCCTGATTGTGAACAGCTTTACAAAAGGTAGCTGACTGTGAACAGCTTTACAAGGTTCCTGATTGTGAACAGCTTTACAAGGTTCCTGACTGTGAACAGCTTTACAAGGTTCCTGATTGTGAACAGCTTTACAAAAGGTAGCTGACTGTGAACAGCTTTACAAGGTTCCTGATTGTGAACAGCTTTACAAGGTTCCTGACTGTGAACAGCTTTACAAGGTTCCTGATTGTGAACAGCTTTACAAAAGGTAGCTGACTGTGAACAGCTTTACAAGGTTCCTGATTGTGAACAGCTTTACAAGGTTCCTGACTGTGAACAGCTTTACAAGGTTCCTGATTGTGAACAGCTTTACAAAAGGTAGCTGACTGTGAACAGCTTTACAAGGTTCCTGATTGTGAACAGCTTTACAAGGTTCCTGACTGTGAACAGCTTTACAAGGTTCCTGATTGTGAACAGCTTTACAAAAGGTAGCTGACCGTGAACAGCTTTACAAGGTTCCTGATTGTGAACAGCTTTACAAGGTTCCTGACTGTGAACAGCTTTACAAGGTTCCTGACTGTGAACAGCTTTACAAGGTTCCTGATTGTGAACAGCTTTACAAAAGGTAGCTGACTGTGAACAGCTTTACAAGGTTCCTGACTGTGAACAGCTTTACAAGGTTCCTGATTGTGAACAGCTTTACAAGGTTCCTGACTGTGAACAGCTTTACAAAAGGTAGCTGATTGTGAACAGCTTTACAAGGCTGCTGATTTTCACAAGGCTTGCACTATATCAATACCTGTGTGTACTACGTACGCCATTATTACTTTGGATGTCACCGCTGTTGAATGTCTGCCGTCTAATGCTTTTGTGTAAGTGCCATTATTTTTACTGTTTGTTCATAGCTTGTCTTGTATTTCTTTCGAAAAAGACCTTAAGGTTGAAACGTTGAAACTGTCTGCTATACCTTTATCCGAATTTTTTTCTTACCCATATCATATAGTCTGGGAATAATTAAAAGCTGATGGACCTTGTGTTTTATGTAAGTACTTACGAAGACTTTACATGGAAATGGTTCCTATCCACCTCTCTCCATTGACGGATAATAATGATATAATGAATACATAAATAGACAACCCGATGAACAATCAATACATAAATAATAATCAATTATGTACAATCATTTTATGTTATATACAAGCGTTGGTATTATCATTTAACAAAAATCTTACTGTATGTGTTTTGAAGAAAAAAAAACAATTAGAGGTAAAATGCAAGCCAGTAAACTCTTGGGTAACGGTGTCCTGTAGGAAATTTATACATTTCTGTAAATTTCGAACACCACTGTTTACAGATACACCTTTTACCTAAAAATAGCTCATCTTCTTCAGCATGTTCTATCTACACCAATTCCATTCTTTATTATATGAGTTGTTTTACACACATTTACATGCGCAAATCTTGTCTGCCAAGTCTAAATTCTGTGCGCCGAAGAATAAACATATGTGCGCTAGCGCATGGCAGTAATACTTTGCGGGAACATTGAGTATATCCATGCAAGGTATATCCATGCAAGGTATATCCATGCAAGGTATATCCATGCAAGGTATATCCATGCAAGGTATATCCATGCAAGGTATATCCATGCAAGGTATATCCATGCAAGGTATATCCATGCAAGGTATATCTATGCAAGGTATATCTATGCAAGGTATATCTATGCAAGGTATATCTATCCAAGGTATATCTATGCAAGGTATATCTATGCAAGATATATCTATGCAAGGTATATCTATGCAAGGTATATCTATGCAAGGTATATCTATGCAAGGTATATCCATGCAAGGTATATCTATGCAAGGTATATACATATATATATATATATATCTACATAGGACAAGGTGAAACCCCCTCATCTTCCTTTTATCCTCAGGAACTTAGAGCACTCTAAAGCAAATACAAACATTTATGGTTACCCTTCCTTGTTCCCTCTTATTTCTCTAGTAATATTTCCTCTACCTTTTTATTTATGTAGTAGTTTTTCCAAAGGACAGAACAAAATGATAATAAACTCGTTGGAAGTGAGTTTACAAAATTAAAAATAAATAAATTGTCTGTCTCGTAAGTCATAATGTTAAATACACACACAAACACACATGGTGTCTATAAAGTCGCGGTGCACTGATGTTACATTAATCCCCACTAAATACGTACAGTTCATATGACGTGATGTCACCGCTAGTGTATGTGAGTGCACAGTGACGTTGTAAACACCTTGTATATATATATCCAAGGTACATTTATCCAAGTTCGATATATCCACAGAGCATCGTGAGACAGGTAGTAAATAAAATATGGTCATCTGCCGCATTTCCAGTCGTCTAGATTCTTCTTGCTACTGGTTTCAAATGAAGTCCGACACATCCGTCTTCGGTGGGAATGGTTTCAAATGAGGTCCGACAAGAGAGTGAGGTCGACGCTGTGCTCAACTCTTCCTCATTTACAATCAAAATCCCCAATGCAAATCATTTTCACATCCACGAAAACTCACTAAAAGCGAATAAGTTGTACCAATGACTTGTGACCTCGAATACAATGTGAGCATGGGAAGAACTTGCACGAAATTGAGCCACATGCCACTGTGTCTGTGGGTCTCACCAATGGCTCACTAGACAAACAAACCATGCAACAGAAAACCTTAGTAGATAACATGCCTTTATATTGAGGTTATCTTCTTATAGAAGCTTCATGGTACGTCATCTATACAATCCCGTAGTCGTAACCTTCGATAACAGTTGCCATGTTGTTCCGACAGGCCGACGTTGTGCTTGAACTAGTTACGGGCACGGCTTGGGTGGGTCAACAAAGAAACCTGTCGCAAGGGCCAGAGATATGCCCTGATGTCGACGTATGTTTCGGCGGCATTAGCCTCGAAACACCATCGAGTCGAATGGCTGCTGGAACAGAGGGCGGAGTACTTATGGACATGTCCCACATGCTGTGAGTCCAGTTTTCTAATCAAGAATGAGCCACACGACGCTCTACAAAGACATCTCAACATTTTTTGAGAAGATGAGAAATTCAGCAGCTCAACAGTTGAAGAGTAGCCAGTAAGTCATGGGTAGACCCTGACTTCAGCTGAAAATATCCATACAGCTCTTCTCTCAGTGGTCACCGTTTCCTGATGTGGACAGTTGATCGTCGGTTTATGGAGTCACAGTCATGACGCACTATTTGTTACAGAAATATTAATATTGATTTATATGTAATGACGCATCGTCCTAATTTCCTAAATTTTCTTTCATTACTGTGTGTTTTCCTGTTAAGGAGTGCAGGAAGGCTGTTAAGGCTGTGGAAATAAGCGCCGCTATAGCAAAAGCTGTCGCCGCGACGTGTACGGGAAGAATTTTTTTATTGCACATCCGAAAGATACAAATCCTTGTCCTAAACCGCGGATTGAACCCGAGACCTCAGGAATCTGAGGCCGGCGTTCTAACTACATTGTAACTGCATCAATTCGGAATTTAATGATGAACATGCAGAGAAAGGACCAATTCACCACGTGACATGTTTGACCATAAAGAAATTAACCAACTAATCTTCTCTTATGGTAGCTGGGTGGCTAAAAATTGTTGAAATTAATTTTGAAAAATCATAATGCAACAAACGGGATTCGAACGAGGTCCTCTAAGATGGTACTTATCGCCTCGTAACTTGAGGCAACACGTTTTCCGTTTTCGACCTTGAAAGCGATCGGTAATGGAAGTGGCCGAAAAAGGTAAAACGTGATGACTTAAGTTGTAAAGGGAGTCGGTACCATCTGAGTGGATCCGGTTCAAATCCCGTGTGTTACATTACGATTTTTCACTTTAATAAATGATACATCATTGATGCCCCTCTATATTATTATTCATGAAACATGTTTTATTTGACCCAACAGCAACAGATCGCGAACCAGAAACAGCAAGCAAGTTAAAAAAGTAGTTAAGAAATTGAAATGATTACTAATACCCGAAAGTTGATACAGTGGCATATTGTCATAACTTTAATTTCTTGTGGAAGACAACGTGCAAGAAGCACCAGGCCAATGTCACATCGAGCAAGGAAAACAAAGGCAAGGGAATTGTACTGGCGCTAGCAGAATTCTTGAAATTGAGCTGGTCATTACTTGATTTACTGACTGTGCTGCTTAGTGGAACTGAAACACAAGATAGTGATGTAAACATTATAAAACAGATGTACAGTTATTTGCATAGTTAGTCTGTTGACTATACAATATACAATATTATTTGTATAGCTAGTCAGTTGACAATACAATATGCAAAATTATTTGTATAGTTAATCTGAAGACTATACAATATTATGTGTATAGTTAATCTATTGACTATATGTACAATCAATAAAAGGTAATACTGCTTGTAAAACTGTATGAAAATAGTAAAGTAAAGTAACCGATATCAATTATTAATGTTGTAGGGGTGTGAAATGATAGGTTAACGATCTCACATTTCAGTGGCTCTGCAAATGAAGGTGGTAGCCATCTCCTCTCCCTCGCAGTATTTACTTTCCGGATTAATCCGGTACCCATTTAAGGCTGGGTCGACCCGGATCTGAAAAACATTTCCGCCTCAACTGGGGAATGAACCCAGGACCACTCTTATGCGAAGCCAGTGCGCTAACCACTGCGCTACTTTGGCTATGAAAATAGTACTCACGTGGGAAACGGGTAATGCAGTTGTATTGAATAACGACTAACACACTATCACTGTCGGATGCTTTCGTGAAATAAAACACACAACAAAACACAGGATATAATCATACAAATAACAATACATAGGACATAATCGACGTTTCGAACCAAAAGTTCTTTATCAAGATACGCACATAACATAAAAAGACGACGAGTAGATAAGACTACACCACAACAAACGTACCCGAGTGAAATATGGATGTGAGATACCGAAAAGGATAAGAACAAGAAGTATATAAAAACGTAAATATTGGTGGGACGGAAACGAACAAAAAGATGACGGAACAAAATGAATAAAGACAATTTTTTAAGAGGGTTTCGGGGTGGGACTTTTTTGACAGTATTAAACAGGGAATTCTGAATTCCTGACACGTCGTTGACAATGTGAGGAGATGGGGGTGTTAGATTGCAAACCAAAGTGTTGACATAATTTATGGATAACCCCCCCCCCCCCCCCAACTCCCTGGATTAAATATAATTAGTTATTACAAATGTACCTGTTAATGAAGTCTTGTTTCCAGTACGGACGTCAATGTAAGACCTCTCACCCATTCCTACTCCCGTCTTGGCAACAACATGGAAGCGGTATCGATTGTTAGGTTTAAGTTCTCCTATACGAGCCTGAAGCCTGAGTGGGGAGTTTGAGTGGGACTGGATCGTGTTCAGCTGGCCTAGACGATTACCTACAACTGGAGAAATTCAGAAACATGTTAAAGTTGTCTTTCCGTTTCTAATTGTACGCATAATATTAAATGTATATGAATTGTAAATACGGTCGCCCTTGTGCTGTCGGGGCTCGAGAACGGCTATTCCTGCTTATTTATAAGGCCACCTCGAGCACCAGCTATGGGAGTCCTATGGTGGGCCCTTCCCATTGTTGATGAGATCGGCATTACTGACATGGCCGAGGATGATCTGTCACGCTTCATTCACTTCATTGATAATTTTCACCCGGCTATCAAGTTCACATTCTAGATCTCCACCTTCCTTGTGAACTTCCTGGACATATCCATCACTATCCAACCTTTCTGTCTCAGATCATCGGTACAAACCGATCGATGGCTACAGCTTTCTTCCACATACATATTATCATTCGTTTGTGGCTATTTCCTTCCATTTTCTCACATTTTTCGTCTCCGACGTCTGTGCAGTGGTGATGAGGACTCTCGAGAAAGCACACGAGATAACGGACTTCTTCCGTTGTCGATTATACCCCAACCGGGTCCTTCAGCCTGCCTTTTCACACATCACAAGAAATAGAGAATCGCGGAGAAACATGACCGACTACACCATTTGGCACGGCTCTTGATTGATTGATTGAAAAATAAAAACCAAGTAAAACCATTGTTCCATACAACATACAGCGGGAGTTCGAGAACGAACGCTAAAAAGTATATTATTAAACAGATGCTGGTTTTTCCGTGAGGCTTATTGTTGTGGGGGAAAACCGTAGCACTTGATCTCCGAAGGATTTTCCTGATCTGCTGTAATGTATTTAGAAGTAACTTTAAATATGGAGATTTTAGCGGCTTACCGGCAGAGGGGATATGCTCAACTGGCATTTTGAGCAGGTAGACGGTGATAAGAGGTTAATGTCCCCATGGTAATTAATGTCCCATCAATTATAGTAGGAAATATATATCAAGTGACATACTCTTTTCAGAACGTTGTCTTCGTCGTGGATACTCTGAACGCCTCTCTGCTCCGGGAAAATAGGCCTGCATTGGCCAGAGACATGTGCATATATTTTTCGATATCGCTGATCCATCATCTTCTTGGTGTTCCTCTTCTTCTCTTGCCCGGCACTCTGCCCTCTAGAATCAGCCGTTCGGTACCATCATGTCGCTTTAAGTGTCCAAAATACTGTAGCTTCCTTCTTATGATGATATTTAGAAGCCAGCCTTCATTTAGTTTCAGTAATTTCAAAACTTCAATGTTCTTCTTATTCTCTGTCCATGATATTCGTAGGATCTTTCTGTAGTACTTCATTTCAAATGAATTTATTCTATTGGATATTGTCTTGTTTAAAGTCCAAGTCTCGCACTTGGTAAATGTTGCCACTGGGAAATATATGATCTTAAAACGGTTACTTTAGTGTCCATATTACTACTTTGCCATAGCTTTCTCATTTGTGCTAATCTGAGTGTTGCAATTGCTAGTCTTCTTCTAATCTCGACTGAACAATCTCCGGAACTGTTTATATTTGCTCCCAGATATTCGAATTTGTTTACACATTCTAGTTCTATATTGTCTATATTGGTCTGATATTTGTTTTGTCTGTTGTTATAACATTTGTTTTCTGTGCGTTTAGATATATATTTTGGATCTCGCTGTATTTCTTTGTTGTTGTGATTAGCTGTTTCAGTCCCTCAGGATGTGTAGTAAGGAGGACTGTGTCACCTGCATATCTTATTTCTGGAATCTTGTATCCACCGATATTTAAATGGATGAAACTAATTTTCCTCTAGTTCTTCTCTAACATTTCGCATTATATTTTCTGTATAGATGTTAAAAAGATAAGGGGATAGAATGCACCCCTGCCTCACTCCACGTTGAACAGCGAACCATTCAAATGTTTCTCCCTCCGCACTTACTTCTGCTTGTTGTTCGTGATATAAATAGTAGGAAATATGCTATCTAATATTCTGTCTCAAACATTGGGATACAGAATCAATATTTGCTAGTTAGATCAGTTCAGTTGATTTTTCTCAAATTTCTTGCCGTTCAGATTACGGCATAACCACTTACCAGTTCAGAGTACGACATAACCACTTTACCGGTTCAGAGTACGGCATAACCACTTACCAGTTTGGTAGCCAATAACGAATCCAGTCAAAATTCCATTTGGCCTATCTGGAGGTAACCAGCGAAGAGTGACGCTGTCGTGAGTGACAGAATCAGCAAACAACCCTTGCACCGCTGTAGGAGCTGAAGACAAAAATGTATTTCTGCTGTGTGAAAGTGCTAGGGTTAGTTATGTAGAACACAACTCTCCTAACCCTAACCCTAAAGAAATTTATATTAAAATTAATCAAGGATATACATAAACTGACAAACATTGCCAAGAGAAATATTCAAAATATGGAGGCACCTGTTCCAAAACAAAAATAGAATTTGGTTTTTGTCTATGAATATTGTGTTTGTGTATGCTGTCCATCTATTTCCTCATCTGTTGGCTGAATCTTGCATCTATAGCAGACAACCTGCCCTGTTCTCACTTCCTGTACATATGTTGTGTGTCGGCAATTTTGTTGTTATTGGCAATTTTGTTGTTATCGGCAATTTTGTTGTTATTGGCAATTTTGTTGTTATCGGCAATTTTGTTGTTATCGGCAATTTTGTTGTTATTGGCAATTTTGTTGTTATCGGCAATTTTGTTGTTATTGGCAATTTTGTTGTTATCGGCAATTTTGTTGTTATCGGCAATTTTGTTGTTATTGGCAATTTTGTTGTTATCGGCAATTTTGTTGTTATTGGCAATTTTGTTGTTATCGGCAATTTTGTTGTTATCGGCAATTTTGTTGTTATTAGCAGTTTTGTTGTTATTGACAATTTTGTTGTTATATGCAATTTTGTTGTTATATGCAATTTACTTCCAGTTTTTGCTAGCTGAACTGCTATCTTATTACCCCTGATTTGTGAATGAGTAGGATTCCATTTGTAAACTACTTTATGTACTTTATAGAAGGTGGTACTGCTAGTAGAACATAATAGAAAATAATACTCACGTGGAAGACAGGTAATGAAGTACTACTGAATGATGACTAAAACACTACATACTATCACTAACGGATGTAAATATGGTACGTACAACAAACACAAAACACAGAATATAATCATACAAATGACAATACAGAGGACAAAGTCCACGTTTCGGACCAATAGGCCCTTTTCAAGATACGGACAATACATACAAACATAAAAAAGCCACTAGTAGAAATGTATGCGTATCCGAGTGAAATGTGGTAGTTAGATCGTGGCATTTAGAATGTGGTAGTTAGAATGTGGTAGTTAAAATGTGGTAGTTAGAATGTGGTAGTTAGATCGTGTATGATTATATTCTGTGTTTTGTTGTACGTACCATATTTACATCCGTTAGTGATAGTGTGTAGTGTTTTAGTCGTCATTCAGTAGGATTTCATTACCTGTCTTCCACGTGAGTATTATTTATGTACTTTGTCGTTTTGTTGAGACGGTAAAGACTATTCCAGAGGACATGATAAGAATCTTTGCTAGAAAATTGTAAAATATTTGTGACCAGAAATTCGTTTAGTAAAACTTACTTCCTTCAGGTGTGAATACATCTATCGTTTCCCCTGGGGGCCCTTGATAGTGGGTGTTGACTACCACTACTTGAACTTTAATTATCGAATATGCTGGAAGTTCCGACACAGATCCTTTGACTTCCTGGCCTGCTTCAGAGGGTAAGCCAGAGAGAGGAATGTAAATTTCCTTTCTATCTTTCTCATCGGAGTCCCATTTCCAGTAGAGAAGCTGTCAACACAGAAAAATAACAATAATAATCTGTAACCTATCACAGGTGTCATATGTTAACAAAGAAGTACATGTAATCATCTGTCAACAGAAATTATCTATCGTTTGTCAACAGAGAATCTGCATTAATCATGTCAACAGAAAATAACATTAATCGTTTGTCAACAGCAAAGCCGCATTAACCATCTGCCAACTGAAAATATCATTAATTATCTGACAACACATACATAGCATTAATCATTTGTCAAAAAAGAAATAGCACTAATCATCTGTCAACACAAAAATTCATTTATTTTCTTTCGCTGTATGTTTCCTGACTTTGCAATCAACTGGAAACATAAAATCCAGCATCCAATTTGGCAACATGATACTATAAAATCGAACAACAAGAATGGAAACACGATACCATAAAATCGAACATCAAGAATGGAAACACGATACCATAAGTCATACTAAATAAATGACGTGATTTTATGAATGACACTACATCTGTGGAAATAACAAACCTTGTATCCCATAAATTTTCCATTGATATGTCTATCGTTTGAATCAATGGACTCCCAAATGAAATGTGCTGTTCCTTGGAATATTGGTCGCTTCAGGTCTTGTCGAAAGCCGCTGATTATAACTTTGGGCTCTGCCGAAAATGGAAATATTCGAATATATAAATAATGTTTATGGAGTGTCGTGTTCAAAATGTCATGTTCAGAATGTTATGTTTAAAATGTTATGTATAAAATGTTATGTTCAAAATGTTATGTTCAAAATGTTATGTTCAAAATGTTATCAAAATGTTATGTTCAAAATGTTATGTTCACAATGTTATGTTTAAAATGTTATGTTCAAAATGTTAGTTCAAAATGTTCAAGAAAAATGCGTTGACTTTTTCTCAAAGAAAATACCCACCTACCTACAAAACCTCACCAATCAAACACTGTTGTTATTTTTCGCCCTGATGAAGGCTTTCTATTCGAACGTCATCTGTCTATGCACATGTTCACAGTTGATAAAAATTTAATTTATTTCCCTCTATAGCTGTATGGTAAGACTCACCTGCTTCAAAACTTCGACCAGTGTATATGAAAGCAGGTTGGTGCGCTTCCCCCATGTCATTCTGTGATTTGACCTAAAATGATATAAGCTGCATCAATAAGGTGTGAAATAAGCTACTCATCATACTTTAAAATAAAAAAGAGAAGTAAGACAAGGATGTATTTCCAGTGTTATTTTACCGCCCAGCCTAATTAATACATACACAGTGAATATAATTAAACATATAGAAGGATTGTAAAGACAGACTCAAGATCAATGGGAAAATAATAAACAACCTGAGATATGCAGATGACACTATTCTTTTAGCAGAAAGTGAACATGAACTACAAAGACTAATAGACTAAGTAAATAAATCAAGTAATGAATATGAACTGGATATAAATATTCAAAAAAACAAATACCATGATAATCAGCTAAGTCACAGAAGAAGAACAAGAGCTAAACATAAACATACATGGAGAGAAACTATAACAAGTAGAACATTATTAATATCTTGGACACACAGTAACAAATGATGGCAGATGTGAAACATAGATAAAAGGAGAATAGGAATGGTTAAAAGTACATTCAATGACATGAGGAAAATATTAACATCTAAACAAATTACAAAAACGTTAAACATCATAATTATAAAATGCTACATCTATTCTATATTAATGTATTGCTCAGAAACATGGACAATAAATAAACAATTAGAAGACATAATTATTGTCTTTGAGATGTGGGTATATAGAAGAATAGGGAGAACATCATGGAAAGAGAAGAAAACAGACAAAGAAGTTCTAGCCACACTTAATAATGAAGAAAGAATTATTAAAGGAAATAAAGATCAGGCAAATAAAATATGTTGACACATTAAAAGACATGACACCTTATTGAAGATCTTATTTGAGGGTAAAATCGAAGGAAGACAAGCAAGAGATAGGCAGAGATACAAGTAGGAGTGGTACTACCCTGTTTGACGTGGTAGTACACAATATAAGAAATATAGAAATAATGGTTGTTTCATAGAAATAATGGTTGTTTCATAGAAATAATGGTTGTTTCATAGAAATAATTGTTGTTTCATAGAAATAATGGTTGTTTCATAGAAATAATGGTTGTTTCATAGAAATAATGGTTATTTCATAGAAATAATGGTTGTTTCATAGAAATAATGGTTGTAAAATAGAAATAATGGTTGTTTCATAGAAATAATGGTTGTTTCATAGAAATAATGGTTGTTTCATAGAAATAATGGTTATTTCATAGAAATAATGGTTGTTTCATAGAAATAATGGTTGTAAAATAGAAATAATGGTTGTTTCATAGAAATAATGGTTGTTTCATAGAAATAATGGTTGTTTCATAGAAATAATGGTTATTTCATAGAAATAATGGTTGTTTCATAGAAATAATGGTTGTAAAATAGAAATAATGGTTGTTTCATAGAAATAATGGTTGTAAAATAGAAATAATCGTTGTTTCATAGAAATAATGGTTGTTTCATAGAAATAATGGTTGTAAAATAGAAATAATGGTTGTTTCATAGAAATAATGGTTGTTTCATAGAAATAATGGTTGTAAAATAGAAATAATGGTTGTTTCATAGAAATAATGGTTGTAAAATAGAAATAATGGTTGTTTCATATAAATACACACCGTCAAGAGGCAGTATTAATAATTTCTAAACTATGCTACTTTGTAAACAATAATAATGATCAGGTGTTTTTCATTGAATTTTGAACACTCTGGATGCCCAACTTGCTCCAGAAAAAGTTGAACATAGTAATTGTCGTCGATTCAGATACTCTATGTTCCTCTCTTCCGTATAGTCAGCATTTTGATTTCGTTACTTCTCACATTCCCACTGTATCCATCTTGTAGCAGGACAATGATCCTACTAGATTTCCAGCAGGATGTAGTCGAGGGAACAGAAATACGTCGTGACGCCATTTTATTAGCGCAAATAACACACTCAACCTTGGCCTTGGTTAGTACTAAGTTCAATGGTTCCACCACTTCTACTGAACATTGAACATATGTAACCATATCGCTAGTAGTATTGTATGCCATCCGTACGAGAGAACTGGTTTTCATACTTACACGATAGTTACCAAGCCCAAAACTAACCTTGTCGCAATCGGCATAAACACAGACGCCCACAGAGTCGGGCTATTACATACTACTGATCTGATTATGCACTCACCTGAAACTCATATAATCCATAAATGTCAATGACTTCTTGTTCAAACCTGGAGGCATATGTACCATTGACGGTAGCAGAACTCCAAGTTAGACTACCCTTCCTGCGCCACAAGACAAAATAACAAAAGCCTGGTCCGTGGAATGATAGTCGATGCAGAGGCTGCAGTGTAATTAAAGATATGCCGGTAATTAACATATATAAATAAACCAATCTAAAATATATAAATAAACCAATCTAAAATATATAAATAAACCAATCTAAAATATATAAATAAACCAATCTAAAATATATAAATAAACCAATCTAAAATATATTTAAAAAAACAATATAAAATATTTAAAAAAAAACAATCTAAAATATATAAATAAACCAATCTAAAATATATAAATAAATCAATATAAAATATATAAATAAACCAATATAAAATAAATTATGGCAGTATTTCTTAAACATTTGTGAGACAGACAAAATAGATATAACTGCCGAAGACGAATGTGTCGGGCCTGTTGCGAAATGAAGCGGCGGCATTCCTTTTTTTCCATTCTCTGGACTATATCCTGCTGGACATTATAGGACAACTGTTCTACTGATTGAGAGATTGAGTGGGAGATTGAGTGAGAGATTGAGTGGGAGATTGAGTGGGAGATTGAGTGAGAGATTGAGTGAGAGATTGAGTGAGAGATTGAGAATGAACAATGTAGAAGTAGAAGATAAAAATAATTGTAAGGCCAGGATTCGGTGGAAACAAATTCTATATTAGCGAAGATAGTCAAATAGTGAACCTCTTCACTAGGGGAATACAAACCCCTGACGTCGAAAGGCAACAAAGGGTTCAGCGAATAGATAGGTAGAATCAAATAGGGTCAAGTTTGAAGAATGTTTACCCATGAGTCCACAGGACTATATAATTGACGAGGACTCGTTACAATACGTTCTTCGTATACTACAAAACAGATCAAAAGCTCGTCAGTCTGTTGCCGGGGCCCGAAGCGGGAGCAAAGAATAGCAACACCGTGTACCTTCCATGCATGTCGTAGGATGCGACTAAGAAGGTTATGGGATGGAGTTGGCTGTCCCATCCCATATAGGGTCAGTGACCCAAAGCCATGCTGAAGTCGGATGTGTCAGGAAGAAATGCGCAGATATCGCAGCAATGCTGTAAACCATGACACAACGCATTTCGTTCTCCGGACTACATCCTGATAATCTGCAGGAGTTTGAGAACGAACGCAGATGAAGAAGAAGACCAAATGCTCAAGAAAAGTGGCAAGAAATCTAACTGTCATGCAAGTAATACAAGATAATACCCTAACCGTCGAAGTGGCCCAAGTAGCAAGGTGCTTGAAACAGAGAGTTCTTAACCATAAAGAGTTAAATCTATGTACCGAACGACGGATTTTTTTTTCTTCTCGGGTAAATAAAGTGTACCTGTTATGATGAGGTGCGCCCCTTTTAGGTGAAGTCTCATGGGTATAAAAGAAAGTCGATCGTAATTCCTGGGGTTCTCAAACAAACAAACAAGACAAGATCCTGGTAATAAATCTGACTTTTGTCGAAATAAGACAAGATCAAAGAATTGTGTTAAGATCATGGACAAAGAAATAGACAAATGAAAAAGTGTCTTGTAGATTGAAAGTAGAAAATAGATAACAACAACAGTACACTGAGGGGACTTTTTAGGACGAGGGACATAGCAAAATGAAAAAAAAACACACAGATACACACACACACACACACTTTCTATTTGGAGTTTGGAGTTGGCTTTCTAATTGCCTTGATTATCTGTTTCTTATGATGCTATTTTATCTCTATGTTTATGGTAAGTGGAAACTGGAAAGTGGGAAATTAGAAGCAACTGAGATTTGGTTCTACAGAATAATGCTGAGAATACCATGGACTGCCAAAAAATCTAATGTAGAGGTGTTGAAGGAGTCAAATGCGAAATGGACCTTAATCACTAATATAAGAAAAAGACAATCTTATTTTTTTGGCCACTTCATGAGACAGGCAGGTTTAGGAAACATAATCACAACAGGCAAATTTGAAGGCAACAGAGACAGAGGGCGACAACGTGAGAAAATAATAGACAGTTTGACAACCTAAAAGGCAAGGAAACAACAACGACCTTGATACATAATACTGTGGACAGAGAGCTGGGGAGAACTATGGCCACCTACGCCAGCCGGCATGGCACCTGATGATGTTTATGGTACATATGACTGATCATTATCAGCAACATCCACAGCAAAACGACATGCATACTTGTCTAGGAATTCCACAATGCGCTGGAATCAACTGCGTCTATACTTTATCTGATTCCTTAGGTCGGTCAGTGTTATTTGCAGGTCTAGTTGTATGGTTGCTAGCAAAATCGAAAATCGTACAGGATCCACCATTTCATAGTTGTACAATAGACATGACTGAAATAGTATTGGCTGATGTACAATAGACATGACTGAAATAGTATTGGCTGATGTACAATAGACATGACTGAAATAGTATTGGCTGATGTACAATAGACATGACTGAAATAGTATTGGCTGATGTACAATAGACATGACTGAAATAGTATTGGCTGATGTACAATAGACATGACTGAAATAGTATTGGCTGATGTACAATAGACATTGACTTAAATAGTATTGGCTGATGTACAATAGACATGAATGAAATAGTATTGGCTGATGTACAATAGACATGACTGAAATAGTATTGGCTGATGTACAATAGACATGACTGAAATAGTATTGGCTGATGTACAATAGACATTGACTGAAATAGTATTGGCTGATGTACAATAGACATTGATTGAAATAGTATTGGCTGATGTACAATAGACATGACTGAAATAGTATTGGCTGATGTACAATAGACATTGACTTAAATAGTATTGGCTGATGTACAATAGACATGAATGAAATAGTATTGGCTGATGTACAATAGACATGACTGAAATAGTATTGGCTGATGTACAATAGACATGACTGAAATAGTATTGGCTGATGTACAATAGACATTGACTGAAATAGTATTGGCTGATGTACAATAGACATGACTGAAATAGTATTGGCTGATGTACAATAGACATTGACTTAAATAGTATTGGCTGATGTACAATAGACATGACTGAAATAGTATTGGCTGATGTACAATAGACATTGACTTAAATAGTATTGGCTGATGTACAATAGACATGACTGAAATAGTATTGGCTGATGTACAATAGACATTGACTTAAATAGTATTGGCTGATGTACAATAGACATGACTGAAATAGTATTGGCTGATGTACAATAGACATGACTGAAATAGTAGTGGCTGATGTACAATAGACATTGACTGAAATAGTATTGGCTGATGTACAATAGACATGACTGAAATAGTATTGGCTGATGTACAATAGACATGACTGAAATAGTATTGGCTGATGTACAATATACATTGACTGAAATAGTATTGGCTGATGTACAATAGACATGACTGAAATAGTATTGGCTGATGTACAATATACATTGACTGAAATAGTATTGGCTGATGTACAATAGACATGACTGAAATAGTATTGGCTGATGTACAATAGACATGACTGAAATAGTATTGGCTGATGTACAATATACATTGACTGAAATAGTATTGGCTGATGTACAATAGACATGACTGAAATAGTATTGGCTGATGTACAATATACATTGACTGAAATAGTATTGGCTGATGTACAATAGACATTGACTGAAATAGTATTGGCTGATGTACAATAGACATGACTGAAATAGTATTGGCTGATGTACAATAGACATGACTGAAATAGTATTGGCTGATGTACAATAGACATGACTGAAATAGTATTGGCTGATGTACAATATACATTGACTGAAATAGTATTGGCTGATGTACAATAGACATGACTGAAATAGTATTGGCTGATGTACAATATACATTGACTGAAATAGTATTGGCTGATGTACAATAGACATGACTGAAATAGTATTGGCTGATGTACAATAGACATGACTGAAATAGTATTGGCTGATGTACAATAGACATGACTGAAATAGTATTGGCTGATGTACAATAGACATGACTGAAATAGTATTGGCTGATGTACAATATACATTGACTGAAATAGTATTGGCTGATGTACAATAGACATTGACTGAAATAGTATTGGCTGATGTACAATAGACATGACTGAAATAGTATTGGCTGATGTACAATAGACATGACTGAAATAGTATTGGCTGATGTACAATAGACATGACTGAAATAGTATTGACTGATGTAGATCAACAATCTACCCAGAATCGTGAGTCTGGTTGTTCAGAAACACGACTACAGAACACGTAGCCTAATAAAATAGTGTTATATGGTCATTTTTTGTCTCCGTGATGAAGACACCCTGATCGAAACGTCGGCTGTCTGACATGTTAGTTTCGCATGAGGAAAGTGTGTGGGTTTTAACAGTGGCATACCAGATCTACCACCATGCAACAATATACTTATAAAAATAACAACGTAAGACGCGTATGTTACCTGAACCCAAAAGGTGAGAACAAAAAAATCAGAAAAATCTGTGTACCTTCATACATGTCGTAAAAGGCAACTAAGCAGGTTATGGTGTGAAGTTGGCTGAACATCCCATACGCGTTCAACGTAACCCTGAATCTATAAAGTGAATGTCAGGCCGAAAGACGCAATTATCTAAACAACGTTGCAAAGCACGATACAGCGCATTATATTCTACAAACTACACCCGTCTAACTTGCAGGAGTTTTAGAACGAACGCACAAGAAGATGATGATGAAGAAAATGAGTAAAATGGAAAAAAAGATAAATAATACATATAAGTAAGACGTAATTAAGACATAAGTAAGACATTAGTAAGACACGCGTCTAATAGACGCAGCAACATAATCTCAACCACCAGTTTATTGAATAGTATTGATCTCTCGCTAGATGCAGACTTGATAAACGCCCTCGCAATTACCTCGATCTTTGATACGATCGCTCACGAGTAATGATGCAGACTAGAATCTGCAGTTTCTTTGTGATGTATCACCAAGTATTACTCGCCACAGAAATTAAAACCTGAAAGTAACAGTGATTAGGGCAGATGTATCTACTAGAACCGCATTTAGCGCAGTGTAGATGTCATTAAAAATATTTTTAATTGTCACTATATTATTATCAAACATTGAGAAAAATCGAGGAACATTTATTTACTTGTATTGCTCTGGTAATGACATGTGGTGCTCTCGTAATGGCGTGTAGTGCTCTCGTAATGACATGTTGTGCTCTCGTACTGACGTGGTGCACACGTAATGACATGCGGTGCTTATGACATACGATTTAAAAAGTGCTCTCCAGCACTAACCATCATGAATTACCTTTACGAATCAAACTGTGGTATACACACCCAAACAAATAGTATTACTATCTAGGATTATGTGGGAAGGAACGGGGGAGGGGTTGTCTTGTCTTGTCTCAGACACTAACCTCGTGAAGCTTCCTGGAGAACCGAAGTCAAACACTTGCTTCGTGAAGCTTCCTGGAGAACCGAAGTCAAACACTTGCTTCGTGAAGCTTCCTGGAGAACCGAAGTCAAACACTTGTCTCGTGAAGCTTCCTGGAGAACCGAAGTCAAACACTTGCCTCGTGAAGCTTCCTGTAGAACCGAAGTCAAACACTTGCCTCGTGAAGCTTCCTGGAGAACCGAAGTCAAAGACTTGCCTCGTGAAGCTTCCTGGAGAACCGAAGTCAGACTCTTGCTTCGTGAAGCTTCCTGGAGAACCGAAGTCAGACACTTGCCTCGTGAAGCTTCCTGGAGAGATGAAGTCTATGAGGTCTATTACCGAAGTCTATGAGGTCTATTACCGAAGTCTATGAGGTCTATTACCGAAGTCTATGAGGTCTATTACCGAAATCTATTGCCAAGTATGTTGCTGCTGATTTTGTATTCCCATGGGGTTGTAGAATGTCTCTGATATTGTCGATCCGTGTACGTCGTAGTCTTCCTGTTGCCATGATTCCGGGTATTCTGCTGTTGGACGCCCCCGAGAACAATCAGACTGGGGACAGATACGCTTCATTATCACTAAATATCCAAACCATTTCATTTATTGTCTCTTGATGTAGTTATTTACTGGTGTAGTTCCTATTATTTTTCTGATGTCTTTGTTTCGAATTCTATTCATTCTTGTTGAAGCTGACAACTTTCTCAAACACCTCATCTCGCACACCTGGAAGGGGTGTGTATGATACAATAGAGAAGATTACATGGGCAGTTTTCAGTATCACTTTTACTTTCAATTTCATGATTCGCTTTCATGATTTTTTTCATGATTCTGACAAACTGAGTATTACATGTGTGCTGACAGTCTGACAAGGTTGAGAACTCCTGCAGTGTAATGTGTCACTGGAACATTTATTATCGCGGGAGGTCAACAACCTAAACCCCTCTAGTCAGATCCGGTCAGCCAGACAACTTTGACGCTGCCGGTGCTGTCTGAAAAATTGGTATATTTTCCGGGAGCTGAGACAGACCAGTGGTCACCCACATTACACCTAGAACTAGGTAGCACAGTCCGTGGTCACTCACACGACACCCAGTACTAGGAAGCAAAGTGAATTGGTCACTCACATAACACCTAGTACTAGGAAGCACAGACCAGTGGTCACTCACATGACACCTAGTACTGGGAAGCACAGACCAGTGGTCACTCACATGACACCTAGTACTGGGAAGCACAGACCAGTGGTCACTCACATGACACCTAGTACTAGGAAGCACAGACCAGTGGTCACTCACATGACACCTAGTACTGGGAAGCACAGACCAGTGGTCCCTCACATAACACCTAGTACTAGGAATCACAGACCAGTGGTCACTCACATAACACCTAGTACTGGGAAGCACAGACCAGTGGTCACTCACATAACACCTAGTACTAGAAAGCACAGACCAGTGGTCACTCACAAGACACCCAATACTAGGAAGCACAGACCAGTGGTCACTCACAAGACACCCAATACTAGGAAGCACAGACCAGTACTAGGAAGCACAGACCAGTGGTCCCTCACATGACACCTAGTACTGGGAAACACAGACCAGTGGTCCCTCACATAACACCTAGTACTAGGAATCACAGACCAGTGGTCACTCACATAACACCTAGTACTGGGAAGCACAGACCAGTGGTCACTCACATAACACCTAGTACTAGGAAGCACAGACCAGTGGTCACTCACAAGACACCCAATACTAGGAAGCACAGACCAGTGGTCACTCACAAGACACCCAATACTAGGAAGCACAGACCAGTACTAGGAAGCACAGACCAGTGGTCCCTCACATAACACCTAGTACTAGGAAGCACAGACCAGTGGTCACTCACATAACACTTAGTACTAGGAAGCAAACTTGGGTAATTCCTACTCTCTTTTTACTTAATAGTTCCTCCCCCCCCCCTCCAAAAAAGTATCACGAAAAAAATAGTTACTCACGAAAACAAGAAAATGACATTTTTTAGGTAACCCCCACTCCCAGTTTAACATAAGCTACGGCTTTGTAATAATCTATACAATTTAAAACGATTAATGTTATTTATTTATTGGCTTAATAACCGGTATTCGGTCACGCTTTACTTTTCATAATTCTCCATCATTAACTAAGAATAGTTTCTCTCATATTTCAAGAAAACATGACTCCATTTTTATGACTGTCTGAATCGCAATTATTTTCCTACCACTGAAGTAATTATAGTTCTTCCATCACATTTTTTGTGACATACTTAATTTCTGCGTACTGGTGTCTCATCGACCCGTCTCTCACCTCATTTTAGTAGGTTATATTCATTTCTCACCTGTCCTTACTCACCTAATACCTGAGATATGCAGGTGGGGTGGCTTGCGAATCAACACTGGTGAAAGGAAGATCAGCCTTGGGCTAAAGATGCGCTCACTTTCAATCAATTGTGTTTTGAAACATAACGGGTGTGTTCCAGTTCAGATGAAGTGTAAATAAGTCTAAATCAAGTGATTGGAAACAGTTCTACACCAATTGATTGGTATTTTGTTATTGATTTGTTAGTTATCGATATGAGTCTTGATGGAGGAACGCGCGCGTGTGTGTGATTTTCTGAGTCGTTGTTGTATTTGTTAGCAGTGCCGGAGAGGCAGAATAAATTTAGACATTATCAGGCAAAGTAACATTGTAGAGTGTCCGTCGTTAGAAGCAACTAACTTATTCTGAAAGGTTAACGATTCTAACATCTTTCGTTTGTGAAAGATTACGGAGATACTACTACTACTACTACTACTACTACTACTACTACTACTACTACTACTACTACTACTACTACTACTACTACTACTACTACTACTACTACTACTACTACTACTACTACTACTACTAATAATAATAATAATAATAATAATACTACTACTACTACTACTACTACTACTACTACTACTAATAATAATAATAATAATAATAATAATAATACTACTACTACTACTACTACTACTACTACTACTAATACTACTACTACTACTAATACTACTACTACTACTACTACTACTACTGCTACTACTACTACTACTACTACTACTACTGCTACTACTACTACTACTACTACTACTACTACTACTACTACTACTAATAATAATAATAATAATAATAATAATAATAATAATAATAATACTAATACTACTACTACTACTACTACTACTACTACTACTACTGCTACTACTACTACTACTACTACTACTAATAATAATAATAATAATAATAATACTAATACTACTACTACTACTACTACTACTACTACTACTACTAATAATAATAATAATAATAATACTACTACTAATACTACTACTACTACTACTACTAATAATAATAATAATAATAATACTAATACTACTACTACTACTACTACTACTAAAAATAATAATAATAATAATAATAATAATAATAACACTGATAACCCCTCGGTGTCGTAGGGGTGTCACACCAGAGACATCAAAACAAAAAACCACCCAAAGGACTGTGTCCCTGAGCCATTCGGGGAAATGTAGAAAAAAATCTCGCAAATCAGACCATATATTGATTGTATCAATCTAGGATTTTCTATGTCCTCCTCTCCTTCTTCAAACCTTGACATTATTTTTGCAAAATAATTGTAGAGAACGAGACGTGTGTCACTATATGTCCAAGTTTGCACCGTGCCTTGTAACATGTTTACCCTGTTTCAATTAAGTAGATACAATATATATAGCTCATCTCAGGGTTGCCATAAAGTAGAAAGTAATTGTAGTAAAAAATTCAGATAAAATATGGCAAAATTGTTCAAACTCCAAACGTGTAATATATTTTCAAATTTACCTATAATACATACGTAGACAAGAAAATAAGTTTAATGCAAAATGACATTTAAAAAATGGCATTTTTTGGGGGGAAATTTGTTGTGGATGAAATAGGTAAATTCCGACAACCATGATTCATTTCTCACTCTATATTGTGATAACTTACCTCACATTCTTTCATACGATAACTCATCACCACCACCAATTATACCATACGAAAACTCACCCTCTCCCTAATCCGCAATACGATAACTCACCCTCTCCCCCAACTACACCATGCGAAACTAACCCCATCTAATTCTACCATACGATAACTCACCTCTAACTATACCATACGATAACTCACCTCTAACTCTACCATACGATAACTCACCTATAACTCTACCATACGATAACTCACCTCTAACTCTACCATACGATAACTCACCTCTAACTCTACCATACGATAACTCACCTCTAACTCTACCATACGATAACTCACCTCTAACTATACCATACGATAACTCATCTCCCATTTTACCATGTTATAACTCAGTTCCCATTCTACCATGTTATAACTCAGTTCCCATTCTACTATACAACACCTCACCTCACATTCTATGATAATACAACTCACCTCCCATTCTATCACAAGAAATCCTTTTTTGTCGGTGCGAGTGTGGACATTGCTGGGGTTTCGGTCCGGCCTGTCCGGAGGGGTCGTACACTCTCTTGACGCTGTAGAACTAGGCCAGCTAGATCCGACAGCGTTTCTGGAAATAACCCTAAAGGAATAGGTACCATAAGGCGATAATGACACGAAGGCTTGCGTAGCGTCTCCAGAGGATTTGTCGTAGTAATCAAACCAAGTCTCTGGTTTGTCTGACAAACTAAATTGAACTGTGTACTCGAGGATATTGGCTCCATTCGATTTGCCAGGTTGCCATGAAATCTCTGCTGTGTTACCATGACAACTCGTCACGCGGACATCGACTGGTGGCTCTGGTGACCCTGCAAATAGTGTATGGTTATTTATTATAACCGTCCCTGTTAAATATTATTTATCTTTCTCGTTCTATGTTACCGAGGCCCCAATTAGTGTATGGTTATTTATTATAACTGTCCTTGTTAAATATTGTTTATCTTTCTCGTCCTGTGTTACTGAGGCCCGAAATGGGAACACAGAATAGCAACGGTGTTAACGTTTCATGCATGTCGTAAGTGAATACTAATAAGCTTGTGGAGTGGAGTCAAGTGACAGATATGCTGATATCGGATGTGTCAGGCTGAAAGGTGCAGCTATTTCAGCAAAGTTGTAAGCCATGACACATCGTATTCCGTTCTCGGGACTATATCCTTCCAATCTTTAGGAATACATCTTTAGTAAATCGTTAGAAATACACAAACAGAATGTAGAAACATGTTTGTAAATCCTTGGGAATACACAAACAAAATCACCTTCTAAAAGTGGGCCACTGGAGAAAATATTATAGGAACTACATTTCTAGATAGAAGACAAAATGGATTAGTAAACTGAAAAACAAATTCTCAAACGTGAAATTGATCTAATCGACGTCGCAGCACTGCATCTCACACTCACCAATCATCATCATCATTAAGTGCTTCTCCGCAACGAAGGCTGGCTGCAACAGACTTCCAACATCCCCTGTCTCTTGTCTTGGTGTTCACTCTGCTAGACTGCCACCTGTCCATGACCTGTTTTTGATACTTCTCTGAGATTTGATGCTTCTCTGAGATTTGATGCTTCTCTTAGATTTGATGCTTCTCTGATTTGATGCTTCTCTGAAAATTTATGCTTCTCTGAGATTTGATGCTTCTATGAGATTTGATGCCATTTTGATGCTTCTCTAAGATTTGATGCTTTCTTTTATACTTCACGATGCAAGAATATTTGTTAATGCTACTGCGCCACACTAGGCAATTCTGAGCGACAAACCATCAGCAGGATGTGGCATCAATGTTAAAACTCTTTAGAGAGACTTTGAGATAATCATTTTTAAAGTTTGTAAATAAAAAGACATGAACATTTTTGTATTCTGAATTACTGACAGTCAAGTCCTTAGACAATAATTCTTAGAAGATTATGAGAATTGAACCAGGTCACCCGCCGAAGACGGATGTGTCGGGCCATTGGCGCAAATAAAACGGCAACACAACGCATTCCCATTCTTTGGAATACATCCTGCTGGAAATCTGGTAGGACAGTGATCCTGCTGTAAGGGAGATCCAGCGGGGGTTTGAGAATGAACGCCGAAGAAGAAAAAGAAGAACCAGGTCCGTTATAGCAGCACCGAATCGCTTCGCAACACAAGTAAACAGGTTTTCCGTACTTAACCAACCACACCCCCCAAAAAAGATGTGATCTCGTCAAGACATTCAACCTATGTACTCAAGTCACAGAGAACGGACCAATCGAAACAAGGACTATTACAACAACAACTAACATCCCGTACAGATATTAAAGTATCATCAGAAACACAAACATAGTACAGCTATAGGCGCCTATACAAGGGCCAATAGGTCTTCTTGTAAACATAAATAACATAGAGACACAACAATGTTGCTTCTAATAATATCTTATACAAGTAAAAAAGTAGGAAGCATGAGGATAATTTAAAATAATTCTGGCTCAATTCCTATCATCTTCTAAGAATTAATTTCATTTATCCTCATGCTTCCTACTTGAATTTAGTTGTATAAGTGCTTAGACAGTGATTGTGGGAGAATGGGGTGGGGGAGGGGGTTATGCATATAACTGTACAGTAATCATAATTTGATAATTATGGTTAGGACAACAATGAATAAAATCTTACTTTGAACAACGAGTCTCCTTGTAGCTTTAGCAGTCTTGTCACCAGCACTCGCTGAACACGAATATTCACCCTCGTCTTCAGCTCGTGCCCTGGCGATCACTAGCAAGTACCGGTTCTCAT
>CM067303.1:28025317-28110317 GCA_034231615.1 Meghimatium bilineatum
TTGAGCTGAAAATTCTTTCCAATGGCTGTATATCATTAAGTGCGCTTTTATGTTTGCTCGAGCATCTGAAACCACGCTTCAACTTCATCAAAGTCTAAAAAATGTAAGCGATCAATGCTTCGTCTGTCATTGACAGATCAGTGATGGCACCAGCCTTGCAACCAGTACTGGAATTATCAAGACAGGCTCTTAATTCTGCTCCGAATGTCTGGCACCGATAAAGATTCGATCGCGTGCTAGCTGTAAAATCGAGTACACTTGATGCACGAATATACATTATTTTTTATGTATTGGAAATTACACCGTATATCGATTACAAGTATTTCTCATCTCGCAACGTGAAAGACCAATGGGCTTGAAAGGGTTAATAAATAGAGTTTACGTGTTTAAAAAAAAAATTCATCATCTTGCCTGTTCTTTATTTTCTTCTTCTTCTGCTTTCGTTCTCAAACTCCTGCATATTATCAAGATGAAATTTGAAGAATTGAATTATTGTTTCATGGTTAACATATTGGCAGTGGTATCTGCACCTCTTGGTCTGACCTATCCTGATATGGTTAAAACGCCTCTTGTAGCGATTTTTTTCCCTCAAAATATTCATAACAGTTTCCATCAAAAAGAGTGAATTACACAGGGAAACATAGGAATTACCTTTAATTTTTAGGTATAACATTCCCTTCTTGCTGAAAATGTTTCTACGACTCTGACTGCACCTTAAATTTTAATTACATTATACCGAACTCAAGTTTGTTTTAACACATTTCCATTACATATTTTTTCTCATAATTTAGGATTGTAGCCATATTTTTACCTGAAATTTGGTAAAAAAATTTATAACAGTTTGGCAACTCGTTTCGTGACTCGTGCATGCCTCGAGATTTGATATAGAGTTCGTCATGACATTTAAGTTGATCTCAAAACATCAAAATTCTAATACATTATATCGTAAAAGGTATCACAGAGGGAAAATTGAGTAATAATTGAGATATATATATGTACATTCCAGACGTTTTCTTTTATTCCCGAGATCTGTTATTTTCCCCAGCGGCAGACGTATCATTTATGAATCGTTTGTTTTGAAGTTGGTTTTGTTATAAGTTTTTTCCAGTTTACAGCGATATTGTGTCTTTCCAAGTAACATATTCATTTGTTGTGCATCATTCCTCTTCTTCTTTTTTTGCGTTCGTTTTTAAACTCCTGCAAATTAGCAGGATGTAGTCCGGAGAAAAGAATGCGTTGTGCCTGGTTTATAGCTTATCTGCGATATATGCGTTTTTCGACCTAAAACATCGAACTTTAGCTTCTGGGTGTGACTTCGACCATCTATGTGATGTGAAAGCTGACTGCAACCCAACTCTCCTTATTCATCTCTGACGACTGTAATTCAGGTAACTGTGTTGCTATTCTTTACTTGCCTTTGGGACCCCTGCATTGCGCAGGAGTGTATCATAATTAATGACAATTATTACCTTTCAGTATCGAACACAAATCGCTAATTGTGATGGAAACGATACAACCTGTTACTAGGGTCATACTTTTTAGGAGTTTGGCTAGATGTCTTGAAGCTTGTCAAAACATGCATGCTACTTCTACTTCATCCCACGTGAAGAGTTATCTATCATGTGAAGAGTTATCTATCACGTGAAGAGTTATCTATCACGTGAAGAGTTATCTATCACGTGAAGAGTTATCTATCACGTGAAGAGTTATCTATCACGTGAAGAGTTATCTATCACGTGAAGAGTTATCTATCACGTGAAGAGTTATCTATCACGTGAAGAGTTATCTATCACGTGAAGAGTTATCTATCACGTGAAGAGTTATCTATCACGTGAAGAGTTATCTATCACGTGAAGAGTTATCTATCACATGAAGAGTTATCTATCACATTAAGAGTTATCTATCACGTGAAGAGTTATCTATCACATGAAGAGTTATCTATCACATTAAGAGTTATCTATCATGTGAAGAGTTATCTATCACATGAAGAGTTATCTATCACATGAAGAGTTATCTATCATGTGAAGAGTTATCTATCACATGAAGAGTTATCTATCACATGAAGAGTTATCTATCACATGAAGAGTTATCTATCACATGAAGAGTTATCTATCACATGAAGAGTTATCTATCACATGAAGAGTTATCTATCACGTGAAGAGTTATCTATCACATGAAGTTATTGTAAGACATTTGATAACGATGATGCTATGTTTTGTTTCTTTTCCTCCAGGCGTCATATTATTGATCTCGTTATCTCCAATCGAGACTTGTCAAGATATACAAAAATAGGTAGGTGTGTTACCAAAATAAAACATAAAACAACTTAACAGCGAGATACAGGGACAGACGACGTTTCGACTAAATTTTGCCTAGTGTTACCCAACCACCTACTTCCTGTTTAGGGTTGTTACCCTAAGCTGGAAGATTTATCCTTCCAATTGAAACTTGCATTTTCAATGACCCATCTGTCTACATATATTATGTTCACAAATGTACATAAATCGTTTGGATGTGTTTTTTTCACAATATGATTTTTGAGATTAGGGTTAGGGTTTTACACATTTGAACACGGTTTCAGTTTTACTAGTAGTTCATGTTTTTAGAAGTTTGTTCATGGTTGGCGAAAACAAAATTAGAACTAGGGTTTTCTGAGATGCAGCGAAATTTGTAGACTGCTGTGGGGGATGCTGCGTAAATTAGAAGTGAGAAAAATTAGGCCCTCGAATCAAATCCGGCCTGGCAATAAATTTTTGTTGGTCTGTCAGATTAATTTAAAATTAGCACAAGTATTTGATCTTAAGTTCAGAGAATAAAACTTGATGTCTAGAGGAACCTCTACTGAAAAATACATTGCTGGTCATTTCTCACATATTCAATCCTTGAGTTACATGTATAGTACATCGCGACCTTCTACGATATTGGAGACCTGACAACTAAAATGTATGCGACACCAAGTATGTAAATAACGACCAATTAAGTCAAACAATAATCAAAAACGTAATGAACGGGGTCCAAATTAATTAAGCTAGAAGACATGTACTGTCGGTTAAGAGCCACGAGTAGACACACGAGCAGAATTAAAACACTGATTTTTACGTCACATTTTGCGACTATTTCCGTGCATTTCCTTTGTTGGAGTTGGCAAACGACACAAAATATATACATATTGTTTTAGAAACTGTCAATACTGCATGTTTCCCGTTAGAGAGTTACAGGTACGTGTAGCTGTGTGATAAAAGTCGCGTGTCCTTGTTGTAGTCACATCATGTACAGGATGGGTTGTTTAATCACCCCCACCCCCACAACAGACAAGCTCAATCATAACTGGGAGTCGAACCGGATACCTCACGGATGAGACCAACGATGCAACCACTCGGCTATAACCACACTTGATAGTGACCACCGAAGAGCACTGAAATATGAGCACTAAAATATGAGCACTAAAATATGAGCACTAAAATAAGAGCACTAAAATATGAGCACTTTAATATGAGCACTAAAATATAAGCACTAAAATAAGAGCACTAAAATACGAGCACTAAAATAAGAGCACTAAAATAAGAGCAGTAAAATAAGAGCACTAAAATAAGAGCACTGAAATAAGAGCACTAAAATATGAGCACTAAAATGTGAGCACTAAAATATAAGCACTAAAATATAAGCACTAAAATATAAGCACTAAAATATAAGCACTAAAATAAGAGCACTAAAATATGAGCACGAAAATAAGAGCACTAAAATAAGAGCACTAAAATAAGAGCACTAAAATATGAGCACTAAAATAAGAGCACTAAAATATGAGCACTAAAATATGAGCACTAAAATAAGAGCACTAAAATAAGAGCACTAAAATATAAGCACTAAAATAAGAGCACTAAAATATAAGCACTAAAATAAGAGCACTAAAATATGAGCACTAAAATATGAGCACGAAAATATGAGCTCAAAAATATGAGCACTAAAATATGAGCACTAAAATAAGAGCACTAAAATAATCACAATTATCGCGTATGAAGAATCGTTATGATTCTGTTCATATATCTTCTGTTTGCGAGAGTCAATCTCAATCTGCCCAACCGAGATCATAAAGGTTGCCCAACTCGGATGTAAACACTGAGGATGTAAATTGGCATGTGCATCAAACACACGGTGTGTTTATGATGAAGGCACGCATTTAGAAACGTCCATTATTTCTAGCTCCTCTGCCTTCCTGTTCCCATAAATAACGATCTTTATCTGTATCAAATTACACACTTATATTTTAAAACATCTACTTCATATATATATATATATATATATATATATATATATCTGCACATCCGTTCTCACACACACGAACGCACTTTTATGAATATATAAAAATATAAAAATACGCTGAGAATATGAAGAACAATATGTGTAACAGAGGAAAAGTTATTGATTTTCGTCCAATTAAATTGAACTCTGAAATCGATACACAGTCTGTGAAACTCTGTAAACCTCTCGGTCTCACTCTTGGCGACTATTTCAGTCAACGTGTTTCTGTTAGGTAAAGAATCAATCTATAAGATTTGATAGGGTTAACAGTTTGATTAGGGAGAGTAATTTCCACGTACTGATTAAAACTCTTTATTTTAATAATTTTTGAAACTGTACTTCTCAAATTTACACTGTATCTCTCATTTAGTAGGACAATGATCCTACCAGATTCCCAGTAGGATGTAGCCCACAGGACATGCGGTGTGTCGCTGTTCTTTTTTGCGTGACAATGGCCAGAAACATCCGAACTACGGCGGAAGGTTTTTACATTTCTTGTTAAAATTTTTATGTAAGAAAATGAAGGGTGTTAAGCCTGTGTTAGCAGTGATCAAAAGGTGGTAAAGAATACTAATGTTGTTACAAGCCATGGAGGCAATAAGAGATGACTAAGGAGGGTTTGATGTGAGGTTGTATACACCATGATATAAAAGGTGAAATTGACGCATTATGTCGTGCTGTAATCGGTTGTGTCGAGCTGAGAGACGTGAAATATCGCATCGTACTTGAAGAATACAACTCAACACATTCCAATATGTGGACTACGTCCTGTAGACCAGCAGGAGTTTGAGAACGAACACAGAAGAAAAATAAAAAACACATAAATTACATCATTGTCTTAGACAAAACAAGAGTTAGTCAACGAATGCTAAGTCGGATGTGTCGGGCCGAACCGCGTAGATATTAGAGTCAAGCTGTGCTTATGCCAATATAGAATTCCGTTCCCCGGATTACATCCTGATAACCAACAGGAGTTTGAGAATGAACACAGAAGAAGTGGGAAGTAAGAGAGAGCCAGTCATATGACAGAGATTCGAGGGAACACAGAAGAAGTGGGAAGTAACAGAGAGCCAGTCCTGACATATGACAGAGATTCGAGGGAACATAGAAGTGGGAAGTAACAGAGAGCCAGTCCTGACATATGACAGAGATTCGAGGGAACATAGAAGTGGGAAGTAACAGAGAGCCAGTCCTGACATATGGAAGAGAATTGAGAATAGTCAATGAATAAACAGATGCATCTCTTGAGACCACAGAAAATGTGGGTATTACAGAATAATACTCGGAATACTAGGTAATGTAGGAGAGGGTACTAATATTGATTTCTTGAAAGAGGTAAACACACAGGGGAGAGAGAGAGAGAGAGAGAGAGAGATGGCTATTTACATTAGAGTGATATTATTTTCATTTCTCCAGCATGTTATGAATAATGGAGATACGAAACAAGTTCTAACACCGATATAATTAATTGCGGGCTATGCAGTGGACGACACCCACACAGGGAGTGAGTGAGAAAGAGGGAAGGATAGAGACAATGAGAGATATATTTCCAGTGTTAAGCTTCAGTGGAAAAGTTGAGAGTATGTCAGCATCGAGAGATTACAGTCTATTCCAGAGACAGATGTTTGTGGAGATACTTGATCGTTCAGAAGGGTCGATATGACACATCATGATAGTTAATATATTAATCTTCTTAATTTGTCTCCAGGTCGTTGGTAACGTTAGATCAGGAACATTGTAGCAAAGGCGAAGTTCACAAGTTAATGTGAGTACACAACGAAAAATGATCATATATGCTGCTCCGGGTAGGGGGAAAGGGATTTCATATTTTAGATTTCTCCAGGTGTGGGCGGTACCTTGCATTTATTACAGATTTCTCTAGCTGCAGGAAGATGGTTGCATTTATTACATACTTCTCTAGCTGCGGGCGGTACCTTGCATTTATTACATACTTCTCTAGCTGCGGGCAGATCCTTTCATTTATTACAGATTTCTCTAGCTGCGGGCGGTACCTTGCATTTATTACAGATTTTTCTAGCTGCAGACGGTACCTTGCATTTACTACAGATTTTTCTAGCTGCGGGCAGTACCTTGCATTTATTACATTCTATAGCTGCGGGCGGATCCTTGCATTTATTACATACTTCTCTAAGTGCGGACGAAAGTCTTGCATTTATTATAAGCATCTCCATATGTGGGTTGAAGTCTTGTGTTTATTACAGATTTCTCTAATTGTGGGCCGTACAGATTCTTCAGATACTGATTGAAGACGTACATTTATTATAGACTTCTCTACATACGGGAGGAGAACTTCAATTGTGCACATATTTCCACAGGTGCCTGCGAAAGACTTACATTTGTTACACAATTCTTCATGTGGTTGCGGGAAACATAAATTTATCACAGAGTTATCCAGGTTGGGGCGTAAAACTTGCATTAATTACATACTTCTCTCAGTCTTAGCTATTGAAATATTTCTCTTACTAGGAAACATCGAGAAGAAATTGTGCCCGAAAAACAAGCAAGGTCCAGTAGTATTAGAACTGATTTATGTCCCCTGGTTTACTCAAGATTTCTCTCGAGATTATGTAATCACTGATTACCAAGTTGGCGATATTAATAATAAATATTAACAGCATGATTATTCGATTTTTAATTGGAATCGTCGGCTGTATGGTCATTTAATTTTAGAATTGTAGCTAAGTTTAAAATTAATTAATTTGCCGGTTTCATGGAGGCTGGAGTAGAACAATCTGAACTAGAATTGTTTGGTGATTATTACACAGTGAACAGGGAGTTATTGCCGATGTGTAGAGGTTAACACATAGACTTCCATATAATATGTACTTACAGCGCAAAACTGAAATTCAACAGATAAATCCCGGAATAGGGTAATGAAGTTTAACTTAAGACACACATAATAACACATACAAATCAACGTTTCGACCACAAGGCCTTTATCAATAAAAAAAATTAACACAATATTAACACATACAACAGAAAACGGACAGTAAGGACATGGAAGTTCATATGAGATGTGTCGCCTGTGTGTTGCCAGGGCCCAAAAGGGGAGCAAAGAATTTACCACTGTTTACCTTCCACGCATGTCGTAAAAGGCGACTAAGGAGGTTATGGGATGGAGTTGGCTGTCCCATCCCATATAGGGTCAGTGACCCAAAGCCATGCTGGAGTCGGATGTGTTAGACCGAAAGGCGCAGATATCGCAGCAATGCTGTAAACCATGACACAACGCATTCCGTTCTCCGAACTACATCCTGCCAATCTGCAGGAGTTTGAGAACGAACGCAGAAGAAGAAGAAGAATATGAGATGTGTGATATAGACTGGGGGGGGGCACTGACTTTGGCTAGTAGGCTGAACTACGTGCATGTAGTCAGCAAGGGAATGTGAGACTCTATATTACACAAGCCGATGTTAAAGTCCATATCCTTACTCTCCGTTTTCTGATGTATGTGTTAATTTTGTTTAAATTTGTTGTCTTGATCAAGACTTATTGGTCGAAACGTCGATGTGTGTGTGTTATTATGTGTATCTTGAATAATTAAGCTAAACTTGATTACCCTATTCCTGGATTAACCTG
Source organism: Meghimatium bilineatum (assembly GCA_034231615.1). Taxonomy (NCBI): domain Eukaryota; kingdom Metazoa; phylum Mollusca; class Gastropoda; order Stylommatophora; family Philomycidae; genus Meghimatium; species Meghimatium bilineatum. Next base: position 28,033,217 of record CM067303.1, read on the forward strand.
ATGACTTCCAGATAAGATGGATGCGTTTCGGTTTTTGCTACGTCACAATAGTAGGCATCGTTCCGTATTTCCAGATGACAGACTTACTTTTGTGACATGAGAAATATAATCTACGATACATGGCGATAATAGATGTGACTCTCAAGACCAATCTGAGCTACAAAGACTTTTACACCGAACATTAAAATGTAATCAAGCAAACCGCATCAATAGAGGTACCTCATGGACGTGGCTAAGAGAGAGGGGAAACTATCCTCAGTATCTGGAAGAGTTGGAAGAACTTCTAACCAACGGCTGACTGGGACACTGAATTAATTAAACTTGCGGTGGCTGAGGGGAAGGAGAGCAGAGCATATATGGGAATGCCCCAGTGTCGTGATGCTTGTTTCTGATCAAGAATCAAATTTGTTAAAAGTAAGCACTTTTGTGCAACATCAACAAAATTGATTGTCAAAGACTATTTCCTCATGCATTTACCAATACAGCTATTTATTTGTAAACAATTATATAGCAAATCCAGTGCAATACCTTGCACATACTGTGGAGACTCTCTTTGATGGTATAAGTGGGACTGCAATACATTGCACATACTGTGGAGACTGTTAGTGATGGTACAAGTGGGACTGCAATACCTTGTACATATTATAGAGACTCTCTTTGATGGTACAAGTGGGACTGCAATACATTGCACATACTGTGGAGACTGTTAGTGATGGTACAAGTGGGACATCAATACCTTGTAAAAAGTAAAATAACCCATAGCATTTATTAATGCCGTAGGGGTGTGAGATGTTAGCGATCTCACATTTCAGAGGCTCTGCAAATGAAGGGGGTAGCCATCTCCTCTCCCTCGCAATCTTTACTTCCCGGATTAATCCGGAACCCATTTAAGGCTGGGTCGACCCGGGAGCCGTTGCGATCTGAAAAACATTTCCGCATCAACTGGTGAATGAACCCAGGACCGCTCTTATGCGACGCCAGTTCGCTAACCACTGCGCTAACGCGGCTCCTAATACCTTGTACATACTGTGGAAACTCCCTGTGATGGCACTAGTGGGACTGCAATACCTTGCACATACTGTGAAAACTCCTTGTGGCCCACATTGGTATTGTTGATTAAATCCAGCATCCCCGCCGAAGACGGATGTGTCGGGCCATTGGCGCAAATAAAACGGCGACACAGCGCATTTCCATTTTCTGGGCTACATCCTGCTGGAAATCTAGCAGGACCATGATCCAGCTAGATCCAGTTGGAGTTTGAGAATGAACGCAGAAGAAGAAGAAGAAATCCAGCATCGACATGGATCGTATATTATGTTTTTTACAAGACAACAATAATACTATCATCTGGAAAGATGGAAAAGCGTGTACTACTAGTACTAGTGTTACAAATATACTACTACTAAAGTACGGAATTACCCATTCAAATATTTAGGTACAATGATTACAGCAGATGGAAGAAGTTCAATAGAAATAAGATGCAGAATAGGACAGGCAAAAACAGCATTCAGAAAAATGAAAAATATACTGTGTATAATGACCTTGTCATTAGAGGTGAGAAAGAGAGTTCTGCAGTGCTATATAACTCCTAAATTAACATATGTGTGCGAGTTTTGGACAATAAACAAACTGGAAAGTGCGAAATTAGAGGCAATAGAGATGTGGTTCTACAGAAAAATGCTGAGAATACCATGGACTGCTAGAAAAACTAATGTAGAGGTGTTGAAAGAGTCAAATGCGAAACGAACCTTAATCAACAATATAAGAAAATGGCAATCTTCTTTTCTTTTGGCCACTTTATGAGACGGGCAGGTTTAGAGAACATAGTCACAACAGGCAACATTGAAGGCAACAGAGACAGAGGGCGACAACGTGAGAAAATATTAGACAATTTGATAACCTGGCACGGCAAGGAAACAACAACGACTTTGATACATAATACTGTGGACATAGAGCTGTGGAGAGCCATGACCGCCTACGCCAGCCGGCAAGGCACCTGATGATGATGATGAAAGTACGGAAGTCCATTCTGAGAACTTTTCGGAACAACTACCATGAATAATTCAACTACGCATTCTTCAGAAGCTCCTATTCTTACAACCAACGCCATCATTGTAATTGCAACAATCGTGGACATTGTAATAATACTCTCTGTGGTACTGGCATATTCATCGATTTAGTCTATTTATAAGATATCTAAATAATACGTTTGATGGCTTTATCTGTGACTTCATGTCCTATCATGTGCAAATAATTGCACACTATTCGAATTGTGCGCAAGAAACCAGACATGAATCCATACCGCGTGTTGTTGAACGCGTATATGAGCACCTTGTTTACTTTTAGACATATTGATGTATATAACGGCCGATTACCACCACATCATCATCTAGTTACTTGCCTTAATAGAGTGTTGATCTATGTACACATTGCCTGCTGAAATAATCTTTAGCTTGAGTTTTATGTTTACTTCATTAAAGGTCCAAAATTTTATTGGTCATTCACTACCACCACCACCACCACCACCACCACCACCATAATCATCATCATCATCATCAAGTAACCTCTGCAACAACAAACCTGCAAAATTTCCTCTCTTGTTTTGGCGTGCACTCTCCTAGACTTTAACATGTCCATCTCGTGATGTGAGGCGATGGGAGAAAGTGTCCCCTCTCCGGAAATATCAGAAGAACGCGTAATCAGCAACTGACTGGAAACTGAGCTTATACACTTATAGATAGCTGACGGAACGGCAAGCAGAGCATATATGGGAATGAACCCCCCCCCCCACCAGTGCTGTGACGCTTGTTCCTAATGAAGAGTCAAGAATCTCGTGATGTCTCCCTCCCATGTCTCCCTCCCATGTCTCCCTCAGATGTCTATCCGTCTACCTCTTGCTTGACTCCTCTCAACTCTAACCTCAAGTAAGGTCTTCATGAAAGTCTTTTAATATGCCCAAATACTTTATTTGTCCGATATTTCAGACAATATAGTTCTTGTTCCTTTGTTAGAACCTCTAAATGTTAGAACCTCTAAATGTTAGAACCTCTAAATGTTAGAACCTCTAAATGTTAGAACCTCTAAATGTTAGAACCTCTAAATGTTAGAACCTCTAAATGTTAGAACATCTAAATGTTAGAACCGCTAAATGTTAGAACCTGTTTTTTTCTTCTTTTTCCATAAAGCTCTCTCTATTCTTCAGTATATCCACATCTCAAAGGCATAAATTCTATCTTCTAGTTGTTTATTCACTGTCCATGTTTCTAAGCCATAGATTATTGAAGAATAGATGTAGCATTTTATAACGGTAATTTTATAATGGTAATTTATAATGGTAATTTTATAATGGTAATTTTAGTTTGTTTATACTTTACTTGGAGTCATGGTCACATCACGTGTCCACATTCCAACTTTTTAATATTATGCGCAATTTTATACAACTTCCGTGATTTTTTCCGTGAGATTTAAAAGAAGCAACTTTTGCTGCCAATGAATCGATCTGAGCGCAACGCACTGAGAGCCGCTCTCCGGTGTCATCAGGGGAGTGGAGGTCTTTCGCAGAACGATGAATGCGGCTGGTTTATATGTCCTTAGCGAAAGTACGTTTCGTTAAATAATATATGATTGTTTCGTTTAAATGTGGTTACTGATTCCCGTAATGAACCAATTTTGCCTGTAATTTGTTTAGATGTGAATATATTTCATCATATCAGGGAAATTAATTTTAGCCATGGACATTCTTCTTTTAACTTCTGTTTCACACCTGCCATTGCTTTTATAATTTAATAACGAAATATGAATAAACATTATGTCCGCCTGAAATTCTTTTCTTTCTAGTATTTTTGTCTTAGCATCTTGTACGCTCGGTATAGCACTCTTTCCGATTAGATGTAGATGATCACCGAAGACGGATATGTCGGGCCATGGCTGCACATAAAACGGTGACAGAAGGCATTTCTCTGGACTACGTCCTGCTGGAAAACTAAAAGGACTATTGTTCTGCTGGAAGAGAGATCCAGCGGGAGTTTGAGAATGAACACTGTAGTCCCTCCCACTCCTCTGGAGTGAATAATGAATGCTTTACTTTACTTATAGGTAAAATGTTGTATGTCTCCTTATGGGGTCCGAAACAGATGCGAAAGAATGCTAGAAATGCCAACTGTCTGCAGGGCCGTAGACATGTCTCCGGTAAGGGTTGGGGTGCCCGTTTTTGGATTGACTCCTATTACTAAATAGTATATTATAAATTTCAAATGTGGGAAGGGGGATTTCGGCCCCCAACACCCTCTTCATCTACGGACTTACTTTCCAGAATATTGCAAGCGGCGACAATTGATGAATGGATATTTAATTCGTTGCCTTGTCGTATGGAAATCAAATTTAACTAAAGGCTATTATTCTTAAGAATATGTTTAGCATTCGGATATGGTATGCCAAAAGGCGTATATATTTCACCCAATCTGTAAACCATGATTAAAACCGTCCGCTCTCCAGACTATAACATACTAATCTACAGCAGTTTAAAATTACACTCGAAGACGAGAAACAAGAAATAAATTTACTGAATATAGATATAAAATTATATCTCTTTTGGGGGACATAAATTTACTGAAGATAGATAGAAAATTAGGTCTCCTTTGGGGGACATAAATGTACTGAAGATAGATAGAAAATGAGGTATATTTTGGGGGACATAAATTTAATCAGGAGACATACAAAATTAGATATTTTGAGAGACATAAATTTACTAAGGCAGAAAAAAGGAGCGAAAGAAGTTAAGAATAACAATGACAATCATACATAGACTTATTACTCAGCTCTCTTGAAGAAAACCTTTTACGAATTCAGTCCATTTTGAAGCCAGGTCTGTGATTTCTGACCAGGACTTAAGAAAATGGCGTGACGGGAATAACGTTTGTTCTCAATTTGAACCGATCAATCAGAAGAATGACAAGCGTGATTCATGCGCAGGAAGGTCCCAGATTGTTCCTGCATCTGCTGGCATCAGTTGACAACATCAATGTCTAAGCTCGCGATCTGTTATTTCGCTTCCTTGCTGAAATTTACTTCCGGTTTTCGTAATAATTACCGTGAAACAGGAGAAAGAGAAAACAGATTCGGCAAACATAAACAGAGAAGATTTGTTAGTCAACAATGTTTACTGTATGATTTAACAAATTTGTCTGTCAATGATGTTTTCTGTACGATTTAATAAATATACATATAACAAAAGGGGCTGATCATTTATTACTCCAACAGTTTTATTTGCCAATTTTGGACACTCACTCTTGTCAACAATTGTTAAAAACCCAGGGACCCACTCTACGAACACTCACCCCCCCCCTTTCTATCCCAAGACACATTACATTTTATTTGTACAAAATGATAGCATGCACCATGAGTATGGAAACAACAAGATGATGGATTGAAGGTTGTCAATAATAGTTTCTCTCCCTCCCACCTGTCAACAATAGTTCCTCTCCCTCCCACCTGTCAACAATAGTTCCTCTCCCTCCCACCTGTCAACAATAGTTCCTCTCCCTTCCAGTTGTCAACAATAGTTCCTCTCCCTAAAACGTGTCAGCATTAGTTCATCTCCCTTCCACTTGTCAACAATAGTTCCTTCTCTTATTTCCACTTGTCAACAATAGTTCCTTCTCTTCCTTCCACTTGTCAACAATAGTTCCTTCTCTTCCTTCCACTTGTCAACAATAGTTCCTTCTCTTCCTTCCACTTGTCAACAATAGTTCCTTCTCTTCCTTCCACTTGTCAACAATAGTTCCTTCTCTTCCTTCCACTTGTCAACAATAGTTCCTTCTCTTCCTTCCACTTGTCAACAATAGTTCCTTCTCTTCCTTCCACTTGTCAACAATAGTTCCTTCTCTTCCTTCCACTTGTCAACAATAGGTCCTTCTCCTCCTTCCACTTGTCAACAATAGTTCCTTCTCTTCCTTCCACTTGTCAACAATAGTTCCTTCTCTTCCTTCCACTTGTCAACAATAGCTCCTTCTCTTCCTTCCACTTGTCAACAATAGTTCCTTCTCTTCCTTCCACTTGTCAACAATAGTTCCTTCTCTTCCTTCCACTTGTCAACAATAGTTCCTTCTCTTCCTTCCACTTGTCAACAATAGTTCCTTCTCCTCCTTCCACTTGTCAACAAGTGTCAAATTTGTTTAGATCTTCTTATTAATTGACGTAATTCATGGACAGCCCCTTACTTGTAAGCAAAATGCACGAACAAAGTACATTCTGAGTAACACCCGGGGATTAGCGAGCCTGGAAAGTGTGTCCTGCGACTGAGAAACATCCGGAAATTAACGAGCCTGGAAAGTGCACACTTGGACTGAGAAATATCCTGCGATTAACGAGCCTGGAAAATACATCCTGCGACTGAGTAACACCCGGGGATTAACGAGCCTAGCAAGTGCATCCTGGGACTGATAAATACCATAGAATTAACGAGCCTGGAAAGTGAGCAAATAATTGTAACAGTACCACCTGCCAACATAACATATAAACATGCTGGTATATAAGGAGGTGGGGGAATGGTATTGAACTCCCCCGCCCCTCAACACTCACATAGTAGCTCAAGAGAACAGACACTAAATCAGTCAACGACGGAGCACTCACACAGTAGCTCAAGAGGCAATATCAAAATGGACCTCAACCCAGGAAACATTTTTATCGTTTATACAGACGAAGTTGGATGTGTCGGACTATTGTCATTCTGCAAGAGAGAAATAGCGAGAGTTTAATAATGAGCATTGGATAAACCTGAATTTCATAGTGGATTAACAAATTGTCATCATCATCATCATCATGTGATATGCGATCAGCATATCGTCTAGTAAAAAAATTACAGTTGGGGCGGTACGTGATCTGATTGAGAGAATACATATAAATGCTGGCGAGCTATTGAAGATGCGGAGATGGCACTTGATTTGATCTGGGACAAGGGACAGAAAATATTGAAGATTGATTACACTAAACCCGTGACACAAAGATATCACGTGATGTTATATCTAATTTTAGACATACAATTACCTTAAACAACCATGCATACACGCCAGTTCTGTTAATATAGACCGAGAAATTACAAAATATGGCGTAATCACTATGGCAACGGATACACTTCAAAAACAGGAATTTATCACATGTAACGTTTAAGGAAACAAGACTTAAGAAATGGATTATTGACCTCATGGAAGATGGACGCAAAGACAGGCGAAGGAAACGTTAAACTGGGTCAAATATTTCTGGCTTCAATAATTGTAGCTCTTTCTAGACGACAGGAGACAAAATTGGATAAGTCTTAAATAAGGCCGTTCTCAGAGCCTGTTGTCTTACTTTATCTGTCAAACTAACACGCTGTTATTCTGTCTATCCGCAACTATCGCTGGATTTTTTCACCATGTACTTTTCTTTAGCTTTTTCGTAATCTTCCAAATATTCTTTACTTCTTTACTGTCAGCTGTCAATACTTTTTTTTCACGTTAAGGAGGTGCAGGGATGGATTTTGTAGCTGTGTCATACATGTCGCATGAGCTTGCTGTCGCCACGTCATGTACAGGGTGAATATTTTTTAATTTACCCTCCGACAGAAAAAAACAACAACTAAGTCCTTGCCGGCAATCGAACTCTAGACCGCACGAATGTGAGACCAAAGCACTAATTTCTCGGACATGCGTCACACCTTACATCTTGTATAAAGGATCTCCATGCCACAGTGGTTACGTTATCTGTCTTGTGTTCAAAAGTTGGTGAGTTCGATCCCGGATCGCGACGCCGTCTCTGCAAGTGTAATTTTGTAGTTCCACAAGGATTAACATTTGAAGCTACGGAGTTACGTGGTTTGGGTGGCACTCTTAGAAAGCAGTTTCTTTGTCAGATGTTGAGCACATATAAGCAAGGTCGAGTACAATAAAGTTAATCCTCCTTCTGATTTCTACAGTGATGTCACAACTACAATCTTGTGTGGAAGATCTAGTGCACGATTCTATGGAGATGTCACAACTACAATCTTGTGTGGAATATCTAGTGTACGATTCTATGGAGATGTCACAACTACAATCTTGCGTGGAAGATCTAGTGCACGATTCTATGGAGATGTCACAACTACAATCTTGTGTGGAAGATCTAGTGCACGATTCTATGGAGATGTCACAACTACAATCTTGTGTGGAAGATCTAGTGCACGATTCTATGGAGATGTCACAACTACAATCTTGTGTAGGATATCTAGTGTACGATTCTATAGAGATGTCACAACTACAATCTTGTGTGGAAGATCTAGTGTACGATTCTATGGAGATGTCACAACTACAATCTTGTGTGGAAGATCTAGTGTACGATTCTATGGAGATGTCACAACTACAATCTTGCGTGGAAGATCTAGTGCACGATTCTATGGAGATGTCACAACTACAATCTTGTGTGGAAGATCTAGTGCACGATTCTATGGAGATGTCACAACTACAATCTTGTGTGGAAGATCTAGTGCACGATTCTATGGAAATGTCACAACTACAATCTTGTGTGGAAGATATAGTGTACGATTCTATAGAGATGTCACAACTACAATCTTGTGTGGAAGATCTACTGAACACGATCGTGGGGTGTGGGTGTGGTTTTAGAGTTCAAACACCCACGTTAACAAAAAAATAGAAGATGTCATTTAAGTTCAAGCTAATATCGGTTATGTACCAGTATCATAACATAAGGCTTCCCATAAGTGCTTAGCTTTCTAGTCAGTGGTTTATCAAGAAACGAATTGACTAGCGTTTCCTACCACACTTATTCAGTAGCAGTGGCGCCATTCCTCGATCTTTGCAGAGCGTGAGCCGTGGTACCCTATTTCCTGATGGTTGGGTGAACCACGAGATACATGTCTTTATTTCGAACCACAAACAAGGAGTAAATTAGAAACCCAGGTCGGCTGGTCAGCGGGCGAATGACTTAACAAAACACTATCGCGACTACCAAGGTGATGCCACGTAGTAACACTAGGTGTTGTCAGGGCCCGAAAGGGGAGCAAAGAACAGCAACACTGCTTACCTTCCATGTATGTCCTACAAGGCGACTAAGGAGGTTATGGGATGAAGTTGGCTGTCCCATCCCATATAGGGTCAGTGACCCAAAGCCATGCTGAAGTCGGATGTGTCAGGAAGAAATGCGCAGATATCGCAGCAATGCTGTAAACTATGACACAACGCATTCCGTTCTCCGGACTACATCCTGCTAATCTGCAGGAGTTTGAGAACGAACGCCGAAGAAGAAGTAACACTAGGATACAAATGAAACGATGGCAACACTACGCCAGTAGTTTTCTCAAAACAGTTTATCACATTCATCACCTCCCCCAACCTAAGTAGAAATCCCCCTCCCTCACCCCCACCCACCATTAGCAATTCGTATGACCCTGAGATCTAGTTACAAATCGGCAGAGATGTCCCGTCCATCCCGTCCGCGACCCTGGAAGCGTGTGCTGCCATCAGCTGACTAATTGAGCAAACTAAACACCCGATTCAGTGACACGATCTGTGACACACTTGAACGCTTAACACAGACCTAGCAGTTTGAAAACTCAGCGAGACAAAAGCTATCAGATATTCAGCGATGCAGGGGCGTCCTCTTGGTATCTGTGTCCGTTCAAGTACCATTAGTTGTACAAACAACAACGATTGACTCACGTACCGGAAATTGAGGGGAGGGGATAACTCTAACACACATCCTGCAGACACGTTTGATCATCTAACTCAGCGATTCCCAACGTGGACAATATGATCCCATCAGGAACCACAGAGAAACTATTTAAAACTGGTGGAGGGAGATGAGCGGGGGGGGGGGGGTGGAACAGACTTGCCCTGGAAGTCACACTCGACGGTATTTACTTGAAATATAAACATGATTTATAGAAACAAAACTATAAACAGTTGTTTAAATTTATAAACATGATTTATAGAGACAAAACTATAAACAGTTATTTAAATATATAAACATGATTCATAGAGACAAAACTATAAACAGTTGTTTAAATTTATAAACATGATTTATAGAGACAAAACTATAAACAGTTGTTTAAATTTATAAACATGATTCATAGAGACAAAACTATAAACAGTTGTTTAAATTTATAAACATGATTCATAGAGACAAAACTATAAACAGTTGTTTAAATTTATAAACATGATTCATAGAGACAAAACTATAAACAGTTGTTTAAATTTATAAACATTATTTATAGAAACAAAGCTATAAACAGTTGTTTAAATTTATAAACATTATTTATAGACACATATTTAAACGTGTTTGTTTACAAGTTTCGACTGACGAACACAAATACAATAATAACGACGCGCATATGAATTGCTAACGTTACATATATAATTCACATTATGTAAACGTTACATATATAATTCACATTAAGTAAATGTTACATATATCATTGACATTATGTAAAATGTGTAAAGAAAGTAAAGAATTCAATAACTTTCTTCACGGCACCAGGGATAGACGGAGTGAGATTCTTCCCAAAATTGGGTGATGTGCTAAATAACGGTTTTAGAACCCTTGATATGTCCAATAGCTTAGAGCTGCTAATCTGAACAGCTTGCCAACAATGTGACGAGCTCTTATTTAGAGCGTGATTCTCAAATTAGGTGTATCACAGAACATTTAATGATTTAATATTTTGGTGGACATTGACAATGAACAAGAATTAGTTCATTATGTTTGGTAGGGGAGTCAATGCAGTAGAAATCGACAGATGGACTAATTAACTCCTAGAGTGAAGCGAGCCTATTAAATAGGCATGAAAGTTTATCTCAAAATATAAAAAAACCCTAAATGCAGTGAAACAAAAGCATACAATAAATTCAAAATAAGGTAGCTTTAGTTGGTTAAATATAGTCCGCTATGAAATTCCATCATTTTGTTTTTAAATATCTCAATACTTCTTTCATTAATCAAGTTCACATTTTGCGTGTGGTCTTGCAAGTCTAAATCGTTAAAATATAATTAATATATGTCAATCAAATAATATGATAATTGCTGTACATCCTGTATAAGACATTGCTATTCACCTATTTTTGCACATTTAGGCAACACTAATTTATCCAAAATCATTGCCAGTACATCCTGGACGACTGACTTTCGAACCACAAACAAGTTCGACCACGACGTGTGTGTGGGACGCCTCACTAACTAAACCACTACTGAGTCAACAAAATATATTCATAAATAATAAATAATAATGCTGTGGAGAGTCAGACTGATCGATTTCTATTCTCGACCGATGCTTGATAAATAATGTATGTATGGCAAAAAAAAATTCACATAATTTGAATGATATATGCAAATTTTACAACTCATAGACGAGTCTTTCTTATTGCAGTGTTTTTCGTCCGTCCAAGTCGACAATGACTATTCAGTTCAGCTTGGAGAATGATGAAGATGATGATGTTTGCAGTGTGCCCGACTGTGACTAATGAGCCCTATGTGTGTCTGGAATTGTCTGCCGAACAATAATCATGTGTGGGAGGGGCATGTGTGACATTGAACAGTTCATGCCTTTCTTCTAATTAGTTTTTGTTGCAAAGTCTGATGTCGGAGGTTCTCTGCAACTGCTGCAGCACTCTTGATTCACACATTCGACGTCAGTCAATGTATATTTATTTTGAAGTGTCAGTGGTGTCTTAGGAATGTCCTGAAAACTAAGGACTAACTTAAGCATTGTCCTTCTGTCCTCCGGTCTTGCAGGAACCAGTCTGGAGTTTTCCATATACCAACTCTTTTTTCTAGACGATGATCGTTCATGCGGACCATGTGTCCTGCCCATTGTGTCTGCACCTTCATCAACATCATGTGTATGCTTACAGACTTAGATTTCATCAGTACTTCACTGTCTGATATTTTATCCCACCAACGAATGCTAAGCATCTTCTGAAGGCAGCTTAGGTTGAAATGATTGGGTCTACTAGAGTGTCTGGCATATAAGGTTCGAATCTAGCGGCAGCATTTGTATATCCGGACAGTTCAACACGCAACTGACCATAAACATTGACAAGAAAATCTCAAGATTTTCCCGTAGTCGTAACCTTCGATAACAGTTACCATGTTGTTCCGGCAGGCCGACGTTGTGCTTGAATTAGTTACGGGCATGGCGTGGGTGGGAAGAACAACAAAGAAACCTTTCGCAGGGGCCAGAGTTGTGCCCTGATATCGACGTCTGTTTCAGCGGCATTAGACTCAAAACACCATCGAGTCGAATGGCTGCTGGGACGAAACACTTATGGGAATGCCCCATGTGCTGTGAGGCCAGTTTCTAATCAAGAATCACAAGAGCTAAAAAAGAAATGCTTGACTGATGACTATCCTAAAGGTTTCCAACCTTGTAAGCACACTAACATTCCTCTGCAGTAACACTAAATCTCAAACTCGCATCTTCACCGCAGCCGTATGTGTAGGGACTTTCTACAGCTGAAACGGCGACACACCGCATTTCTGTTCTCTAGGTTAGATTCTTCTGGATAGCTAGTAAGTCTAGAAGAGAGATCGGGTGGAAGTATGAGAATTAATGTCAAAATAAAAGTATGTGGTAATATTATCGCATCCGTGGAAGTCGGATCTGTCGGGTCATTGATACAAATAAAACGGTTACACAACGCATTTCCAGTTCTCTTGACTAATTCCTGCTGGAAACCTAATAGGACATTGTCCTGCCGCAAGAGAGATCCAGGATAAAAGTAATCATTTAAACTCGAATCCTTTCTTCGGAATATGACAACAATGAATCGCCAACAAACAACAGTAACGTACAAGATCAACGTTTCAACCAAAAGGACTTTATCAGGCGATGAATGAAATTAAATTAAAGCCCCGTTTCGATGTGTATTTGTGATACGGTGTTAGCCCCATTTTGTGTGTCAACGTAGGGGACCCCTAAGTGGGTCGTGTAGTCAACAATAAAATGGTTAGAGGGTAAAAATATAAAACAGGAAGCTCTAATATGAAACTACAATAAAAGAAATAACATGGACACTGTGGAATGTGTGAGTTGAGTTATAACGCTGGCTATTGTCATAAATGTCAAGGTTTCTAGGAATTAATCATAAGGTTGCAGTGACCTGTTACGTGTCGAGGGGGAGTATATTGATTTCAGTAACACTTAAATCAGGGGTGGGCAAACTTTTTGTGCAGAGGGCCACATTGAAAATTGTAAAGCTATTGGAGGGCCACATATAATATTATGTATATTTTTGTTTAAAATTCTCGGTAAGTAATCAAATAAATATTTTTATTGTAAAGAAAAGGTAGTTTTACATAATGTAGATAACTTCAGAAATAAATTATATTTCTAATAGACTTACACTATAACAGTATATTTTCTAATATAGATAAAAGGTTTTGCAAATATTTTAACAATATTTGAAAAAATATTATCTTGGATACAGTTACAATATGGGTTCATAACAATAGTTTTAATGAAGATTTAAAAAAAAACAACCATACACATACAGTTACAACTTTATTGATATTATTAATTTCTAATGAGATGTATGTAATTGCTTGTAAGATTTTATAATTCCCTTGAAATCTGGAACAAGTTTACTTGTAGAAATTTTCATGACTGCATTTAAGTTGAAACCAGATAATAAAGATATATTCTTAGATTTGTTGATTTTTAAGCAAGAAAATTCCTGTTCACAAATATATGTAGATCCAAATAATGATAAAAATATAGCTGCAAAGTTTTTTAAGTTTGGGAATGATTGTTCAGGCAAAGAACCATAGAAATCCAGCAGACATTCAGATTTAAATTTTTCCTTCAGGTAATGATTGGCTTGTAATTCAAGCAACTCCAACTGTATGTGCTCTGGGGCTTTATCAGCTTCTGCACTGAGAGGAGAACTGATAACATTGAAGTGCTGCTCCAAATTCTTGAAATATTGGAATCTTCTTCCAAATTCTTCAACCAATACATCTAACTGAGCTTTGAATTTTTTACTCATTTCATCAGAAATAGTTTCTTGTTTCAGGAAAGGGAGTGACAAAACATGTTTTAACTTGCTTGTCTGGAAAACAGTGAGAGTTTGCCATGAAATGATTTTACATGAACATACATTTCATGTGCAAACAAACCATTGCCCTTAAGTTTAACATTAAGTTCATTTAACTTTTCCATTATTTCAATGGCAAATATAAAGTCAAGCTTCCACTCTGCATCAACAATGTTAGCATTGAAGTCACATTACTATTTCTTCTTTAAGATGCCATACTCTCCTTAAAACCTTTCCGAGACTCAACCATCGAACTGTACTGTGGTACAAGACATCAGAATGTTCAGTTTCTAGATCATCTAGTAATGCTCTGAACTGCCTGTGATTGAGTCCTCTTGATCTGATGAGGTTTATGACACTGACAACTGGGTCAATAACATGCTTAATTTTTAAAACAGATTTACACAAACTTTCCTGATGAATCACACAGTGAAGTGGTAATATTACGTGGTCAGGATATTCTGACTTAATCCTATCATTGATCAACTTTATCAGTCCTATATTTGTAAAAGTTAAAGCACGAGCACCATCAGTTGTAATACTGGCCATCTTGTTCCACATTAACCCAGCTCTTTCAATACATCTACTAACAGCATTGAATATATCGAGGACAGTGATATTGTCTTTGATTGACTCAACACTCAGTAACTCTTCAAAGAATTTAAAAGAATTGTTTATTCCACGTATACAAACTAATAATTGAGCAGTATCCTGTACATCAGTACTCTCGTTCAATGCAAGAGAGTACCACAAAATAATATATGCTTACTTGCATCTTGAAGTTGAAGGGTAAAATCTTCACTTATCTTTTCAACACGCCTGACCACAGTTTTTCTGGATAGTGTAATACTGTCAAATTTGTTGTTTTGTTCTGGACACAGAATGTTTGTTGTATCTAGTAAACATTCCTTAATAAATTCATCATCAGAAAATGGCTTATTACATTTCACAATTTTGTGGGACAACACCAAACTGACCTCTTTGCGGCATCTTGAATTGAAGACTGTTTTGTAAACACAGTTTGTTGTTTCTCTAGACTTTTTACCAACTTCATGCATTTTCTTTTCCTTTCTTCAGATGTTAGATTGTGTCCGAAATTGGGATGTTTTGTCTGGTAATGTCTTTTTAAGTTATATTCTTTAAAAAACAGCCACTGATTCGTGACACAGCGAGCAAACAGATTTATTGCCAACTTGCATAAAACAATATTTGGTAATCTATTCGTCTTTGAAAACCCGACACTCGTCTTTAATCTTGCGTTTTTTGGATGCACTCATTATAATAAAAATATCTTAAAATGTTGCAAAATTAAAAAACAAAACAAATGTGCTTCCGGCAGCACGAATATAATTATTTAGATTTAGAAAACTCGGTTGCAATATAAATACGGAAATTTTGAGAATGGAATCTACAAACGTGACAGTTATTAAAACACACCGGGAATTCCCCAGTAAATGATTGCAAATCGAGTAATTGCGCATTCCATTCTTAGGATATGAGAAAATGGGGGGGGGGGGGGGTATTTCTGACGATACATTATCGTTGTAACAATGTATTATTAATTATAACATCTTTTAGCGATATTCTATTTTGTATGAAACATCTTTTTAATATAAACTAACCACACATCCCGACATAATGCTTAAAAGTTAAAAACAATTAAATATAATATGAAAGTAATTTTCAACCTTTATAAAATTATATCGTCCGAGTACTTATAATCATTGAGAAACATTCAGCCAATCAAATTACGTCATTTCTAGTATAGTAAATTACTCAATGTTAAACACTCATATTAAACGTAGTAAAATTTCATTGACGATATATATATATATATATATATATATATTCTATATAAATCTACATTCTATATATATATATATATATATATATATATATATATATATATATAATTATCAATAGTTAAATGATGTCAAATTTAAATAAAATATTTTATATTTCATATATAAGAAAGTCGAATTAAAATTCCAATGGAATTCTGCGTAATTTTAATGGGGAAAAAATCGTTTGTGACGATCGTTCGTTTATTTAAAAATGTGTTTGACCGCGCAAAATATCCAATGGCGGGCCGCATGCGGCCCGCGGGCCGTAGTTTGCCCACCCCTGACTTAGATGATTGTATGGAGGGAGGGGGTTGGAGAGGGAAACATGAGAAGATAAGTTTGGAGAGGAGATTGCTGACATGATGATGATAAGTTTGGAGAGGAGATTGCTGACATGATGATGATAGGATTTAAGATGAAACATATATATATATGTGTGTGTGTGTGTATAGAGATATAGAAAGATATATAAATATATATATATATGGATGTATAGAGAGAAATTTAGATAGAGAGATACACAGAGAGAGAGAGAGACAAATAGATGGAGACAGAGAAATTATAAAAAATCGACAGAAAGAAATGGAGTGAGTGCGAGATAAATATAGATAGATAGAAAGAGAGAGAGAGATAAATCGAACGAAATATAAATATATAGAGCGATATGGAGATAGACATAGAGGAAGAGATAAATGAAGACAGGGATATATAAAGAGTGACATATGGATATAAATAGTGATATATCTATGTGATATATGCGGCGGTCTAACCACACATCCACGCTTAGGTGGAAATGATTGAGTCGACAAGAGTGCATATACGGTTCGATTCCCACACGTATGGACGTGTGGTTAGAACGTCGTTCTCAGACCCTTCAGGTCCGGGTTCAATACACAGGTCGGACATCATTTTTTTGGTTTCGGAGGTACAATCAAAATCCTTCCTGCGCATGTCCCGGCATCTGTTATGGCACAGCGACTTTTATTTCTACAGCTCATAGAAAGCCTCCCTGCACTCCTTCATAGGAAAACATGCAGTAACAAATATATATATATATATATACAGAGAGAAAGAGAGAGCGAGAGAGAGAGAGGAGAGGGAGTTAGAGGGAGATAAAGAGAGATAGAAAGAAATATATACGGATATAAATAGAGAGAAAGAAAGTTAGATTAGAGATTGATAGAGAGATAAATAAATAGAGCGAAACAGATATATATAGACAGAGATAGAGATACAGAGAAAAAATAGATAGGGATGTGGAAATATAGAGATTCAGAGAAAGAATAGATAGAGATAGGGAAATATAGAGATTCAGAGAAAGAATAGATAGATATGAGGAAATTTAGAGATTCGGAGAAAGAATAGATAGAGATGTGGAAATATAGAGATATAGAGAAAGAAATAGTGAGACATCCAAATCAGAGATAGAAAAAGAGATGGAGGGAAAGAAATAATGAGAGAGAGAGAGAGAGAGAGAGAGAGAGAGAGATAGAGACCAGCAACATATCAACACAGACTACTGACGTTGAAAATTGAATTATACAAAACCGGAAGGTTAAAAATAATTGATTTATCCTGAACACCAGTTTATCCTAAGCCTGGAAGCTGGCTCCAAATATGACGCCGCGTAATCCGGTTGACGTGTGCGCACTCTATCCGCAGATGAAACTGTCGGATGAATTATGCAAACGCAGATGTTATGCCCTTCAAGGAGTTATAGTTCTTCGGGATCAGAAGAAAAAAAATTATGGGTCTTTGTAAAGGGAAGTAATTATGGAACGTCCATATAACAAGATTTACGGGACTTTCAGACTAAAAGTATTATTGAACTTTTAGAAAGCTCTGAATTTATAGATCAGATCATTACGCGATATTTCTAATGTGCAATACACGTCTGCGAACACACACACATATATACGGTCTTGTGTGCACACACATGCAAACACGCAGCAACGCATTAATTCCTCGAGTTTGTGCCAAAGATGCCGTACTTGAAGTGCCAGCAGCAGAGCATTTACATCCTAGCTCTGGCGACGATATTTTCTCCTATATATAAGCGTCAGGGTATCCAATTTTAGTTGGGCGACTGGAAAATTGGGTGACAGGCAAGACTAAAGGCAACAGAGACAGAGGGCGACAACGTGAGAAAATATTAGACAGTTTGACAACCTGGCACTTCAGGTAAATAACAGCGAGCTTGATACATAATATTGGAGATAGAGAGCTTTGGAGAGCTATGATTGCCAACGCCAGGCGGCATGGCACTTGATGTTGATGATGACTGGAGAATGATCTATAATGGAATCGGAACACCGGTTAATATCAATTCCCACACCTTAGCCTTCAGGTGAAACTTCACCTGCGATCTGCAGGTACACTGTTGGTTTTAATGATTTGTTGATTACCTAATAAAACTGACTGTCCGTTCAACTTTGTCGTCTGTCTTTTTTTTGTCATCTGTTTGTCTGTACTGACATCTACCTCTCCAAATTTGGCATCTATTCATCCCATCTGATATCGAACTCTCTCTCTTTGACATTAATATATCTATTAATCCACTCTTTGTGACATCTATCAACTCTGCATGAGATCTATACACCCTGCCAGACATATACGCACTCTGCGGAAGATCTATCCACTCCGTGTCACATATATTCACTCTGCGTGACAATGATTCATTCTACGTGATAACTATCCATCGTGCGTGCCATCTATCACTCTGCGTGCCATCTATCCACTGTGCGTGCCATCTATCCACTGTGCGTGCCATCTATCCACTGTGCGTGCCATCTATCCACTGTGCGTGCCATCTATCCACTCTGCATGATAACTCTCCACTCTGCGTGGCATCTATCCACCGTGCGTGTCATCTATCCACTGTACGTGACATCTATACATTCTTCATGATAACTCTCCACTCTGCGTGACATTTATCCACTGTGCGTGCCATCTATCCACTCTGCGTGTCATCTATTCATTGTGCGTGAAATCTATCCACTCTGCGTGACATCTATCCACTCTGCGTGACATCTATCCACTCTGCGTGACATCTATCCACTCTGCGTGACATCTATCCACTCTGCGTGACATCTATCCACTCTGCGTGACATCTATCCACTGTGCGTGACATCTATCCACGCTGCGTGACAACTATCATTCTCTCAATGAAATACATCTTTGCCTGACAGTTAGCTGTCCTGCCCACAATAAAATGTATTCAACCCAAGGTAACAACTGCCAATCTTCCCGTCACAATCAGCCTGCCCTATCTGACAACCATCGGCCACTCATTGAGATATATTTGCCCATTATTAGCAAAAATCTCCCGCTTCTGGTTCCGTTACTCCACTCATCTATCCATTCCTCAGTGACACTAATCTCTTCTCCACATTCACCCGCTCGTCTTATCTCTACATATAACATTCAAACGTCCATCTTACCCCTTCGTTTATCAGTCATCTTCGCCCCCATCTGTTTCTTCCTTGCTTTCTTTATCACACATAATCTGTGCATTAGTCACACTCGACATTGTCCTATACATTCACCCATTCCGTCCTCTGTCCCTTAAATCACACACACGAACCACATCGTCCACACACCCACCACACACACTTCCATCCTACCCTTCCCGCATCAAAACCACACGAAAAAAATACACCCACCCACCGTCAACCATCACTTAATCTTCGGAGGAAAAAAATAGTCCCTTAAGATTTCTTAATATCTCCTAATTCTCAGCGACCCTTGTCATGGACTGGCATCCTGAAATCCAGCGTACAAATCTCAGGGGACGAACCAGCCAAGAAACCGAAATGCACTAACTTGGTTTAAACGTCTCTTAATTTTATCATACTATCTCTCTATTTCAGTTCTAACGCTAACATTTGGATAATAGTTTTATTAATACGATAAAACCATCTAATATTACCATTTTATTATAGTCAAGTGTTATAATCTTGCGCACCGTCTTTGTTTTATTCACAATTTTAGCAGACTTGAGCCAAGACTTGAACAGTGTTTGGGGGAATATCTCTTTGAAAAACCCCTTTTTTTGTTAGTTGTTAATATATTATCGCGAAATGTTTTATATACAGAGACCCACAGCCGTAGATAAAGGGGCTGGGTCTTTGCTAAATGTCTTTTATACAGAGACCCAGAGTGGTAGATAAAGGGGGCTGGGTCCTTGCTAAATGTCTTTTATACAGAGACCCAGAGTGGTAGATAAAGGGGGCTGGATATTTGCTAAATGTCTTTTATACAAAGACCCAGAGTGGTAGATAAAGGGGGCTGGGTCTTTGCTAAATATCTTTTATACGGAGACCCAGAGTGGTAGATAAAGGGTTAGGGGTGTTTGATAAAACAATGATATTTTCGTTTGCATTGTTAGGAACTGAATATTTTTTGGTGGGGGGGGGGATTCAGAGGAGGGGGATTTACTCACTTTTTTGTTGTGGGGGCATTTATAGAGGGAGCGATTAACAATTTTATTTGTTGGGGTGGTGGGGGTGGTGGAGGGGGTGGGGTAACTATTTTATTTGTTCTGTCAGCAACATTAAGAGAATCTACTGTCCAGAACGTGCGGGAGTCAGAAGCAATGAGAAAGATGATGCGTTGGCGGGCAGCGATATAATGGATGGGTCAGTCTATGGATGGATGGTACTAACAAACGATGAAGAGGATGTTATCATAGATGTACTAAAAAACGATGAAGAGGATGTTGTCATAGATGTACTAAAAACGATGAAGAGGATGTTGTCATAGATGTACTAAAAAACGATGAAGAGAATTTTGAAAGAGACAATGCTCATGTTCACAGAATAATAGAAATTGGAGTGACGAAAGATAGGGACGACACTGCATCCTCTCTGAAATGTTCGAAGACCGCACAACCAACAACTGACTGGTACACTATTTATTATATACACCCTTAGATCGTTGATGAACCGTAAAACTGATCATTTATGGGAATGTTGCCAGTGCTCCGATGCCGGTTCCTAATCAGGAATCTGTAAGTGCTAATATGTAATTGTAGTTTGAACCCCCTACTAGCTTTTATCAGTCGTTTATTGTTTCCTCTGGTGAGATAGATAAGTCATTACAGACGAGGCTAGTACAAGGGTGGCAAATTAATACACTCAGAATTGGAGGATGGAATTTTGTACATAGAAGTTTTTATTCAAATTGTATATGGTAATTGTGTATGGTAATTGTGTATGGTAATTGTATATGGTAATTGTGTATGGTAATTGTGTATGGTAATCAATGATCAATATTGGGAAATAAAACGAGGAATGTCTGGAAGCATACAGAGCTATTTACAGCTGATCTCCATGAATTTGTGGTGCAATTATGGGTGCCCTGTTCCTTTTATCAAGCAGACTTTGTCACCGTCTGATGAGGTGATGATGGCGTTCCTCCTTAGGAAGAAGAAGTCCTGACTCAAAAGTAAGATGGAAGACGGAGACACTGGACCGAAAGGTACAATATAGTCCAGCCAAGGCTGAAAACTACAGTGTCACGCAGTGACTTCACAAGTCAGATAAAAGGTTACAGATGATTCGTTTTGGTGCTTCGTCTGTGGAATCCCGTCAGGCGGATGAAGTGCCGGGCTCTAAGCCTCGAATGAGCCCACACTCAGCGACTGGTGGTACCTCTGTCTCAATTTGTGGCGCCAGGAAAAGAGATCAGAAGAAAAAAACTACTGGTTCAAAAAAATCACATATAGATCATGATGCAGACAAAGATAAAAAAATAAGCACTTAAAAATATTGCAGTGGAATGCAGAGAAAAATATTGCAGTAGAATGCAGTACAATAAAAATACTGCACTTTCAAACCGATTACACACAGAGGAAATCGACATAGCATGCATACAGGAAACACACCTCACAAACAACACTAGATTTGGGTAATTTATATTTGGAATATGGAATGTCAGCATGGGGGACTGCAGCCAAGAGTAACACTCAAAAGATCTCAAAGATACAAAACCGCAATCTCAGAATTATAACAGGAGGTATGAATACTACCCCAATCACAGAAATGGAAACATGCACAGGTTTGCCATCAATGGAAGAAAGAAGAAATGAAAAAATCCTCACACAGTATGCAAAGTTCAAATGTTTGGAGAGTCATCAAATGAACCAAAGACTAAGCAGACCTACAAAAGAGCGACTCATAAGAGGTAGCTTTCTACACTCCGCTAAATAGCTCCAGAAATCACTCACAGATACAGACCTACAAAACCTAAAACCACTAAACACCTTTAACACATACCCAACATGGGACAGGAAAAACTTCCCAAGAATTATG
The DNA here is from genome assembly GCA_034231615.1 of Meghimatium bilineatum. Classification (NCBI taxonomy): domain Eukaryota; kingdom Metazoa; phylum Mollusca; class Gastropoda; order Stylommatophora; family Philomycidae; genus Meghimatium; species Meghimatium bilineatum. Next base: position 28,055,429 of record CM067303.1, read on the forward strand.
GACAGTATACCAAGCATTATTTCGAAAACAGAAACTACTATACAAGTACTAAAGGAGACAACTAAGAATCACATACAGAAAGCATACCCAAAGGATATATGGACACATGTATATACAGATGGATCAGTGAAAGAGGCAGTATTAGATGGAGGATCAGGAATATATATAGTAAAGTAACACCAGATGGAAAAGAAATGGAGAAATCCATACCCACAGGCAAACATTCCACAAATTTCAAAGCAGAAATGGAAGCCATAATAGAGGCAGCCAAAATGCTCATGAATTGCTTGCCGAGTCACAACAGACATGTAGTATTTCTAACGGATGCAAAGTCAGTATTGCAGGCATTGAAAGATCCAAAGAACACAAGCATGAATGAACTTACGGCCTGCTTACTACACCTCAGCAGTACTACCAAAGAAACAGTACTGCAGTGGATCCCAGGTCACTGTGGCATACCTGGAAATGAAAAAGCTGATCTCCTGGCAAGGAAAGGGTATCACTGGAACAAATAGAAAATGATAATACGTACTATGAAAGTAAGACCATGTTAAAAGCAGAATATAAGAAAAAGTGAAAGCAAATGCACCCAACTGCAGAACCACATGACCCCTACCACCAAATGTCACGCAAGGAACAAACCATCATTTTCAGACTACGAACTGGTCACAACAGACTGAGAATTCACATGTTCCGAAAGCTGAAGATTGGTGAGACAGACCTGTGCAACTGTGGACTGAGCCCAGAGACTGCAGAACACATTCTTCATGCCTGTCAACTCTACCAAGAAGAGAAGGAGAAAATATGGCCTACTGAGACGGGACTGCTTCCAGACTTGAGGGGTTCCATGGATGACCTGAAGCGAATCACACAATTCATTGAAGCTATTGGTGCTGTAACCTGATATCTGACTGAAGCTATTGGTGATGTAACCTGATATCTGACTGAAGAACGATGAAGAAGAAGAATAAGCATTGAGAAAATAAATCAGGTTTGCCGTGTGTCAGTCCTACAGTGTTCAATTTTTTTCTTCTCCAAATATAGTAATATAGTTTCCATATGGAAATATAGTTTCCAGTTTGGGGCAATATTGCATTACTTGATCGATGTCTTCAAATAGCCAATGGGGCAATGTTGCATTGCTTGATCGATGTCTTTAAGTAGCCAATGGGGCAATATTGCATTACTTGATCGATGTCTTCAAGTAGTGAATGAAACATTGCCTCCATTCATGCACAGCTTAACACAGAACAGTGGTTTTTGCGCCATTTGTTGTCGGGGCTCGAAAGGAGAGCAAAGAATAGCAACACTATTAGCTGTTAGGAATGTCGGAGACTAAGGAGGGTTGTGTTATGAAGCTGTCTCATTCCATAGAGTGTCGAAGGAACATATAGGCAATTCTGAAGTCGGACGTGTCAGACCGAAAGGTGCAAACATTGCAGATAAGCCATAAACCCTGACACAACGCATTTCATGCCATCAATTACACTATTCTAATATACAGGAGTTGAAAATGAACGCAGAAGAAGAAGAAGAAGAAGACCTCTCTGAAAGACTTACATATGACATAGGGAGAACGTGACAGCTCCAGCGTGGTTGAACTCACACAAACAGGGAATGGAAGTCAGTGTCTAAGCTCTGACACAATAATTCCAGAACCAACCGTTCTTTCACAGATGAGAACTTTAGACTATTGGTACTATCAAGAGAGGAAATAACTGACTGAATAACTAACTGACTAACTGAATGACTGACTACTTGGCTGACTAACTGACATACTGACTAATTGACGGACATTCCAACTGAATAAATGAATGATTGACTGACTGGCTGACATACTAACTGACTAACTGAATGACTGACTACTTGGCTGACTAACTGACATACTGACTAATTGACGGACATTCCAACTGAATAAATGAATGATTGACTGACTGGCTGACAGTCTGACTAAGTAGTTAAATATTTATATGTACACATTATTGACTAGTTAACTATTTATATGTACACATTGTTGACTAGTTCTGAACTGTCTCAGAAAATCGTGTCCTTGCATTAATGTTACAAAAACATTCTTTGAAACATCCTATTTTGGCAAAGCTGCGAGAAAACTCTGGCCAGTGGCAATCTGTCTTAAAATTTTGCGTAAATTAGATGAAAAACTTGACAACCATTTAAATACACACACACACACAAATACAGAGAGATTTTCCTGTTAACATACACACATACCATAAAAAAAGAGAAAAAAAAAAAGAAAAAAAAAGAGAAAAAAAAAAAAAGAAATGATGGTGACAAATATACAGATCTTCGCGTTAAAGGAACCATTAGGATTTTATTTAACATAACGAAATAAGATGTCAAGGAAATTAGAATGATTCAATGGCCAAATAGGATTTCTAAAATTATAACAAACAAAAAAATATTAGAATTTAATATACAGAGTAGGAATTATGAACGGGATTTAGCCAGAATTATAGTAAATCGGAGGGACAAAACCACGTAACTTAGAAATATGATAGATATAAATAGATAGAGGAGGTGAGAGGAAAGGTAGAAAAAGAGCCAGCCCACCATCTTATCCATAACTGTCAAAAATTCAGGGAATTTCCTCCCCCTCCTGCTTAATTATGTCAAGAATAGTTCCTCTCTACCATAAATACTTTGCCAGCAGAAAAATTACTAGCAGATACTACACCTCCCCACAAACACACATACATTTATTGAAAAGATTTTCAACACTATAAAAACGATATTGTTGACGTCAGTTTTTGTCAATTCTTCCCTCCCCCTTATCTTTTAACAACTTTCAAACAATTTTTCCCGACCCCCTACCCCCACACCCTACTGTGGACATAATTTACGGACATCCCCCTAATTTTCCCTCTGCTCCTGGTAGTACAAAGATTAGACTTGAAATAACCTCGGCTACAATGTCCAGATTCGGGGATCTCCCTGGCGTAGTGGTTAAGCTGTTCGCCTTGTGTTCAAGAGGTCACGGGTTGATTATCACTTGAAGCTACGGAGTTACGTGCTATGAGTGGTACTCTCAACAGGCGGCGTGCGGCTTTGTTGAGAGTGACCGAGTACATATGGGAAACCGAGTACAGTGAAGTCAATCTTCTAAGGCGTTTAAACCTTTAAACCCTTAATGTCCAGATTACATACCACATGGAAAAACATAATAAATACAGCAGTGAAGATAAACTTCTAATAATACCAATTCTTGTCTACGGATGTAAGAGTTGGACAATTACAACGGGAATGGAGAGGAGATTACAGGCTCTTGAAACACAAATGTTATAGGTATTTGAAAACAAATACTTACACGCTGGTCTCCACGCTCGTAGACCAGCAGTACGAGAGAACATGTTTCCATACTTACACGCTGTTCTCCACGCTCGTAGACCAGCAGTACGAGAGAACAGGTTTCCATACTTACACGCTGGTCTCCACGCTCGTAGACCAGCAGTACGAGAGAACTAGTTTCCATACTTACACGCTGGTCTCCACGCTCGTAGACCAGCAGTACGAGAGAACAGGTGTCCATACTTACACGCTGGTCTCCACGCTCGTAGACCAGCAGTACGAGAGAACAGGTTTCCATACTTACACGCTGGTCTCCACGCTCGTAGACCAGCAGTACGAGAGAACAGGTTTCCATACTTAAACGCTGGTCTACACGCTCGTAGACCAGCAGTACGAGAGAACAGGTTTCCATACTTACACGCTGTTCTCCACGCTCGTAGACCAGCAGTACGAGAGAACAGGTTTCCATACTTACACGCTGGTCTCCACGCTCGTAGACCAGCAGTACGAGAGAACAGGTTTCCATACTTACACGCTGGTCTCCACGCTCGTGGACCAGCAGTACGACAGAACAGGTTCCCGTACGTACACGCTGGTCTCCACGCTCGAAGCTAACCATAGTCAAACACTCTTTACTTTTCGTAACTGTCTTTCGTCATATCGACATAGTCACAGACGCTAATTACTTTCATATTTAAGTTGTCCCAAATTCTGCACTTCTGATGTAAGGCAATTGATTATCGGCAAATAAGGAATACATTTAACATACATTTAAAGAACTTACCGTAAACGCCAGAGAAACAAACTAATAGGATGGCAGAAATCATCCGGAATCCACAGAAAGCATCGCAAAGACCTTGTCTGTAAGTTCGTTTGCTCATGTTAAGCTATCCACTTCCGTTTAGACTCCTGTCCCATCATGCTCGCTGTTTCTGTTGACAGACTGCATTTTCTAACATCACGACCAACTTTTTTCCCTAACCAATGACCTCATCAATGTTTGTGTGTTACGTCATACTGTACACAAGTCAGATCGAATCTGCAAGAGAAACAGAAGGTAAATATATGTATGTGTGAGTGTTTGTGGCTGAGCGCGCGCGCGTACACTTGTAACTGTGTATGTGCACTTTTTGCATAAGTTGCTCATTTAAAGAACTCTTCTAAACGTCTAAAAATATATAGAGGATTTACTTCACTGTACTCTGGTTTCCTTATCTATCCGTCGTCCTTCGAATCAAAGAAATCGAATTATTGTCGTCTGGTGTACGAGATATGGATTCCCCTTCCACACTTTTTAAATACACAGAGATTTAGCACTTGCGTCACAGAAAGAGGCGACTGTAATTGAAAATAGGAATTTCACGTACAATATTTATCAAGTCCGTCTCCTAAATAGCCCTGCTTGTTGATGTCATACAGCGTCAGTAATCTTGGCTTATACGAGTGATTATTTATCGCTTTGTATATACTTTATGTCGCCAGTTGGTGAAAATGACGGGTATGTCGGATATACTAAGCTAAATGAAGCTGTATGAAGTCAGTGCGCATACTATTGTAGAGATGTACTTGTTTTCTGTGAGAATTGGTTCACAACGAAAACACCGGCTATGTTTAGTAATATCCGCCTCTTTTCTGTGAATCGTGCAGAGTCCGTGTTTCTAGAAGTCTTTGCTTAGCAACACCAACGCAATGACTAAAATGAAAGTCATGAACTTTAGAGTGAGTAAGTGAAGCAAATGTTCTGAGCTAACACAAAGATCCATAAATCTAAATGAACTTCCTACATCTTAAACAACTGTCCCGGAAGTCAGATAAAGCCAGTAACCATCTTTATTTGGAAGGGTAATCTATAGTCAATTCTAGTGATGGACACATAAACTAGGAAAGTCCATTTATTAAGGGGAGATAATATCGGGTATCCCGTGTTGTATTCGGTACATGTTAAGCGGAGATGGATGCTATCTTATTGATGACTACATCATGAAGAAGATATACTACCTATTCTTGTCCCCTTATTGACTTACTCTTCTTGACTGGGGATTTATTTTTTCTTTTGTACCCTGAAACTATTTTTCTTTTGTACCCTGAGATTATTTTTCCTTTATACCATGAGATTATTTTTCTTTGTACCCTGAGATTATTTTTCTTTTGTACCCTGAGATTATTTTTCTTTTGTACCCTGAGATTATTTTTCTTTTGTACCCAGAGATTATATTTCTTTTGTACCCTGAGACTATTTTTTCTTTTGCACCCTGAAACTATTTTTCTATTGTACCCTGAAACTATCTTTCATTTGTACCCTGAGACTAGTTTTCTTTTGTACCCTGAAACTATTTTTCTTTTGTACCCTGTGACTATTTTTCTTCTTTGCCCTGAGACTATTTTTCTTTTGTACCCTGTGACTATCTTTCTTTCAAGAGAAATTTGGTCCACTTATAATTTACATGTTACGCTGTCGTTTATTTGAGCATGCACATCCATATTCGGCGAAGACATTGTTTCATACAATAGACATAATTGCTGTCTATAAATGAAGGATTATGACAAGGTGCCTGTCTATAAATAAAGGATTATGACAACATGGATGCCTATAAATGAAGGATTATGACAACATGGGTGCCTATAAATGAAGGTTTATGACAACATGGCTGCCTATAAATGAAGGTTTATGACAAGATGGTGGTCTATAAATGAAGGATTATGACAACATTGCGATCTATAAATCACGCCAATATTATTTGCCAAGTTTTGATTTCCCAACCCACCCATGTCAACTGTCAAGAATTCAAGGGACCCATTTATTGCCTTGCTTAATTATGTTAAAACTACCCCCCCCCCCCACAAAAAAATCAACAGAAAAAGGACGAAAAAACATCTTCTGAAAATATACTTATAATGTATATATATATATATATATATTTATATATAATTTCAAATTCTATACTTAGTGTATAACAGCAATATTGTTGATATCACGTTTATATCATTTATCAAAGCTCCACCCCCCTTTCCCTTGTCAACAAACTGTCAAACTTTATCAATCCCTCTCCTTTTTTTCTAATTGTTGACGTAAATTATGGACATTCCCTTAGAGAGAATATCCGCATGACATAAAGAAACAAGCAGGTTTATCCTGACATCAACATGTAAATGTGTCAAAGTCTTTGATTGATTGCTTGATTGTGTGATACTGGGCAATATGCCACGACCGGTTTTGACAGATTTGAACAAGATTGACAAATACAAGCAGACCAACTGAGGCAATACAAAAATTGTAGAGATAAGCGTGCCAGATTGGATGCAGAAAGGGAGATAATTAGTTTTCTACAGCACAGTTTCTCAAAGTTGTCTCTCACATCACCACATTACGTGAAGATTATGTAGGCCGGCACCCATTTCATATAAAATGTTTAGACAGGCATCCCTTTCATATAGAATGTTTCCCGCCGAAGTCGGATGTACGGGCCATTTGAGCAAATAAAACGGCGACATAACGCAGTCCCATTCTCTGGACTACATCCTGCTGGAAATCTAGTAGGACCATAGTCATTTGGAATCTAAGTTTCGACAAGAAAATCTTCATCAAGAGCATCAGTGGACTAAAAGAAAAAACGTTAAAAGATGACTCATTTAAAAACTTATCAACTTAGAAGCCCACATTTAAAAAAGAAATTCCTCATCAAGTGCATCATTGAACTGAATTCAAAATGTACAAAAATGGTTTATCTAACTGTTCGTATGGCATTGTCAAAAATAACCAAAAACAGTTCCAGGAAACGCATGCTAAAATGGATAAACTGCGTCTTGGAAACCTCATCGATTATCAATAATAAATGAGCATTAGAAGATCATTTCCAACGTTGACCATCGTCTAAGGTCACTGACCAGCGTTCAGCTGTTCTGAGAACCATCATTATGCCTGGTTTATCCTCCGGTTTCCAGGAGTAATGAATAGGTTCATGTTACAGGTTAGTTAAGACAGATGGGGGTTTTATGTGTTTGTAAGGATGGATGTGAAGTTTTTGAAGAAATAGTCATTGATGCAGAACTCAGGCAGAATATATTGTCAACAGAGAAATGATATGGAAATAGAGTAAATGTTGAACTGATAGAATCGAGAGTGCTTGTTCGATTAAAAGAGAAATAGACAGAATTTCTCATTTCTCAGTTGCCCGGGCGTGAATACAACAAAAAAAAAAAGAAAAAAAAGGGAAACATATCATAGTTTCTAATATTTTTCTTATAATGAAGCGAAATAAATACAACATACAATAATGCCCGGGCAAGAAAAGAATAAAACATAAAAAGACAAATTGACTAGATGCGAATATTTTCCTTATAACGGAGCGAAAAAACAATGAACGTCTTTGTAGAACTATCATCGATTGTATCTGACCCGCTGACGTGATTATCCAGACGAATATTCCAATGTTCAAAATTGCGCACTGATGAAATTTTCGTAATCTCGCATTTCTAATCTTGCATAGTAAACGTTCACAAGACAGATGCGATATCGAAATGGTTCATATTTATAAATTCAATTAGCAAAATAAATAACAGAAATGCAGTAGAAATAATACCTGGCATATTAATACATCGTAAACGTCGATAGAAATATAATAAACGCAGATAAAAATGAAATAATACTAATTTCAATTACTCAGTAAGTCTAGCCGAAATCGACAAATGTTTACATTCGTCAACCATTGCGCCATGTTCAGTTGTGCCGGAACACAGGAGCCCTTTCAGGATTTTCTGCGCGCTCACGGGCTGCAAATGAGCCAAACTATAAGAAGCCAAATTTTCTCCGTCTGCGTGCTGTTTTCGAGGAGCCTATACATAACACCAAAAGTACGAAGCTACGGCAATAGTCGCGTATGCAAATAGAAAACTAATAGCGAAATATATCAAATAGGAATTAATAGAGAAATGGTCGAAGTATAGATTGAATAGAGAAATGGTCGAAGTATAGATTGAATAGAGAAATGGTCGAATTATAGATTGAATAGAGAAATAGTCGAAGTATAGATTGAATAGAGAAATGATCAAATTATAGATTAAATAGAGAAATGGTCGAAGTATAGATTGAATAGAGAAATGGTCGAAATATAGATTGAATAGAGAAATCATCAAATTATAGATTGAATAGAAAAATGGTCGAAGTATAGATTGAATAGAGAAATGGACGAAGTATAGATTGAATAGAGAAATGGTCGAAGTATAGATTGAATAGAGAAATGGTCGAAGTATAGATTTAATAGAGAAATGGTCGAAGTATAGATTGAATAGAGAAATGGTCGAAGTATAGATTGAATAGAGAAATGGTCGAAGTATAGATTTAATAGAGAAATGGTCGAAGTATAGATTGAATAGAGAAATGGTCGAAGTATAGATTGAATAGAGAAATGATCAAATTATAGATTGAATAGAGAAATGGTCGAAGTATAGATTGAATAGAGAAAGGATAAAATTATAGATTGAATAGAGAAATGGTCGAAGTATAGATTGAATAGAGAAAGGATCAAATTATAGATTGAATAGAGAAATGGTCGAAGTATAGATTGAATAGAGAAATGGTCGAAGTATAGATTGAATAGAGAAATGGTCGAAGTATAGATTGAATAGAGAAATGGTCGAAGTATAGATTTAATAGAGAAATCGTCGAAGTATAAAAGGAATAGAGAAATATTAAACGAGGAACTCACTAAACAAGGGCACAAAAGTATACGTCGCAATTTTTCTTACACGATCATCAAATCTCTTTCAGATTAGAAAGATGTAATCCTCCAGAGACCAGAAGAGATTGTGGTTTCTAATAAAGCTGCGATATATTTGGCGTGAAAGAGACCTGTATTGCTTTATGGTAGCTTTTACCTATAGTATAATTCACCTACAAAATATCACTACACATCTTTCGACATGTATGGCAGTTTTAGAAAGTAGCGAACAATCTAGCATTATTTGATTATTTCTAGACAATATACGTTATGTGTGTAGCCATTGCTTCATCAACGGACTGATACTCAACTGCCTACAACATAGATTGAACATAATAAATATATAAATCGGGGATGCGTTGTGTACCTTTCAATCACCGAGGCGGACTATCTATCCATGGCCTACAACCAGCAACAGGCCAGACAGATAAAACATCCGTTCCTCTGAGGCCTCTTGGTGACCCATCAACTGAAATGCGCCTACGCACTACATTATTGTACTTCAACACGTGAGACGCTACGTCGTGTAGTCGACGACACTGAAGTGAGACACTCGTTTCATACTGTATCCAGGCCTGTAGATACATAAGGAGGGAGTGTGAGAACTCTCAACCCTCTCCTTATCTACGATTCACACCGCCGCTAGTTAGATCGCAATATGACTTTTGGTACTAGGAACTTGTACAAAAACTAACAACCCACCTCTCCCCCCCCCTTAATGATTTTTATACAAATAGGTCATCACATTTTCATCAAAAGTGAGACCTGGTTTGCGTAAACGCACACATAACCCCTTCTCCTCCATAAGGAGAGCGCATCTACGGCCGTGATTATATCCCTCTCGTAGTGACGCCCAGTAGTGTAGTTACATCTAAAGCAGCCTTATTTATGTGTTAGTTATGTTTGTCAATACACCTAATTGGTCCTTGCAGCGTTGATACCTTCTGGCACATGCTGATGGTAAAATATTTGTGGTTCTCGAGGAATTTACATACCAGAGCCATTTGTGTGTTGGTGTTTGTGTGTCGTTCGACCGGCCCATATTCGTATTAGTTTGAGAATATGTTGTCGTTCGTCCATCATAATCAACGAGACCAAAAACTCAAACATAATAATAATAAGTAATAAAGAATTTCATTTCATTCATTTTCCTTTTGCGATGAAGTTAGCGCATTGGGCAGAGGTCAGATCTCTCCAATTCTGTCTGTTCAAAGTTATTCTGTGCAGTTCTTGGATAGTATGAATATTGGTTGTTTTACTTTCTCTAAGTATTGTTCTTCTGAGTGTTTCTTTTGGTCTACCCCTTGCTTTTTTTGCCTGTAGGTATCCATTCATGAGATTGGTGGTGTATTCTGTTGGTGTCTGCGCGTTGGACATTCCCGATGTAGGACCAACGACGTTTTTTGATAACATCTGTGATGAAATTTTGACGTGTCTCTTCTCTGATTTTATCATTCGATATGAATTCACTCCAATGGGTGTTAGTTATCCTACGAAGACATTTGTTCAGGATAAAGAAGAATAAAGTTAATGCGTTTTAAATGATTAACCATGCCGAAATCAGATGTTCTAGGCCTACAAGGCGCATAACGGTGGCACAACGTAATCACGCTCCCGGCGGAAATCGCACGGATATCCGTGCTGGTTACAATGGAGCGAACGCAAAACAAACAAACAAACAAATGATTAACAAGTTCAATGCGATCATAAAAAGTTCTACAAAATTGACAACTGCAGATTTTATATATTGAGAATATACAGGCTGGAAATCTGGACTAAAATAGCAACTTTTTAGGGAACGCGGTGTTGTAGCAGACGTGTTGCCACAAGTTGCGAAGCGAATAGGTGCCACCTAAGCGAACCTGGTTCAAATCCCGTTTCCCGCATTATAATATTTCTTTTGTTTATCTTTAACTGTCTAGCATGCCTCAACCGTAAGCCACGATCTATTAGTATGCCTGATTATTTACCTGCCTTCTACACATAGCGCATAGTACTCACACTCATCCGCATCGCTGAGGATAGAATTATCTGGAGGACTCTGTGTGCTGAAGCATCCAGTGTGGTACCCCTACGGCCCTGAAGGGTTACGGGTTTATTGACTGATTGATACAAATAGCGCAAATGTGTACACATTTTATAAACACACACGCACATACTTACGCACAGACACACGCACGCACGCAGACACAATCAATACACACACGACATCAGACATTAAAGATTAATATTAAAGATAGGAAGATTTCACAAGTTTGGATTATCGAAGTACTGAATGCTATTTTTACCATTTAATATTTATTACAAATGACGTCATTGTATATTTTTAGAATAGTTAAGAGGTTTCCCCATATTTAGCTCACGTGCGTCTGTAGATATAATTAGATTGCAGGTACTTTTTTTCTGTTGCAACAGATTAAAACAATATCTAGTCCTTATTTTAAGTTGTACATTCTGGAACCAGTACAAGAACATTTCTTTTATGAAAATTTGAAACCTGCAAAACTTATATGGTCTTTTACCAGCTTTTGATGTAGGTCGTGGAAAGATGGATCGCGATGTTTTAGCATTTTGGCAGAACTTCCGACAGCGGAAGACAAACAGAATTAAATCAAATTTTTTCGGTCATGTTTTCGATTATTCCCGTATGTTTCGTTGGCCGATGTTGGCAGGTACAACATCGTCCCTGGTCCATCGTCCAACAGATGTCCCTGGCGGCACAAAGCATATAAATAGTGAGCAACAAAAACACGGCAATTTTAAATAAGTAAGTTTTAAGTAGGAAGCCAGATGACAATTTTTTTAATTCTTGAGACTAACAGGAATTGAACCAGTCCGTTCAACGGCACCAAATCGCCTAGCAACTATTGCACACGCGTTCTTCCGTACTTGACTAACCACATCTCCAAAAAAATATATGCGTTTTCATCAAGACATTCAAATCGTGCACACAAAGTCACCAGAACGGACCAATCGAGACAAGGACTATTACAACAACAACAAACATCCCGTACAGGTATTGAAATATCCTCAGTAACAACAAACATATAACATATAATATCCGTATTAGTTATACAAGGGCCGATAGGTCTTCTTGTAAACATGGATAACATATATAGACAATATAATTTTTGCTTCAAATAATTGTTTATACAAGTAAATTTAAGTAGAAAGCCAGAGGACAATTTAAAAAAAAATTGTTAGTCAAGTACGGAAGAACGAGTGTGCAATAGTTGCTAGGCGATTTGGTGCCGTTGAACGGCCTGGTTCAATTCTCGGCAATGTTAAACAAAAGCAACATTTAAGAAAGTTGATTTTGCGGTTAGACCGTGTGCCGAATGGTCGCGGTTATGGCATATTTGGTCGCTGGATATGCAGTAATATTGTGACGTCTCAGAACGTAGGTAACTCCTTCAATCCAGCTTCTTGGTTTTCCTCTACATATTACTATTTCTATTCTCATGTTGTATGCTATAGCTGTTGGTCGGTATGTGTTCCTGCTATAGCTGTTGGTCGATATGTGTTCCTGCTATAGCTGTTGGTCGGTATGTGTTCCTGCTATAGCTGTTGGTCGGTATGTGTTCCTGCTATAGCTGTTGGTCGGTATGTGTTCCTGCTATAGCTGTTGGTCGGTATGTGTTCCTGCTATAGCTGTTGGTCGGTATGTGTTCCTGCTATAGCTGTTGGTCGGTATGTGTTCCTGCTATAGCTGTTGGTCGGTATGGGTTCCTGCTATAGCTGTTGGTCGGTATGTGTTCCTGCTATAGCTGTTGGTCGGTATGTGTTCCTGCTCTAGCTGTTGGTCGGTACGGTTTCTTCTCTAGCTGTTTCTCGGTATGGGTTCCTGCTCTAGCTGTTGGTCGGTACGGTTCCTGCTCTAGCTGTTGGTCGGTATGTATTCCTGCTCTAGCTTCTGGTCGATATGGGTTCATGTTCATTAAGTGCCATAACTATTATATTGTATGTTTTTTAAATACTTATCACCAAAATGTCACATTTATCATTAGCCCCTTTGTGTCAACAGCCAATAAAGGCCACTTTGTGTCAACAGCCAATAAAAGCCACCGTGTGTCAACAGCCAATAAAGGCCACTTTGTGTCAACAGCCAATAAAAATCACTTTGTCTCGACAGCCAATAAAAGCCACTTTGTGTCAACGGCCAATAAAAGCCAATTTGTGTCAACGGCCAATAAAAGCCAATTTGTGTCGACGGCCAATAAAAGCCACTTTGTGTCGTCATCCTATAAAAGCCATGGAAAACGTCACGTGAGTCATTATAAAAGACAGTTTTCGAGTTATCCGACTGGTCTTATATTGAGGATTGTTCACGGTAAAAATTATACCAAGATATTTCAGTTCTGTAATCATGTATTCATGGAATGTAATCATGCGTACCCAGGAAATATATTATTTTAGTTGCAGTTATTTTCTAGCTATGTTCCGGGCGTAGCCAAAGGTAAACCAAGAAAACAGTAATAATAAACATTTGTTTATTATTACGAATATGGATGTTATATGTTTGTTGTTACTGAAGATACTTCAATACTTGTGCGGGATGTTCATTGTTGTTGTAATAGTCCTTGTCTCGATTGGTCCGTTCTCAGTGACTTGAGTACACAGTTTGAATGTCTTGATAAAATCGCATCTTTTATTAGAGATGAGGTTTGTCAAGTACGGAAAACCCCGTTTACTTGAGTGGCCAGGCGATTCGGTTCCGTTAGAACGTACCTGGTTCAATTCCAGCTACTCTCAAGAATCGTTACACATTCATGCTTTGAAACAACCTCACATTCAGTCAGGGTGTCGCCTCAGTTACACAGCTGAGAAGAACCTGTGCTTTTGTAGGAAAGTCTGCGGAACGTCAAGAGCAATTTGCTTCCAGATAAAGGGGTTACTTTATTAAAATTATCATCCTTATCATCATCATCATCACCACCATTATCATCCTTATCATCATCACCATTATCAGCACTTTTGTAATCATAATAATTATCACAGAAATAAACATACAATTACCGATATTTAATAATTTTTACATAAATAATTATATGTTTTGTGTGAACCGCGTACAATCTGCAAGAAAATGGCCATGTTGGCTGCATAAGGCTGCAACATAATCGAATTTATATGCATGTTTAAAGCGTGACGTCTGATCAGATTGGATGCGAATCTTCGATTGTGAAACAAATATCCGTGCTCGTATCTCAAATCAAATATTCTAGGACCAAGCTAATAGCAATAATAGAAGTTCTTGACGAGCTTTGTGGAGGGTGAAAACGCCACTCGTGTAAGATTATCTGACGAGAATAGCGTTTTTTCTCGCGATAAAGGTCATAAAAATCTCAGCCAATCAACGATTGTTGATCATTTTCTTCGGGATTATGCGTTCGTCAGTGTGAATTCTCCTCAGTTTGTGGTTTATGGTTTGTCCGAGTTGTGTTTCAAATTTGATAAACTCTTGTAAAAATGGCCCAGACACAAATAACAGAGGAATTGTATATGTCCGCCAAGATACAATTTCTGAACAAATGTTTTGTAAACATGAAAGATTTATGAGTCAACTTAACATTCTGGGAGTACACTCACATTTTGTTGTCTGAGAGTGTAGGCAGGTATTGATGTTTGCGAATGTAGGAAGATGTTGATTTTGAGAGTGTAGGCAGAAATTGATGAATATAAGCAGAAGCTGATGATTGTAAACAGAAATTGATGAATGTAAATATATTTTGATGAATGTAAACAGAATTGATGCTTGAGAATGTAGAAAGACATTAATGTCTGAGAATGTAGACATAAGTTAATGTCTGAGAATGTAGACATAAGTTAATGTCTGAGAATGTAGACATAAGTTAATGTCTGAGAATGTAGACATAAGTTAATGTCTGAGAATGTAGACAGACATTAATGTCTGAGAATGTAGACGTAAGTTAATGTCTGAGAATGTAGACATAAGTTAATGTCTGAGAATGTAGACAGACATTAATGTCTGAGAATGTAGACATACGTTAATGTCTGAGAATGTAGACATAAGTTAATGTCTGAGAATGTAGACAGACATTAATGTCTGAGAATGTAGACATAAGTTAATGTCTGAGAATGTAGACAGACATTAATGTCTGAGAATGTAGACATAAGTTAATGTCTGAGAATGTAGACAGACATTAATGTCTGAGAATGTAGACATAAGTTAATGTCTGAGAATGTAGACAGACATTAATGTCTGAGAATGTAGACATAAGTTAATGTCTGAGAATGTAGACAGAAGTTGATGTTTGAGAATGTAGACAGACATTAATGTCTGAGAATGTAGACATAAGTTAATGTCTGAGAATGTAGACAGACATTAATGTCTGAGAATGTAGACATAAGTTAATGTCTGAGAATGTAGACATAAGTTAATGTCTGAGAATGTAGACAGACATTCATGTCTGAGAACGTAGACAGAAGTTGATGACTGAGAATGTAGACAGACATTGATGTCTTAGGATATAGACATAACTATTCAACACAGAGACGGCGTATTTTTGAGTCAAATCTAGTACTACAACAACAACAACAACTACCACTACTTCTACAACAACAACTACCACTACTTCTACAACAACTACAACTACCACTACTTCTACAACAACAACAACTACCACTACTTCTACAACAACAACAACTACCACTACTTCTACAACAACAACAACTACCACTACTTCTACAACAACAACAACTACCACTACTTCTACAACAACAACAACTACCACTACTTCTACAACAACAACAACTACCACTACTTCTACAACAACAACAACTACCACTACTTCTACAACAACAACAACTACCACTACTTCTACAACAACAACAACAACCACTACTTCTACAACAACAACTACCACTACTTCTACAACAACAACAACTACCACTACTTCTACAACAACAACAACTACCACTACTTCTACAACATCAACAACTACCACTACTTCTACAACAACTACAACTACCACTACTTCTACAACAACAACAACTACCACTACTTCTACAACAACAACAACTACCACTACTTCTACAACAACAACAACTACCACTACTTCTACAACAACAACAACAACCACTACTTCTACAACAACAACAACTACCACTACTATTGCAATAACAACATCAACAACTACTTCTACAACTTTTATTACAATAGCATTAACAACTACAACAACAACAACTACTACTACTATTACAAAAATAACATAAACAACAACTACTGCTACTATTAAAATAACAACATCAACAAATACTACCATTACAACTACCACTACTTCTACAACAACAACAACTACCACTACTTCTACAACAACAACAACTACCACTACTTCTACAACAACAACAACTACCACTACTTCTACAACAACAACAACTACCACTACTATTGCAATAACAACATCAACAACTACTTCTACAACTTTTATTACAATAGCATTAACAACTACAACAACAACAACTACTACTACTATTACAAAAATAACATAAACAACAACTACTGCTACTATTAAAATAACAACATCAACAAATACTACCATTACAACTACCACTACTTCTACAACAACAACAACTACCACTACTTCTACAACAACAACAACTACCACTACTTCTACAACAACAACAACTACCACTACTTCTACAACAACAACAACTACCACTACTATTGCAATAACAACATCAACAACTACTACTACAACTTTTATTACAATAGCATTAACAACTACAACAACAACAACTACTACTACTATTACAAAAATAACATAAACAACAACTACTGCTACTATTAAAATAACAACATCAACAAATACTACCATTACAACTACCACTACTTCTACAACAACTACAACTACCACTACTACTGATTCTTCTACCACTGATTGGAGAATTTATCGATAGGGAAAGAAACTTCGAATACCACACATCGGTTTGGTGACTGAAGAATTAACGTAAAATGGTATGAAACTACAGACACCAGTTTTCAAATATCTGATTGGAGAATAGACTTGAAGAGAATAGAACACTGTTTGAAGGAACCCAAATCTAACTAACTCCGTTAAGCAGTGTCAACTTCACCAGTCACACAAGAAAATCCATGTTTGTTTTCGGTAAGCTTCAACGGGATCATGCATGGATATCAGCGGTCAGTGCCTCCATTCCTACATGCAGCCCGTCGCGACAATGTCAACTGACCTCACCAAATGAGGATTATCAACAAGCAGTGACTCACTCCCCAAACGATGAAGCTATTAGACCTGGCCTGATTATAATCATGACAGCCTTGTTTTCTAGAACTTTAACGAGCGTCCTCAACCTCCCTCCAACTCCACACCACAAATATTTCACCCTCATCTATGGGTACAAATGAATACAAGATATAATCAACGTTTGTGTGATCATGCGAGTTTCTCGACGATACAGTCCTGTGGATTCATCGGTAGCATCCTTCTAAAGTGGCACTATTTCCATTGTCCGTAATTTTCATAGGCTGTCTGCACAAAGTACAAAAATAAAACTGTCAATGATTTCTCTATGAGTTGGAATTCCTCAATCCCTTGAATTTTCTATGTTGTGTATGCCGCATGGCCGATATGTTAGAGCGATGGTCTCACATCTGTGAAGTCGAGGGCTCGACTCCCTGTAAGGACTGAGGTTTTTGTCTGTCGGAGAAGTGGTAGTATTAGTAGTAGTAAAGTAGTAGTTGTAGTAGCAGTAGTAATTGTAGTTGCAGTAACAGTTGTAGCAGTAGTAGAAGTAGTAGTAGTAGTAGTATAAATAGTAGTTGTAGTAGTAATAGTAGCAGTAGTAATAGTAGTATTTGCAGTGATAGTAGTAGTATAAGTAGTAGTAGTAGTAGCAATAGTATAAGTGGTATGTACAGAGTGAAGATATGGGAGGGTGAACTGATGTATGTGCAGAGAAAGATTGGAGGGGGGGTCTGATGTATGTGCAGAGAAAGATTGGAGGGGGGGGGTGTGATGTATGTGCAGAGAAAAATTGGAGGGGAACTGATGTATGTGCTACGTATATGAGATACAAAGAGCAAAAATTAAGTGAAAAGTAACGAATGGGAGAGGGGCGGGGGATGTGACAAAGTGGACAATGTCTAGGAGATGAGATGAAGTGACGCTTTGGGGAAGATAAACCATAATTATACAACCAACAACGTCCCAGGAGATATACCATCATTATACAACGTACAACCAACAACACCATAGGAGATTACTCCGTAGACGTAACCTTCGATAACAGTTACCATGTTGTTCCGACAGGCCGACGCTGTGCTTGAACTAGTTACGGGCATGGCGTGGATGGGCGGAACAACAAAAACACCTGTAGCAAGGGCCAGAGTTGTGCCCTGATGTCGACGTCTGTTTCGGCAACATTAGACTCGAAAGACCATCGAGTCGGACGACTGCTGGAACAGAGGGGGATCACTTATGGGAATGCCCCACGTGCTGTGAGACCAGTTTCTAATCAAGAATCAAGAAGGAGATTGCTCAAGTGAGATCTGAAAAAAAGATTAGCAATGACCCTACCAAAAAAAATCACAGAAGGAAAATCTGTGGCAAGGGGCAAGCAGAAAAGCTACAACTATCTAGAGGCTATATCTTTCCAGTGGCAACATATGGTTGTGAGACGTGGACAATGGAAATATAGACATGAAATGTTATAATTATGAAATGTTATGGAAAACTCCTAAGAATTTTATGAACAGAAAGACGAGCCAATGCATGAATCCGCAAGATTGACTCCTCAAAACTATTTTTTTAAAACCTCCAGTTAATATATTTCTGACATATAAAGAGACACAATGGTTTGGTGAGATTAATCATGAAAGGGGAAGTTCCAGGAAATAGAACAAGTTTTCCCGCCGAAGACGGATGTGTTGGGCCATTGGCGCAAATAAAACGGCAACACAACGCATTTCCATTCTCTGGACTACATTCAACTGGAAATCTTGTAGGACCAGTGTCCTGTTACAAGAGAAATCCAGCAGGAGTTTGAGAACGAACGCTGAAGAAGAAGAAGAAGAACAAGATTCAGACCAAGACTACGATGGGCGCAGGATATCGAAGACTATCTGAAAGTATCATTTGGAGAATAGGCAGAGTGCACAAAACCGAGAGACTTACAGAGTGGCAGTGAGGACAAAGTTCTGTAAAGGACACGTGAAATAGATAGATACAATATACATTGTGAGATAATAATTGTCCCAGTAGTGCCATGACCTTCAAACATGGACAACTTCAGATAAACACAAGTTAATTATACTCAATAGGGATCTTGTAACACCAGTTGGAGAACTCCTGCATATAGTTTATTAATCGGCCTACCTCTTCTTTTTATTAGACCCTGTCCTCCAGGCAGAATTTATGTAATCCTCTTTTCCTCACATCCTCTTTTATTTTTCTCATTTCTATCCCTCCCGCATTTCTCCCTGGATATAGCGAAGACAAGATCCCCCTATCCTTATTTTTCTAAAACCACATGTCACCTCAAAATATGGAGAAAAACGTGAGATTTAAGCCACCCCTCTTTGAGACTTCGCCGAAGCATCGATCTATTCTCTCTCTCTCTCTTTCAGCAGAGCGTCGTCTTGTCTGCTATTGAGTGTTGCAATCGTGTGATGTTTATTGGAAACCTGCATATCGACCACGTGTTCATGTAGCCCTCGCCTATCGACCACGTGTTCATGCAACCCTCGACTATGGCTCGATATCTAGTTTAGCTCGTTAACTTGAATGTTAGTGAAGTATACTAACTGTTTGATGTTAATTGAAAGCCTGCCTATCAACCACGAGATGTGTACAGGATTGCCATGTTGGTCATTTTGTAATGGAATTTCTAAAATTTGGCCATTTAAAAAACCCATCTACAATGGAAAAGTGAATATCGACATTTGAAATGAAATTTATGGAATTTATTTTAGTCACTCTATTTTTAGTCTTTGTGACCATTTTTTGGTATTATTAGCCTTTTTTGAAGCATGTATACCTTCCTATGTTAGTTTTTTTTAAAATCGTTTTGCCACACATTATGTCACATGTTATTTTGTGGATGTTAGCGAATTATCAATATCTTGGACACACAGTCACAAATGACGAAAGATGTGAAACAGAAGTTAAAATGAGAATAGGAATGATAAAAGTACTTTCAATGACATGAGAAAAATATTAAAATCTAAACAAATTACAAACAAGTTAAAAATGAAAAATTTGAATGGTACATCTATTCCATATTAATGTATTACTCAGAAACATGAACAATAAACACACAATTAGAGGACATAATTGATGCCTTTGAAATGTGGACATATAGAAAAATAGGAGGAAAATCATGACACGAGATGAAAGCAAACAAAGAAGTTCTAACAACGCATAGTATGAAGAAAGAATTATTAAAGGAAATAAAGATCAGGCAAATAAAATAATTTGGATACATTAAAAGACTTGACACCTTGTTGAAGACTTCACTTGAGGGTAAAGTCAAAAGGAAGCCAGCAAGAGGTAGGCAGAGATACAAGTGGGAGAGCAACATCACAAGATGGGCAGGTTGCAGTCTAGCAGAATGCACCACAAAAACAAGGGACGGATGATGTTGAAGGTCTCCTGCAGCCAACCTTCGTTACGGTTACGGCACTTGATGATGATGAGATAATGTATTCTATGTATCTGTACATGTAGAATGAAGAGTGAAATGCTACAAACATGTATTTGTATAAATGAAGAGTGAAATGCTACAAACATGTATTTGTATAAATGAAGAGTGAAATGCTACAAACATGTATTTGTATAAATGAAGAGTGAAATGCTACAAACATGTATTTGTATAAATGAAGAGTGAAATGCTACAAACATGTATTTGATAATACTATAAGCTTGTCTAAGTGTACGCTGTGTTATAATAAGCAGACCTGATGCAACAAACAATGAGAACAGAGATGACCGTGGTAGTAAAACTCACTAGATAACAGCAGAGACAAAAATGTTACATGAAAATTTAATTGTTACATAGTGGAAAGTAAAATGTATAATTTTACTATGCACACAACTTTAAAATGTATAATTTTACTATGCACACAACTTTGAAATGTATAATTTTACTATGCACACAACTTTAAAATAACCGCATTGCTTTCATAGTTTGAGGAATATCAGACTTATAAGATAACAGTATCATCATCATCATCAGTTGACATATTATTCCCAGAACGTAGTCTTCCATATGGCTTTCTTGAATACTCCGCGGCCTTGAAGAAGTTGCCCCGCCTCTTTTAGTGACATCCGCAGACATTCTTGAATGTCTTTTGTCCAACGGCGTCTTGGGCAGCCTTTGCCGCTATTGCCTTCTATCACCCCTCTAGTAACACCCTCTCCATGCCGTCGTATCTCAATGTGACCGAAAAAAAAACTATATGTTTCTTTAATATGGTTTTCAGGAGCCAGATTTCATGGACGTTAACTGTTTGTAGCATCTCCAGGTTTGTTTTCATTGCTGTCCGTGGTATTCTCAAAACCCTTCTATGGCACTTTAATTCAAATGATGTTATTCTCTTGGCCACTGTTTTATTTAGTGTCCATGCTTCACATCCATATGTCACTACAGGAAACACACATGTGCGTAGTAAACACATATTTTTGTCTAATGTCAGTCCCCTGCCATAGTTTCTTTAGCTGTTTTAATTTTGACAGCGCAATTGCTGTTCTTCTCCTAAACTCAACCGCGCTGTCACCCGCATTGTTTATATTAGTTTCTAAATAATGCAAATTTGCCACTTCTTCTAAATTGCATTTCTCAATATTAATTTTGTGTCTTCATTTCGTTTTGTCAGTTATCATTATTTTTGTTGTTTTTTCACATTTAAGAACAAGTTGTGCTTTTTTGGCTGAATTTTTGTGTTGACTTAATTATATTCAGTAGTTCGTGTTCGTTTGTTGTTAATAACACTGTGTCGTCTGCAAATGTAATTTCTAAAATTAAGTTACTGATAAAATATTGTGAAATGAATGAATGTAGCAAATTGGATAGAGATAGTACACGTTTATAGAAATGTAGCATTCTTGACAATTGTACGTGTTTTATTAGTTTATACACAATTTAGAAATTTTGCTAGTTATTACTATTTTTTAAATCATTAATTTGGTCATGAAACAGCTCAAGCCATCTGGCAACCCTGATCTGTATATGTAATATGTAGTCTAGTTTGAATACATCTGTCATAATGACAAGGTTTGATTGAATTATCGTTTGATGTAGTTCTTGTGAAGGTTGAGAGTACTCGTTTGTCCTGTTTGTTCTCTTATAAAATCCCTGCTGGTTATCAGAACGCCGTACGGACAATGGAAGACATTTTCTTATGGTTTACAGATTGGAACCAATAGCTGGATCTTCCATATCGGTTTTTTCCTTCTCATCATATCGCCATATCAGTTGTGTGTTCTTGATTCGTGGAAAAGGACAAGCGTCACAGCAATGGGGGCATTCCCATAAATGATCAGCTTGCCGTTCCGTCAGCCATCTAAAAGTGTATAAGCTCAGTGTCCCAGTCAGTTGCTGATTGCGCGTTCTTCTGATCTTTCCGTAGAGGGTGCACTTTCTCCAGTGGTCTCTAGTCCCTCCCATTTCTAACATTCTCTGAATGTGTACATTGTCTTGTTCGACCTCGTCCTCGTCTTGTCGTAATAGTGTTTCGTAGTTCCGTCATTTGTGTGTCTCTATGTAAAGGTTGTTGTTTGTCTGATGTCTTTCGTCCCGATGAAGGATTTCTAACCGAAACGTAATTTGCTTTGTGTCTCGTTACTAGAATGTCTTATTTATTGGTATCACTTCTACTTATTTCAGTGAATATTCACATTTGCCATGTACTGCCTCAGCAAAGAATAACGAGACTGTTATCTGTCACGCATGTCATAATAGGCGACTAAGGAGGTATGAAGGATGAAGTTGGCTGTCATTTCACTTCTCACATAAACTCGAAGTGATCCATAGAACATGCTGAAGCCGGATGTGAGACCGAAAGCCGCAGATATCGCAGCTAATATGTACAGAATGAAACAACGTATGCCGTACATCGTAATTATATGTGTTGCATATTCGTACTGACCTGTAAGAGTAATTATTTCGTTTCTCACGTGTGTGTTCTATACAATACTTACGCAACACACAAAACTTCATTACCGTGGTCCGAGTTTTGAATACTTCATTACCGTGGTTCGAGTTTTGAAAACTTCATTACCGTGGTCCGAGTTTTGGAAACTTCATTACCGTGTTTCGAGTTTTGAATGTTTAATTAAAGTTTTGCTGAAGTTATTACCTACTATTATTTTTTCCGCTCTCTATACTAACGATAGGCCCCCATGGGAGCAACCTTCCGTCGGTGATGACGATAACTCTTCATTGTACTAAGCCACAGCAGCTATTAGGTGGAGTGGTCAGTTCCCTCTCGTGCTGTGTTTACTTTCAATAACTCATGGGCTAGGTACATATTTTCAGCTGGGACGACTGTACTTCATTCTGAATATACTGTCTAAACTCTCTGTACTACATTCTCAATATACTGTCTAAACTCTGTACTACATTCTAAATATACTGTCTAAACTCTCTGTACTACATTCTGAATATACTGTCTAAACTCTCTGTACTACATTCTGAATATACTGTCTAAACTCTCTGTACTACATTCTGAATATACTGTCTAAACTCTCTGTACTACATTCTCAATATACTGTCTAAACTCTGTACTACATTCTAAATATACTGTCTAAACTCTCTGTACTACATTCTGAATATACTGTCTAAACTCTCTGTACTACATTCTCAATATACTGTCTAAACTCTCTGTACTACATTCTCAATATACTGTCTAAACTCTCTGTACTACATTCTCAATATACTGTCTAAACTCTCTGTACTACATTCTAAATATACTGTCTAAACTCTCTGTACTACATTCTGAATATACTATCTACACTCTCTGCCTACTGCATTCTGGGTATACTATTTATACTATCTCTGTACTACATCCTGCTAATCTGTGGGAGTTTGAGAATGAACACAGAAAAAAAAGAAGAAGAGTAACGTATTATAATTTATACATTAACGAACATGTAAGATTGTCAATAAAATTTTTATGCTGGGGAGATGGGGGTGTGGGGTTTCAAGGCAAGAAGAAATGTCCCAAACGAGGGACACATGAGAGTTTTAACAAATGTCTAGAATTGCTGCTAGTCAAGTTACGCTTCAATGATTACGATTAATTATTTATCTGGTCAGCATGACTGTCTTTTATCAATACTTGTGTACATTATCACGTGATACACGCTTTCTCATTTTGATTGTATCAAACATTCTACAGTCTGTGTGCTACCGGGACCCAAAGCGTGGTGGTGAAATATATATCCATACATTTATCTATCATACATAAATCTATCCGTTCATCTATCTATCCATACATAAATCTATCCATGCATATATCTATCCATACATAAATCTACCCATACATAAATCTACCCATACATAAATCTATCTATCATCTATCTAACTATCTACTCAACTACCTATCTACCTGCCTACTTGCCTACCTACCTATCCAATTACCTACCTACCTATCCTCTATCCATCCATTCATCCATGAATTTATCCTTCCATCTATCCATGCACCCATCTTTCTATCCATCCATTAATCCATACATATATCCATCTATCTATCCATCCATATATCCATACATATATCCTTCCATATATCCATACATATATTCATCTATCTATCCATACATATATCCATACATATATCCATCTATCTATCCATCCATCCATCCATAAACTACTACCGTCTGTCTATCTAATCTATCTACCTATATCTCTATCTGTCTGTCTGTCTATCTGTCTGTCTATCTGTGTAACTGTCTGTCTGTCTATCTGTATGTTTATATGTCTGTCTATCTGTGTAACTGTATGTCTGTATGTCTATCTGTGTAACTGTCTGTCTGTCGATCTGTGTATCTGTCTGTCTGTCTATCTGTGTATCTGTCTGTCTGTGTATCTGTCTGTCCGTCTGTCTGCCTATCTGTCTGTCCGTCTGTCTGCCTAACTGTCTGTCCGTCCGTCCGTTTGTCTGTCCATCCGTCCGTTTGTCTGTCCATCCGTCCGTCCGGCTGTCTGTCTCGAGAGAACGTTGTAGATAATAATGGATGACAGATGAGGAGGATAATACATATTATTAAAATGAGTGAACATGTAAAAAATGAGTAATGATGCTTATGAATACTATTCACTGTTGAAACCCCCCCCCCACCCCCAAAAAAAAAACAAAAAAAAACACCACAATAAACCATGAGAAATAAAAATTGTGCTTGTATCCCCAGACATTACGACTGGTTAGCTATTCTTTCCTATGTACAATTTTGAGGTTTCTTCACATCCTTACATCATTTTTTTTTTAAAAACCACAACTCTCAGCGACGCGCAGTGATTTGTAAATAAGCCTCCAACTCAGAGAATAAAAATATGGAAATGTAAGGAAACAGAAGGACAAAATAAAAATCCAGAAATGTTATGAATATTTCAACGTCGTAATATCGTTGTAAAAAAAACAACGCAACAACGGAATTAATGAATAGAGCAAGTAACAAGAATTTGTAAAATGTGTTTTCCTTCAGAGGATGACATTTTGCTTCAATAAAATTGTTACAAACACCAACACACACACACACACACAATGCACACACACACACACATATACATACCCACCACACATATTTGCAATGACATCAGTGACTGTGGTCAGCTAGATATGGCTTTCTTTCATAGTTTACAAATTAAACTCAAAAATTTTACAGTAAAATGTAACTTTTACACAATTTTAATGTTCTAAAAATATTTTTGACAGTTATATATATATAGATTAATGGATGGATGGATGGATGGATAGATAGATAGAAGGTAGATAGATAGATGGGTGTCTGGATGGATGGGTGGGTGGATGGGTGGGTGGATGGATGGATGGATGGATGGATAGATAGATAGAAGGTAGATAGATAGATGGGTGTCTGGATGGATGGGTGGGTGGATGGAT
The DNA here is from genome assembly GCA_034231615.1 of Meghimatium bilineatum. NCBI lineage: Eukaryota > Metazoa > Mollusca > Gastropoda > Stylommatophora > Philomycidae > Meghimatium > Meghimatium bilineatum. The sequence continues at coordinate 28,081,550 of CM067303.1, forward strand.
GGATGGATGGATGGATAGATAGATAGAAGGTAGATAGATAGATGGGTGTCTGGATGGATGGGTGGGTGGGTGGATGGATGGGTGGGTGGATGGATGGGTGGGTGGATGGATGGATGGGTGGGTGGATGGATGGATGGATAGATAGAAGGTAGATATATAGATGGGTGTCTGGATGGATGGGTGAGTGGGTGGATGGATGGATGGGTGGGTGGATGGATGGGTGGATGGATGGATGGGTGGATGGATGGATTGATGGGTGGGTGCATGGATGGATTAATGGATGGATAGATGGATGGTTGGATAGATGGATGGATATATTGGTATTTTCTTTAGACTCAGATTCTCTGAACTCAAATGTTACAAACTGCAAACAATTAATAACAATACAGTTTGCAGAATTGTTAACGAAAGGAAGAGTTTTCTAGAGAGAGGATAAGAGTAAAGAAGCACACTAGGGAGAGGGTAAGATGGAGAGAAGAGAAAGATATCGAGAGAAAAAGTGAGAGAGAACTCAATATATCAGCTCTCGTTCACAACTCCTGCTGATCATGTTATCACCGAGCATGTTTGTTTACAGTGTTCACTTCCCCATCACATGAGTGTGCGATAACTTAATTAAACATGTCACATGGACATCATGGCTCAGCATGACCTCTCATAAAATATTATTGCTTCATCGATTTTTTTTCAGCCGATTTACGGTTCCAATTGAGAACAAGGAATGCAACATAAAATTAGAATCTTTAATATAGAATTTAGAAAGTAAGGAATTATAGAAATGTTAATATAGAATTTAGAAAGTAAGGAATTATAGAAATGTTAATATAGAATTTCTCTGTGCACTGTAGTTCTGGATTTGATTTTAATTAGTTATTTAGTGTAATCATGGAAGATAAGTAGTATGGGAAGAATTGGACAGATTTAAAAGATTGACAGGTTTCAAATATCAGAATCCGAACAAATGTTCCAGGGCGCCGTCGCTAGAAGTCACCATGTAGGAGCTGTACCATTCGTGCTCATAAAGTTAAAGTACTAGCAAAAGACATTTTTTTTTCTTACAATTTTCTATTTGAGGTAGCAGATACCATCTTGAAAATATTCATTGCTCAGACAGCCTCAGATCTGCTCATAGTTGACGAAAATTATAGGGAACATTGGTTCGAACGATATCGAATTTTCTTATTCCATATGATTAACTCCAGTTGCGAGATGAGTAGGTGCTACCGGAACGGATCTAGTTCAAATCCCATATGCTGCTTTTAGATGTTTAAAATTTAGTTCTGCGCGTGTCCTTTTCGTTAATTATATAGTTCTGCTGGCTTACCGTGGATCGTCCTTCTAAAGTTACGCATTTAACTTTTCCCGTGATTTTCATTGCTCACCGTGTATACTTTGTGTCTACGGGCAATGAAAAAACACGGCATCAGTCAAATGCACCACTGTAGAAGGATGGCTCTCAATTTAGTCTTCAAGTATTATAATGTCGATGTCTTATAATGTCGATGTATTATAATGTCGATGTCTTATATTTTCGATGTCTTTACGGATATAGACATGTTTCAAGTGAACGAAAGATGAAAAATGTCAATTTTTAAACTATCCATGTCTTATATTGTCAATGTCTTATATTGTCGATGTCTTATATTGTCGATGTCTTATATTGTCGATGTCTTATAATGTAGAAGTCTTACATTTTTCTACGTCCCTCACCTTTACCCTCCAGTAATGTCGTCAGCAATGTGTCGTATTTTTTATGTGTAGTATATATGAAGTGGTTTTCACACTCTCCCAGACTACCAACAGACAGCATGCCACAGATGGCCATGACACATAGACATCACGGCTATAAAGCCAGTTGCAGACCATGTTAAAGCTGGATCACAGAAATCAAAGAAGAACGGGAACTTACAAACAGCACACAAGAAGGACATCTCCAGAGAACTCTTCTACCCCTAATGCCGCAAGGCGTACAAGAGCCACCGCGTATATATATATTTCTCTGCTTGTTCTGAGAAGAGTATTGTGTAGGATTGAATAAGGATCTGTTTTCGGACTATGGTACATTTGACCGCGTAATATTGTGGCGTCTTAGAATGTTGGTAACTTCTTCAATCCAAATTGTTCTTGGCTTTCCTCTACATCCTGTTGTTTCCATTTTCATTGTGTATGCTCTTGTATGGTGCATTCTGAGATCTCACAATATTATTGCATATCAAGCGACCAAACATGTCATAGCCAGAAAAACTGATTTCCATTCAATTCTGCAACGCCTTACAGCAGAGAAAAGATAAATAGAATAATACAGAACGCTGCTTAAAATGATACTATATAAGCAATCATTAAATGAAGACGCCACTTCATCTGGATAGACTTAACGGTGCGTAGTGTCTTTAGGTACATGAGATTTGTCAATTTGTTGATGATTCCTGTGTCCCGCACATCAAACCGTTATATTAGCACCCATTATCTTGTTCTGTGTTCATTCTGAAACCTGCAGATTGGCAGGAGAAATGAAACTTTTGCAGATTGGCAGGAGAAATGAAACTTTTGCAGATTGGCAGGAGAAATGAAACTTTTGCAGATTGGTAGGAGAAATGAAACTTTTGCAGATTGACAGGAGAAATGAAACTTTTGCAGATTGGCAGGAGAAATGAAACTTTTGCAGATTGGCAGGAGAAATGAAACTTTTGCAGATTGGCAGGAGAAATGAAACTTTTGCAGATTGGCAGGAGAAATGAAACTTTTGCAGAGTAGCAGGAGAAATGAAACTTTTGCAGATTTGCAGGAGAAATGAAACTTTTGCAGATTGACAGGAGAAATGAAACTTTTGTAGATTGGCAGGATGAATGAAATTTCTGCAGATTGGCAGGATGAGATTAGCAGGATGAGATTGCAGGATGAGATTGGCAGGATGAGATTGGCAGGATGAGATTGGCAGGTTGTGTCTTAATTTACAGTTTCGCTGTGATATGTACGCCTTTTGGTCTAACATCCGACTACAGAATGACTTCAGTGTCATTTTGACCTTATATGTTATTGGACAGCCAACTCCATCCCATAACCTTCTTAGTCGCTTCTAACGACTTGCATGGAAATAGATAGTCTTGCTATTTTTGCTTCCCTTTCGGGTCCCTGTAACACACTGGCAACCATTATCTTCTACTCCATGTTTAAACTTTACCGGAAATCTGTTAATATCTGCTACCTTTGAATTGATATGAGCCATATTCAATCTGTTAACGTTGCTCGAGGGTCAACTGAATTCTGATAACTTTGTCGAGACCCTGTTAATCTCTGTTAACTTTGATCAAGGGTAAGTTAATCTCTGTTAAGTTTGATCAGGACGAACCCAACTGTCCGCAAGTTGTAAATTCTTACAGAATATCACGCGCCTGGGATCAAGTGATTAAGCTAGGGGAAACTGCACGAGGTTTGTTCCGGAGAATATCCCACTTTTTAAAGATCTTAGATTCAATAAAAACAAATTCCATGTTTTACTTTTGTCCGATGCTAATATCTGCTTATTTAATGGGTTTAAAAAAAAAATTGTTGCTTGGCTTTCTTTCTTTGTTTTACGTTTTAATTTCGTTTCGTATTTTCGATTCTTAATTGTTCTACACGTACATTTTTAGTGAGCTGTTTTATTTAAATGTGAGTAATGAGGCGTGCGTGTGTATATGTGTGAGATCATGTGCGAAAATATTACATTCCGTGCGAAAATATTACATTCAGTGCGAAAATATTACATTCTGTGCGAAAATATGTGTCTATGTGACTATGCTACTTCGCATGTAACGCATAAATCCTGATGTTATGGTCAAATGTATAACCCTTCACTACTCACGTATAATATCAATGGCATGTATTTATATATATATATATATATTATTTATTCCCAGAAATTTTAGCACTAATATATTCCTGTGTATTTTAACACTAAAATATTCCTGATATCTTAGCACTTATATATTCCTGTGTATTTTAGCACCAATATATTTCTGGGTATTTTAGCACCAATATATTTCTGGGTATTTTAGCACACATTTATTCCAGGGTATTTTAGCACTTATTTATTCCCGGGTATTTTAGCTTTAATCTATTCCTGTATTTTTTAGCAGTGATTTATTCCTGGGTATTTTAGCACTAATATAAACCTCGATATTTTAGGACTAATTTATTCTTGGGTAATTTAGCATTACTATATTCCTGGGTATGTTTAGCATTACTATATTTCTAGGTATTTTAGCACTAATTTATTTATTATTCGGTGTTTTATCACTAAATTAATCCCAGCTATTTTTGGCACATATATTACACGAATACATTATTTTAAAACGCGCACAAATTCGACACGCACAAATTCGACACGCACAAATTCTATATGATGAAATTAAGTATTTAAAAACATATTCTTTTTTTTATTTTTTATTTATTCCGAACTCAGGCTCGACAAACACTTTCCGTGATAGATTCTCCACGATTCACTCAAGCCGCAAATCTATCAAAACAGCTCTAGCATTAATTTCATCAAATTACTACCTAGGGATATGGGTAGACGCTTAACTTTAGTATATGCTTATTTGACAATCGTGCAAGATTTGTCTAGAAAATAAAATAAGAAGAAAAAGTATTACAATTTATATTTGTGTAAGCGCGAATCATTGAATCGATCTGTCAGTGTTACCGCCCTCTGTTGTATGTGATTAGCTTCGCGTAGTTGTTACGTTTGGAAGAAAATAAGCGAGTTCTTGTCACGATATGTCTTTTTTTAACTTTTATGTTGATAGAGTTACATAGATTTGTAAAAGTTCTAATGATGCAAGGAGAGGAGATACTATCGGAGACTAAGCTTTCTTCTAATGATGCAAGGAGAGGAGATACTCTCGGAGACTAAGCTTTCTTCTAATGATGCAAGGAGAGGAGATACTATCGGAGACTAAGCTTTCTTCTAATGATGCAAGGAGAGGAGATACTCTCGGACACTAAGCTTTCTTCTAATGATGCAAGGAGAGGAGATACTATCAGAGACTAAGCTTTCCTCTAATGATGCAAGGAGAGGAGATACTATCGGACACTAAGCTTTCTTCTAATGATGCAAGGAGAGGAGATACTCTCGGAGACTAAGCTTTCTTCTAATGATGCAAGGAGATGAGATACTATCGGAGACTAAGCTTTCTTCTAATGATGCAAGGAGAGGAGATACTATCGGAGACTAAGCTTTCTTCTAATGATGCAAGGAGAGGAGATACTCTCGGAGACTAAGCTTTCTTCTAATGATGCAAGGAGAGGAGATACTATCGGAGACTAAGCTTTCTTCTAATGATGCAAGGAGAGGAGATACTCTCGGAGACTAAGCTTTCTTCTAATGATGCAAGGAGAGGAGATACTCTCGGAGACTAAGCTTTCTTCTAATGATGCAAGGAGAGGAGATACTCTCGAAGACTAAGCTTTCTTCTAATGATGCAAGGAGAGGAGATACTCTCAGAGACTAAGCTTTCTTCTAATGATGCAAGGAGAGGAGATACTCTCGGAGACTAAGCTTTCTTCTAATGATGCAAGGAGAGGAGATACTCTCAGAGACTAAGCTTTCTTCTAATGATGCAAGGAGAGGAGATACTCTCGGACACTAAGCTATCTTCCATATGCTATGTTACAGCATTGGTCATATTTCAACCCCATACCGTGCTATGTACCCAGTTATCTTCCAGCCATATACCATGTTATTGCTATAGTTATCTTCCATTAATGTATCATGTTATTGCTATAATTATCTTCCAGCCATATACCGTGTTATTGCCTTCATTATCTTTCAGCCATAAACCTTTTAATTTCCTTAGTTATCCTCGAGCCAAAATACGTGTTATTGCCCTAGTTATATTTCAGCCATAAACCATGTTATTGCCATCTTTCAGCCATAAACCGCGTTATTGTCATCTTTCAGCCATAAACCGTGTTATTGCCATCTTTCAGCCATAAGCCGTGTTATTGTCATCTTTCAGCCATAAGCCGTGTTATTGTCATCTTTCAGCCAAAAGTCGTGTTATTTCTCCAGTTATCTTTCAGCCATGTTGTATTTGTTTGAGAATCCCAGGAATTGCGAGCGGTTAGCTCTTATCTTCCCGCAGTGGGATGGTTTGTCTGAGCTTTCTTTCATACTCAGGAGATTTAAGCTTTCGGCATAGTGCAATGCTTATTGAAGGAGCCTTCTACTTATAGGGGGTCTATAATTGTATAGATGACATGCTACAAAGCTTCCATAAGAGAGCCTCAATATAACGCCATGTCATCTACTAAGGTTTTCTGTTGCATGGGGGTTTTGTCTAGTAGGCCATTGGTGAAACCCATAGGTACATCCGATGCGTGTCTTTCAGCCATAAACCGTGTTATTGCCATCTTTCAGCCATACAAAGTGTTATTTTCTTGGTGTGATATTATCACACACTTTCACTCAGTTATTCCCATTGCCATTCTAACAGTCACTACGATTATCAAAAATGTTCTCACCCCTAACCCTAGTAGCCACGCTTAAGGGAACTGAGTGTAAACAGTATGCAGGAACTATAGTGGCTTGTCCACAAATTACGTCAACAATCTTTCTGGCTAGATTTTTCAATATTAATATCATTGACCACGTACCAAGCTTAGTGTCATGTGACGTATGTGTGCATCATGTGACGTATGTGTGCATCATGTGACGTATGTGTGCATCATGTGACGTATGTGTGCATAATGTGGCAAGGCCACTCACCAGACAAGCACGGACAGCATTTCACAAGATAAAGACATGTAGAATTGCCCAATCATGGACAACATTTTACAAGATAAAAACATGTAGAATTGCCCAGGAAAAGACAACATTTCACAATATGAAGACATGTAGAATTGCCCAAGCAGGGGCAAAATTTCACAAGATGAAGACCATCCTTTGTAATATATCGTTGTCAGTTGAGGTGAGAACAAGCGATCTTAGAAGTTATATAGAACTAATTCTGATGTATGGAAGTGAATCTTGGACAATCAGCAGAACAGTGAAAAATTATATTGAGGCAGCAGAGATGTGGTTCTATAGAAGAATATTAAGAGCATCATGGACAACTAAAAGGCCTAATGATGATATCTTGAAAGAAGTTAATTCAAAAAGAGAGCTGCTTACCCGCATCAGATATAGACAGTTCACATGATTTGGACACATAATGAGAAGAGGGAAGATGGAAAACATTGTAACAACAGGCAGGTTGAAGAGTAAGATTTGTAGAGGAAAATCAAGAGAGAAGATTCTTGACAACTTGACACTGTAGCATGGGAGAACATCCGTATTGAAGTTAAGGGACTAAATCTTGTTAATCTGCGGGAGTTAAGAGGCTAAATCTTGCTAATCTGCGGGAGTTAAGGGGCTAAATTTTGATAATCTGCGGGAGTTAAGGGGCTAAATCTTGCTAATCTGCGGGAGTTAAGGGGCTAAATTTTGCTAATCTGCGGGAGTTAAGAGGCTAAATCTTGTTAATCTGCGGGAGTTAAGGGGCTAAATCTTGCTAATCTGCGGGAGTTAAGAGGCTAAATCTTGTTAATCTGCGGGAGTTAAGGGGCTAAATCTTGCTAATCTGCGGGAGTTAAGGGGCTAAATTTTGATAATCTGCGGGAGTTAAGGGGCTAAATCTTGCTAATCTGCGGGAGTTAAGGGGCTAAATTTTGCTAATCTGCGGGAGTTAAGAGGCTAAATCTTGTTAATCTGCGGGAGTTAAGGGGCTAAATCTTGCTAATCTGCGGGAGTTAAGAGGCTAAATCTTGTTAATCTGCGGGAGTTAAGGGGCTAAATCTTGCTAATCTGCGGGAGTTAAGGGGCTATATCTTGCTAATCTGCGGGAGTTTGAGAGCGGTCACTGAAATCCAATATTAATATGATTTTTCCAAGTGTACATATTCATAATTGGTGTGGTGCATGGCCGAGAGGTTAGATCTTTGGTCTCAGACCTTTGATGTCCAGAGTTCGATTCCCGGTTAGGACTCGATTATTATTCTCGAAGTGTAAATTTAAAAACTCACCCTGAACATGACGTACGGCAGCATGACCATGCAACCTTTATCAATTACGTCACGTAAGCCTCCCCTCCCCCAACATCCTAAAGGGAAAAATGCAGTATTTAGTTTTTTTAAAAATAATATAAAAATAGCCACAACAGGCAAAATTGAAGCCAACAGAGACAGAGGGCGACAACGGGAGAAAATATTAGACAGTTTGACAACCTGGCACGGCAAGGAAAGAACAACGACCGTGATACATAATAGTGTGGACAGAAAGCTGTGGAGAGCCATGACCGCCTACGCCAACCGGCATGGCACCTGATGATGATAATGATAAAAATAATAATACCCATCAGGGTCGTTTCGGGGTGTCACCCTGGAGACATCAGGGTTGTCGGGTGTCACCCTGGAGACATCAGCACCACAAGTTCTCGAAACGTCTCTATCCTAATAATAATAATAATAATAATAATAATAATAATAATAATAATAATAATCGAACAACTTACCTTGAACAATTCGATCAAAGAAACCAATTGTGTTCGATTTCCCTATGAGAAACTACTGTCTATATGAAATCCAAAACTGAAATGTGGCAGCAGTAGCAGGATTTTGAGCCGAGTTGTTCACACTAAGTGCCAGATGATAAAACAGTGTAATGGTCCTTCTGTCAACCTCGTGTGCTTGTCGCGTGGTGTGGCAGCGGTGCGAGAATTGGCAGGCACCGGTGCTGGACCTCTCTCCAGTATTTGTGTAGTGTAGTGCGAGTTCGTGTCCTCCCACCACACTGTTGGTGAGCTATCCAATATGCCACTCCCGCACGCAGTTCACGATTATTTAACAGTACCAAAGGTCCTCCATGTATTCTGATATCCCGGTGTTAACATTATCACTTCGAATCTATACGAGTGTTAACATTCTCACGTGGAATGTATACGAATTTAAATATATCAAACTACGACTGTGTAACAGCAATGTAATATTTGTATTAATATCTAGTTGTGAAAACTGGCTCATATCACTGGCTTCGCATATGAGTGGTCGTGGGTTCATTCCCAAGTTGAGGCGGAAATGTTTTTCAGATCGCAACGGCTCCCGGGTCGACCAGCCTTAAAATGGGTACAGGATTAATCTGGGAAGTAAAGACTGCGAGGGAGAGGAGATGGCTACCGCCCTCATTTGAAGAGCCACTGAAATGTGAGATCGCTAACATCTCTCACCCCTACGGCATTAATAAATGCTATGTGTTACTTTACCTACTACTTTTTACTAGTTGTGAAAACTGAAAAGTAATAATAAAGAAATTAAATCCATTTGAAAAGTGTATTAGAAAGCTCTTTAAAATTTCTTTAAAAATATTAACATCTAAACAAATTACAAACAGGCTAAAAAGGAGAATTATAAAATGCTATATCTATTCTATATTAATATATATATACCAGAAATACGGAAAATAAACAAACAATTAGAGGATAGAATTGATGCTATTGAGAATGTGGGTATATAGAAGAATGAAGAGAACACCATGGAAAGAGAAGAAAAAATGGTTCTAATAACGCTTCTTCTTCTTTCTGTCCTCAAGTACCTTACGGTGTTGAGGGGAGAGTGAGTGTACGGTCTTTTGCCCTTCTATTTGCCTCATCTGCTGTTATATTTCCGAGTGTCTCTAATACACTATCTATCCACCTTTTACGAGGGCGTCCAATAGGTCTCCTGTTTTCGTATCGTTTGTTAAGTGTTTTTTTATAATACATTGCTCTTTCTGTCTGGTTATGTGGCCGTACCATTTAACTTGTTGTTTCTGTATGTATTCTATTGTTGGTTTGATCCCTAATTGTTTCCTTAGTGCTTCATTCCTGATTTTGTCTCTCAAGCTAACTCCAATCATACGTCTCACACATTTCATTTCAGTGGTGTTAATCTTATGTATACAGAAATATAAAGAAATAATTATTACAGGAAATAAAGATTAAGCAAATAAAATATTTTGGACACATTAAAAGGCATGACACCTTGTTGAAGACCACTTGAAAGCAAAGGTGTAGGGAGACTAGCAAGAGATAGGCAGAGATACAAGTGGGAGAGTGACATCACACGATGGACAGGTTACAGTCTAGCAGAGTGCAGCACTAAAACAAGAGACAGCGGGTGTTGGCAGCCAACCTTCATTGCGGAGACGGCACGCATGATGCAGATAAACAATTTTTCGGGAAGAATTCAAGTAAAATATTCAAGTAAGAGAAAACACCAAACAGCAATATCTTTCTACAACAACAAAAAGAAAAGGATGGATTTATATCTAACATGTAATTAGAATTAATGAAAACAGACTGCCTCTACAAACATTAAAATTGGTACCAAATAGCAAGAGGAAAATAGCAAATCAAGAGACCCTCTTGGCAGGATAGAAATTAAAAATGGTATGGCTATGTGTCTCAACTACATGCAAGAGTTATACACAGTAACATAATATCGTTCGAACTGAAGAACTAATTTTTCTGCCATATGCACTATATTTCTAACCCTATGGATGGATGGATAGATGGATGGATAATGGATGGAAGGATGGATGGATGGATGGATGGATGGATGGATGGATGGATAGATAGATAGTAAAAAAGTAAAGTAACCCATAGCATTTATTAATGCCGTAGGGGTGTGAGATGTTAGCGATCTCACATTTCACAGGCTCTGCAAATGAGGGCGGTAACCATCTCTTCTCCCTCGCAGTCTTTACTTCCCGGATTAATCCGTACCCATTTAAGGCTGGGTCGACCTGGGAGCCGTTGCGATCTGAAAACATTTCCGCCTCAACTGGGGAATGAACCCAGGACCACTCATATGCGAAGCCAGTGCAGATAGATAGATAGATAGATAGATAGATAGATAGATAGATAGATAGATAGATAGATAGATAGATAGATAGATAGATAGATAGATAGATAGATAGATAGATAGATAGATAGATAGATAGATAGATAGATAGATAGATAGATAGATAGATAGATAGATAGATAGATAGATAGATAGATAGATAGATAGATAGATAGATAGATAGATAGATAGATAGATAGATAGATAGATAGATAGATAGATAGATAGATAGATAGATAGATAGATAGATAGATAGATAGATAGATAGATAGATAGATAGATAGATAGATAGATAGATAGATAGATAGATAGATAGATAGATAGATAGATAGATAGATAGATAGATAGATAGATAGATAGATAGATAGATAGATAGATAGATAGATAGATAGATAGATAGATAGATAGATAGATAGATAGATAGATAGATAGATAGATAGATAGATAGATAGATAGATAGATAGATAGATAGATAGATAGATAGATAGATAGATAGATAGATAGATAGATAGATAGATAGATAGATAGATAGATAGATAGATAGATAGATAGATAGATAGATAGATAGATAGATAGATAGATAGATAGATAGATAGATAGATAGATAGATAGATAGATAGATAGATAGATAGATAGATAGATAGATAGATAGATAGATAGATAGATAGATAGATAGATAGATAGATAGATAGATAGATAGATAGATAGATAGATAGATAGATAGATAGATAGACCAAGATTTAAGAAACAAAATCATCAATATCTGAGAATCAAAATCGCCCAGATGTTCTCTGGTTTCCAGAGATTACCCAGTTGCACACATACCTGTGTAACCAACACCAAACCCGTGTCGTTTGAGTCTGTTGTTTGAGTCTGTTGTTTGAGTCTGTTGTGACCTGTTCTCAATCTAAAATTGTTTGTTCCTTTCTTCCAAGCTTGTAGATTGCATCTACTTCTTGGCTGCATGTGTGAGTTGAGTTACAATCCATATTAATGGAATGGAGCTTCTCGTAATGGACTTTATTTCTGGAAATGATGCTGAATATAGACTACCTGTTGCTGACAAATAAAAACGAGATGTTTTTTAATTGCGACTGGTATATTTCCTAATGTACAGCTTTGTGGCGGCGATGTATGGTATATTTCCTAGTGTCCAGCTTTGTGGTGTCGCTGTATGGTATATTTCCTAATGTCCAGCTCTGCGGCAGCGATGTATGGTATATTTCCTAGTGTCCAGCTTTGTGGTGGCGATGTATGGTATATTTTATAGTGTCCCGCTGTGTCGGCGCTGTACGGTATATTTCCTAGTGTCCAGCTGTGTGGCGGCGCTGTTTGGTATATTTTATAGTATCCAGCTATGTGGCGGCGCTGAATTGTATATTACCTAGTGTCCAGCTCTGTGACGTCGCTCTATAGTATGTTTCCTAGTGTTCAGCTCGGCGGCGACGCTGTACAGGTGATGGCAAGGTACCGGGTTCGAATCCCGCCAGAAGAAATTGTGCATCTGGACGTTCAGAAAGCAATGACAAACTACTGGATGCATTTATATTTCCTAGAAAACGACTACAACCTAAAATTACTGGGTTGATGGTTATTTCCTGAATAGGATACGGTACCAATATTTTCCAGTGTGAGATCATGGGTTAAAAATGCACACGTTATTGTTTCTTGGGATACCGTTGGAACGCTGGGGAGTATAAGGCCACATTGTCCAAATTGGTGGCCAAACCAGCCGTTAAAACTGGTAGCAACAATGTTTGGAAGTGTCAGAGCGCGTGCTAGGTTGCCTGGCAGCACGTCAATCAATAATGGCATCCAGCCTAGCGTTTTAATTGGTCCGTCGCAACCTGAACTCAATTGATAGAAACTAGAAAGCGTTCTAAAAACATACCATGTCCTCGGAGATCTGTTTCCGGTTTGGTTGAGACAGGGCACATTTCTAAAAAAACTGCGGACAACGTTAAAGAAAATGGAATAATAGTATTGATTTGATGGTTCTTGTCATTGTAACACAATTTGAGAGTACAAAAATAAATTTGATGGTTATTGTCTTTGTTGCGAAATTTAATAGTAAAAAAATAAATTTGATGGTTCTTGTCACTGTAACAAAATTTGAGAGTACAAAAATAAATTTGATGGTTGTTGTCTTTGTAACGAAATTTGAGAGTACAAAAATACATTTGATGGTTGTTGTCTTTGTAACGAAATTTGAGAGTACAAAAATAAATTTGATGGTTCTTGTCTTTGTAACGAAATTTGAGAGTACAAAAATAAATTTGATGGTTGTTGTCTTATAGTGGTTGTTTATTTTTTATGCATTTTAGATTTACAACAACCATCGAAATTTATGTTTATACTTACTGTTCTTTTGTTAATTTATATTTCGTCTGCGTACATGTTCTCTGATGAAAACATTTTGGTCAAAACGTTGATGTAATAATCACGTGTTTTATATCCTTTTTTATAGACGTTTGTATTAGTACCACTACACATTTTGTTCAGTTATATTGCATATAGCTGCATATTGTCTATCACCAACTATACATTAACCACATGATTCTCAGAACGCAGGACAGAATTGCGACCTTTGTACTCTTGTGTAATATAAGAATTTATGTTCCCCAGACCTCCTGAGCAGCAAGCGTTAATTGAACTAAGCATCAATATTATATCTTGATTGCCTACTATTTTGGGAAAATATGTTTTCCTTTATGGAGCCCGCTTTGTGTCTTGTATCCGTGGCTGTCAACAATAAGATGGTTGGTTACTGATCCAGTGGTCCATGGGCTCATACCCTTTTACCTTTTTTTTTTTGCTGGGAAGTCTGTGAATTTTCGGCCCACTCCTAGTGGACACTCTTTCGGCCAGAGCCAGAGAATAACTATCACACCATCAGGAAGGTAGGTTTCTACCTATGCACTGGTCCGAGCCACTGAAGTCAAGATAGGGTTCACTGTGCTCAATCCCCGCCTCCAATTGACTACTGGTTATGCCGAACTTCTCTATTGCTCCAAGCATTCAACCAAATGTTTAAGACAAAGAGATTGTTGCGTCCTGAACCACTGTGCCTCTATGATGGGTTTCAGTCATAGGAAAAACAGTGCTGTCGATTTCCTCCTCCCAATTGTTGCGCAGGCCATCTCTGGCTTCCTCCCAACCACAGAGGGTGCATACATATATTCAAGTAAACATGAAACACATTTCAACAACAAAATACAAATATGAGAAGCATAATTGTATAGATGACGTGCCATGAAGCTTCTATAAGAAGATAACCTCAATATAACGGCATGTCATCTACTAAGGTTTTCTGTTAAATGGGTGGTTTGCCTAGTGGGCCATTGGTGAGACCCACAGACGCAACCGCATGCGTATCAACAATAAGATACAAGATACAACCCGCTTTGTGTGTTGTCTTCGTTGCTATCAACAATAAAATACAAGCTACAACCCGCTTTGTTTCTCGCTATCAACAATAAGGACATGCAAACAATTGAAACAAGCTTTTTGGTGTCATGTTTACAAATATTTCTTCCATTTAGCGTTCAGATAAAACAGAAAGTATATACATTGCGACCAATGAAAAATACGGAAATAATCAAGTTATCACGTATGAAGGCTTGTTTAGATTCTGCTCCTAGACTTTTGATAGCCATGATTTTGTGTATGATTGGGATCCCCAGACGCTGCAAAATAGAAATTGTACAAGAGTATAGCGTGTGGCGTCCTGGTGTCTGTCCGTGGATCTCTGGGTGTAAGGATGTACAACACAATTTCACCTCACGATCAATGTTTACTCTAAGATAAGAGTGTGCGTGAGCACAAATCTATCTCCATAGGCTGATACTTTTGCGTGTGAGCACAGATTTATCTCCATAGACTGATAGTTTTGTGTGTAAGTACAAATTATCTCCATAAGGCTGATAATTGTGCGTGTGAGCACAAATCTATCTCCATAGGCTGATACTTTTGCGTGTGTGCACAGATTTATCTCCATACGGCTGATTATTTTGGTTTGAGTACAGATCTATTTCCATAAGGCTTATACTTTTGCATGTAAGTACAAATTATCTCCATAAAGCTAACACTTTTGCATGTAAGTACAAATTATCTCCATAAAGCTGATACTTCTGCGTGTAAGTACAAATTATCTCCATAAGATTGATACTTCTGCGTGTGGGTACAAATCTATGTCCATGAGGCTGATACATTTCGAACACAACTTTTTCTGGAACATCATCTTAAGAATAGGAATGTTTTCCTTCTCCATTATTCTTGAAATCAGTTCTATTTTTATTATATGAACATTTATACACATTCACATTTCAAATTACAAGTCGTGCGAGCAAATTCCGAACTCGGACGTCAGGGGATAAAAATGTATGCGCTAGCGCACAGTAGCGCAGCTTAGAGGGAACAGTCCTCACTATTATAGATGGTTGTAAATAAAGATTGAGAAGGATTTCTTTACAGTACCGTGCGTTTTCTATGCCGTTTTTTAGCTATACTGATGAAATATTTTCAAATTGCAAGTAAAGTCTTGAGACAATTTTTGTTTTAACTATAGCTAAAGAAAGTGTATATGCTGTTAGAGAACTGACAGCAACGATTCTATACTGCGAATGTTTCTCTGAGCTTTTTTCATACCCAAGAGACTTCAGTTTTCAATGTAATGCAATGCTTAGTGAAGAAACCTTCTACTCACAGGGGGTATATGTCACCATATTAGCTGATAATTTGCATGGGTCACCATTGTGTCTTTTTAACGACGAGAAGATTCGCAGCCAGCGAGCTATCCCTCGTGTAGGATGACGATTCCATTACTACCCTTTGTGTCCTTAGGTTACAGACCTAATTTATTATGTACGGCCGTGTTGGGCAACGGCAACAGTCGAATTAGTCTTACGGTTGGTACACATTCCTAGACGAGGTGCTGCTTTGCCAAACACGTCGAGAGTTTGGAATTTGATCTGTGCGTTTCTCACACACTCACCTCGTCCGCCTCCAGTGGCCTTCCAATATATCGACAATCTCAAACTCCCACTGGATCTCGCTTGTAGCAGGACAATCTCAAACTCCCACTGGGTTTCTCTCGTAGCAGGACAATCTCAAACTCCCACTGGATCTCGCTTGTAGCAGGACAATGTCCACACAAGATTCCCAACAGGATATATTTCAGAGAATGAAATGCTGTGTGTAGCAGTTTTATTTTCCCCAATTGCCAAACCCACTTGTCTTCGGTGGATATCCTGATTCGAATACTTGACCTTTTTAGCAGAAATCAAATGACTTAACAACAACGTCTGGAAGCGCCCTTCTTCCTCCCGCCCTTTCCAACTGATTTGATCTATACTGTGGGCACAAAATATAACGCTAAATCTGGTCTGCAAAAATGTTCGTCTCCAAATACCTGCATCTGGTAGATGAGACGGAGCCACTCGGATATTCAGAGACCAACAAATTCAATTGTCTGTCTATCTAGGCCATATGGGAATGCTCCGGACTGGCAGCTAAATATATCAGCTTTACAAAGTGTTAGACCGGCATTAATCATCTCATCGGTTTTTTCCAATAGGTCTGCTAGTTTCTGATTATGTATTGTTTTATGTGGGAATTCGATTTGGGCGAGTCTATCTTTGCGGGGAATTATCAGTTGGGTATCTGTGTAGATATTTCCGTGGCGTAGTTGTTAAGCCGGCCGGTTTGTGTTCAAGAAGAAGCGCTCGCAGTTTTTTTTGTAAAATGGTATTTTTATTTTTTGAAGATATCTATTGATTACTACTTGCATCTGCGGCGTTATGCGGCCATCGTGCTCATCTTGGCAGACGACGTGTAACTTCTTTGAGAGGGATAAAGGGCATATGGGGTAACTTGAGTACAATAAAGGAAATCCTCTACGAATTTCTAGATTTTTATCAGTTGAATGGTATAATAGTCATTTGAACAGCCTGCGATATGTCGATGATAGGTGAACATTGTATAAGGCGTTATTTAAGTTTAGCCAATCACTGCAGACACAGGAATAATCTGCCACAGTCGGATGGGTTGGGCAAATGGCACAAATATAACTGCGACAGAACTCAACTCCGTTCTGTGGATTACGTCCTGCTGGAAATCTAGGAGAAAAATTGTCCAACTGCAAGAGAGATATAATGGGTTGTTAACAATGAATGCGAACACACAAAGACACAAATTGACGTGTCGACAAAAAGGTTTTTGTCAAGAATATAGCATATTACACGACGGATAAAGGAAGGTACAGTAAATGATGATATCAGAAATCTAATGGGAACACAAAATCGTAAAAATATTTTATTTTATGGAGGGAAGGTTTGAGGGAAAGAAGAACAGTGTTTGTCCAGGATATCGCTAGATATAAGATATGGATGCGCTGCGACCCTAGAGCAAGCAGGACAACTTTCAGTGAATGGAGACATGATTATAGAGTGATAAAGAGGGCAAGATTATATCCATCCATCTATGCATCCATCCATCTATCCAAACATCTATCTATCCACACATCCATCGATCTATCCATCCATCTATCCATCCATCCATCCATCCATCCATCTATCCATCCATCCATCCATCCATCCATCCATCCATCCATCCATCCATCCATCCATCCATCCATCCATCTATCCATCCATCCATACATCCTCTATCCATCCTCTATCCATCCATCCATCTTCTATCCATTAATCTATCTATCTATCTATCTATCTATCTATCTATCTATCTATCTATCTATCTATCTATCTATCTATCTATCTATCTATCTATCTATCTATCTATCTATCTATCTATCTATCTATCTATCTATCTATCTATCTATCTATCTATCTATCTATCTATCTATCTATCTATCTATCTATCTATCTATCTATCTATCTATCTATCTATCTATCGAATCTATCTATCTATCTAATCTATCTATCTATCTATCTATCTATCTATCTATATATCTGTCTATCACCATCAGCGTCACCACCTTCATCACTACCACATAATCATCACTATCATTAACATTATCATCTCAAGTTTCTGTACTCACTTCTTTACTTTTCTCTCTACTTATAACTTCATTTCCCCCTCATTTCTCTCTTACTTTCTCTCATTCATCTATCTATGCCCATCTCTGACTGTTTCATCATCTTTGTTACTCTGTTAACTATATTTATTTACCGGTAATATTTGCATATTTTTTCCTTTCACATCATAAATAAACTCCCAAGTTAACGCGCTTAGCTGAGCTGAGCTTAGCTGCATTTATGACGAGGTTAGTATGGGACTTGTAATAATCTTTGCCCCCTTCCCTCTCAGTTTAGGGCGCCAGCTTCCAGACGGATGAAGATATAATAATGATTAAATAAAACTCTGCGAGTTCCCAGTTTGGTGCCGCGTCGTGAAGAACTTCTATGTATTACTACGCGCCGGACAGACACGTGTTGCCGGACTTCTGTCTGCATGTCCAGTTTTTATTCTCTAAAGCTTTTCATCAAATGTACTTCTTTCATATTTCGAATGGCTAGTTTATCACACTTTTCTTTTTTTTTTCTTTGTCCTTCGCATCATTACATTTTGTCGTTTTATATTTCGTGTTTTTTATTTGTTCATCTTAAAGTTGTCCGGTTCTGTGTTGGCGTGTTACAGAGCACGTCTGTGATGGGGTGATACAGAGCACATCTGTGGCTGCTTGATACAAAGCACGCCTGTTACGGTCAAGGTACCAGATTCGAATCCCGTCACAGGCAATTGCGCATGCGAACTGTTCAGAAAGTAATGGCAAACTATTGAATGTATTCCTATTGCCTATAAAATCACTACAGCTAAAAAATTTCTGAGTTGATGGTTACATTACGATCGTCTCCGGTAAGATCTGTTATCTAGAATTATCACGAGACCGGACGGGGGCCTTTGATGGGATTTCGGTTGGTCACTATTAATTTTTTCAGTCACCTTGGTTATTTCTGGCATGGTGATTCTAAGTACGTAAATAGTGATCAACCGAAACCCCGACAATAATAATAAACTTAACGAAAGTTGATCTAATTAATTCAGTTAGAAAGTCTGTAATGGAAAATGGTATTGCTGCATCCTAAACAGGATATGCTAGAAATATTAGTTTTATATTAATTTTAGATAGCTAACGATCGTAGATAGTTAGTCACAAAGATCTTAGATAGTCAGCAGCAAACATCGTAGTTAGCGACAAAGATTGTAGATAGTTAGCGACAAAGATTGCAGAAAGTTAGCTACAATGAATGTAGATAGTTAGGGACAGAGAACGTAGATAGTTAGCTTCAAAAATCGTATATATTTAGCGACAAAGATTGTAGATAGTTAGCGACAAAGATTGTAGATAGTTAGCGACAAAGATGGTAGATAATTAGTGACAAAGATTGTAGATAGTTCGTGACAAACATCGTAGATAGTTAGCGACAGAAATTGTAGACAGTGACATACAACGTAGATAGTTAGCAGCAAAGATTGTAGATAGTTAGCAACGAAGATCGTAGATAGTTCGCAACAAAGATCGTACATAAGTAGCCACAAAGATTGTAGATAGTTAGCAGCAAACACCTTAGTTAACGACTAAGATTGTAGATAGTAACAAGGAGCGTAAATAGTTTGCAACAACGATCTTAGATAGTTATCGACGAAGATTGTAGATAGTTAGCTACAGAGAACGTAGATAGTTAGCGACAAATATCGTATATAATTAGCGACAAATATACAGGTTAGAAATTGAAGTCCTTGGGTTGAAACCCCCATCCACGCCTCTATGAAATCAGAACATGACATTTGGTACTTGGATGAATGATAAGGGTACTTAGCAGAAAGTTAGGGATACTTAGCAGAAAGTTAGGGATACTTAGCAGAAAGTTAGGGATACTTAGCAGAAAGTTAGGGATACTTAGCAGAAATGTAAGGGTACTTACCAGAAATGTAAGGGTACTTACCAGAAAGGTAAGGGTGCGTAGCAGAACGGTAAGGTACTTACCAGAAAGATAAGGGTACTTAGCAGAAAGTTAGGGATACTTAGCAGAAATTTAAGGGTACTTACCAGAAATGTAAGGGTACTTACCAGAAATGTAAGGGTACTTACCAGAAAGGTAAGGGTACGTAGCAGAACGGTAAGGGTACTTACCAGAAATGTAAGGGTACTTACCAGAAAGGTAAGGGTGCGTAGCAGAACGGTAAGGGTACTTACCAGAAAGATAAGGGTATTTAGCAGAAAGAGTACTAAATTGGATGCCTCAGCACACAGTCTTCCATCGGTTTCTATCTTCAACGATGCGGATGAGGAAAAATAATATTCTGTCCATTTCTTGGGTTTTTTGTCCATGTTTTTATTTACCTATAATCTACCTATATATAATGTGAGGTCCAGACAATATCACATTAGAAGAATTAGCAGCTTTAGATGACTTTGGAGTTGAAATAATCACAAAATTGCTGAATGACATATATAACAGCGGAAACATACCCGATGACTTAATGAGATCCATATTCATATCATTACCTAAGAAACCAGGGACCACCGAATGTGAAGAACACCGTACAATCAGCGCCATGAGCCAAATAACCAAAATACTGCTCAGAATCATCATTAAGAGAGTGAGAAACAAAATAAAACCAGAAATAAGTCCAGAACAATGTGGATTTGTAGAAGGCAAAGGCACCAACAATGCGATTTATATATTGAGAACACTAATAGAGAGGTCTATAGAGGTAAAAACAGATCTGTACCTCTGTTTTATAGACCACACTAAAGCTTTTGACAAAGTTAAACATAGCGAAATTATACACATGCTAGAGAATCTGAACATTGACAGCAAGGATTTAAGAATAATCAAGAACATGTACTGGCAACAAACAGCAGCAATAAGAGTAAGAAAACAATTTGGCCCTTTTCAACAAATAAAACAAGGAGTCAGACAGGGATGCGTGCTTTCACCAGACCTGCTCTCTCTATACAGTGAAAACATATTGCGTGCAATAGTAGATATCCCAGGAATATCAGTGGGAGGACATAACATAAATAATTTGAGATATGCAGATGACACTGTTCTGATTGCAAAAAGTGAGGAAGACCTTCAAAAATTAATTAAAGTAGTAGTCACAGAAAGCAAAGAGAAAGGCCTCTTCCTAAATATCAAGAAAACAGAAGTAATGGTTATTTCAAAGAAAGAAAATAACACACCTTGCAAGATCATAGTGAATGATATAGTATTAAAACAGGTCCACCAATTCAAATATCTAGGTACAATTATAACAGCAGATGAAAGAAGTTCAACAGAAATAAGATGCAGAATAGGACAGGCAAAAACAACATTCAGAAAAATGAAAAATATACTGTGTAATATGACCTTGTCATTAGAGGTGAGAAAGAGAGTTCTGCAGTGCTATATAACCCCTATACTAACATATGGGTGCGAGTCTTGGACAATAAACAAACTGGAAAGTGGGAGATTGGAGGCAACAGAGATGTGGTTCTATAGAAGAATGCTGAGAATACCATGGACTGCCAGAAAAACTAATGTAGAGGTGTTAAAAGAGTTAAATGCGAAACGGACCTTAATCAACAATATAAGAAAAAGGCAATCTTCTTTTTTTGGCCACTTCATGAGACAGGCAGGTTTAGAGAACATAATCACAACAGGCAAGATTGAAGGCACCAGAGACAGAGGGCGACAACGTGAGAAAATATTAGACAGTTTGACAACATGGCACGGCAAAGAAACAACAACGACTTTGATACATAATACTGTGGACAGAGAGCTGTGGAGAGCCATGACCGCCTACGCCACCCGGCATGGCACCTGATGATGATGATGATGATAATCTACCTATATCCAATTTTTCGATTACGTATAGCAATAAGCAACCAGTAACAATCATCTACAGGTAGCTATGCTCTATCAACTGAACATACACCTACCTGTAACAGCAGCGAACAATATGTCTCTTATCTCATATTTACCATAAACAAATAGGGTTGGCTGCTCAGAGAAGACCCTGCCTTATTGATGTAATTTAGCGTCTAACCAAACATAATCCCCCGCGCCCATCTATCTCTTCCATACAGACATATGGAAATGACCCAACGCGGCCATAGGATTACAGATGTACTCTTTTCGCAGTTTAAGAATGAAGACAAGTGTGCACTGTAATTTTCTCAAGTGCTGCTAGGCTCAGACTCACATAAAATTACAGCTGCACGATGTACTCACAGTTCTTGGCATGTGCAATGAGAAATTGCGTTTGAGATTCAACATCAGGGAACTAATTTTAGTTCCAGGCCTGGTGATAGCATTCAAAATACAACATTATCTTTGGCTCAAATCTGTTCATTAGATCTGTTATCGATGCTTAAAATAGATATTTATCTATTCTTGAAATATCTTTGGCTCAAATCCATTCATTAGATCTATTACCAATACTTAAAATAGATATGTATCTATCTTTGAAATATATTATCGTCTGCTCGTGTGTTATCATTTTCTTCTTCATCGTTCTGTCTCATACTCCCGCTGGTTCTCTCTTATAGCAAAGCAACTGTCCTATTAGATTTCTAGCAGGATGTAGTCCACAGAATGATAATGCGTTCTGTTGGTTGCCGTTTTATTTGAGCAATTGGCTCAACAAATCTGTCTTCGGCAACGCGGTGTCAACAATGTGTAATGACAGTAGAATATTGTATCTCTCCGGTGCCTGCTGACCAAGCACGTAAACACGAGAGGGAATCTGTTCAAGCTTTCGCACGATTTAAGAAATCAGAACATGGCATGTAGTAAGGGTAATATAGACCAAATGATAATCCACCTCCGTTAGGGTTTTAAAAAAAGGTATTACCTACGAGAATAAAACTTTGCAAATGAGAATAAGACATTACATATGAGAATAAGACATTACATACGAGAATAAGACATTATCTACTGTAGTAAGACACGAGAATAAGACATTACATATGAGAATAAGACATTACCTACGAGAATAAGACATTATCTACTATAGTAAGACACGAGAATAAGACATTACATATGAGAATAAGACATTACATATGAGAATAAGACATTATCTACTATAGTAAGACACGAGAATAAGACATTACATATGAGAATAAGACATTACCTACGAGAATAAGACATTATCTACTATAGTAAGACACGAGAATAAGACATTACATATGAGAATAAGACATTACCTACGAGAATAAGACATTATATACTATAGTAAGACACGAGAATAAGACATTACATACGAGAATAAGACATTACATATGAGAATAAGACATTACATACGAGAGAGAATAAGACATTACATACGTGAATAACACATTACATAAGAGAATAAGACATTACCTACGAGAATACGAAATTACACACGAGAATAAGACATATGTGAATAAAACATTAAATACTAGAATGAGACATTAAATACGTAAATAAGACATTACATACGAAAATAGGCGGGTGGCCTTTTCTTTCTAATTTTTGTGTTAGGGTAAGTGACACAGACGGATGGTTTACTATCTCCGTAGAACTAAATGTTCCGTTTACCTTATGATGGAGAGTTCAGGTGTTCAAAGGTCCGGCGCGTGACGTCTTGTTATATTTCAGGAGTGTAATATTTGGAAATCCGGGAGGGGGGGGGGTATGTCTTGAGGCTACATACTTACTGGCTATAAGTGGTACTGTTTACAGGCATGTGCTTATTTTTTGTTGTTGGGAAGAAAGGGCTGCAGACGGGAAAACCCGAACAGGTATACGGCAAAACCCGAACAGGCATACGGGGAAAACCCAACTGAGGTGGATTAAATCACCTGTGACTTTTAAACTTTTGAAATATTTAACTTTTGAAATGCTATGTTACATTTTTCTAACAAGCAGGAAAGGCAGTGGGTGAGGGGTGCGTGTGTCTCAGCCGAGTTTTTCGTCAACTATACAGTCCTGTGGACTCATCGTCGGTCATCCTTCAAAGTCTCGATTTTCGCCATTTTCCTTGTTTTTCATGGAATACCAACATCCAGTATAATATACACAAGTGACCAATTAAAATCATCGATTAAGTCAAATAGCATCACTTTTGAAGGATGATACCCTAATTCCATAGACCAGGACTGGGTCAACACCAGAAATCTGCCCCCCCCCCACCTCTCGAAATCTACCGGCTTGTACTGACAATTAAGGATGACAAAAACATGTCCTCTGTCATCACCGCTTCTCCTCCCTACCACATCCCTTACCCTACCCCTCCCTAGTCATGATGAGGCCACAGATTTCCATTTCCCTCCCCATGACTCACACAATGAAATAACCGCGACCCTTTCATCCAATCAAAGGAACGCAAATTCATGTTGTATTGATTAACTACCCTTGTTGGTTTGCAGAAAGGCCGGTTGATAATCAAAACGCAGTTTGTCGACAAATTCCCTTTTTCCTTTAGTAATCATATTTGTCATAGATAGATTCGGTTTGTAAGATAAACATTTAATTCTCATACCAAAAAAATATAGCACAGAGGACGGTGAGTAAATAGAAAAGTAATAGAGTTTTGGGCAGACAATAACATGAAGCAGTGAATACATGATGAAACATAACCTCGGTCAACGTATCCAATAAGCAAATATTAAAATATGTTGGGGTGAGTAGTTGAATCATATGTGGGAAACATATTGAAATGAGAACTTGCCTATGAAGTTACGCAAAACACCAGACCAGATAAATGTATCTGTCAATGTTACAATGTCAATGTTACAATGTCAATGTTAATGTCTTCGCAAACTGATGAACATAAAATGGAGCGACTTCGTCACAAATAGTGATCTAAGAGGCAAAACACACCAAGAGTATGTTTCAAACAACATAAGAAAACGAAGATGGGAATACCTTGGTCACGTTTTACGACTAGATGTAAACAGAATAAACCAACAAGCCATTATGTGGTCACCTGAGGGTGAAAGAAAAAGAGGAAGACCTAAAACAACCCTTAAAAACACCATTCTTAAAGAAGGGGAATTAATAGGCTGTAAGACCATCCAGGAAC
Source organism: Meghimatium bilineatum (assembly GCA_034231615.1). NCBI lineage: Eukaryota > Metazoa > Mollusca > Gastropoda > Stylommatophora > Philomycidae > Meghimatium > Meghimatium bilineatum. Next base: position 28,106,498 of record CM067303.1, read on the forward strand.
TGAAGCTGCAGGCAGCGGACCGCATCTTATGGAGAACCAAAACCTCTGCCCTATGTGTCACTTGCCGCACGCAAGGAACAAACTAACTAATGTTACACAACTAAAACAGATCACAGAGTTCAAATATTTAGGAATAGAAACTACAGAGGATGTCAAACTCGATAGATGGATCGTAACAAGATGTCAGAAAGCCAATGTTGTGACGCAACAGTGTCACAATTAATCAAACGCCTATCAATCTATAAAACGGTCATAAAACGACAATTGATAAACAGTATTTTATGCTAGCTCTGTGTTACCAATCTCAATCATGGCCCTTGATATAAAGAGGTTAAAATCAAATTAACCTATAACATTTATTAATGCCGCAGTGGTGTGAGATGTTGATAATCTCACATTTCATTGGCTCTGCAATATAAGGGCGATAACCATCTCGTCCCCCTCGCAGTTTTTTATTCCCGGATTAATCCGGCATCCATTTAAGACTGGGTCGACCCTGGAGCCGCTGGGCTGTGATACATTTCGTCTCAGCTGGGGAATGAACCGCGGACCGCTCACACGCTAACCACTGCGCAACGCGGCCCCTTTGAAATAGAGAGCAGCATAAATATATAACAAGAAATGAAATGGGAAAGTTTGAGGAAAGCTATACATGCATGAAGCCGACGAAGAAATGAAGATATCGAGAAGTAAACAATGAACATCGCATGTCAATACATCAGTACACAGCACATTGTATAAGAGCAGGGGGGGAGGAGGAGACTTTCTAACCAATCAACTCTGCCCTTTCAACAGAATTAATTGGACCCAATTTTTACATTTAAAAAAATTATTTATTTGTTTTCGGTTGGTCACTATTTGTAGAATTGGAGCCACGTTATCTATTTTTGGCATGCGATTTCAAATATTTAAATGGTGACCAAGCGCAATTCCGAGAATAATAACGAAAAAAACGAATGGGGGTCCTAATTAATTCTATTCGAGGTCTTTGCTGGAGAGGGTCATGTGTGGATATACGGGACTACACTCATTCAGAAACATTGTTGGAAACGATTTTATTTACGAAACTGCCAGTTAGATCGCAAAGATTTTTAGCATGCAACTATCGAATATCAATGACTCTATGTAAACACGGTTTACTCTTATAAAATGTATGTAATTTAAACATGTCCTCTATATGCTACAGAAGCACCATCCTCATTCAATTGTAAATAATATCCCTTTTTTTACAGTAAACAGCCGTTTTATCCTAAAAATAGTTTTGTAGTGGTGAGATACGCCTACAAAAAACAAAATTCTCGATTTCCATGTGCAACAAGTCAACCGAACAGATACCGGAACACAACAATCTTCAAAATTGCGAAATTGTTGTATATTTCACAATTAACCAACGAAACTTGAAACAGAATAATTCAGTTTTGTTAATTATTGGCAGCACATAAAAAATACACGCACATTGACGTTTCGATCAAAAGGCTTTTAATAACATTTTTCCAATGTGATACAACGAATAAGAACGGCACTATTGACATGATTGAGCTACATATAGATATAACCCAGAAGAAAAAGAACTTGAATGTCATAGGTAAAGAAACATGTACAGAAAATAAACAAAACATACAAAAATATCAATCAAACAGACAGAAAAATGACGGACATTGTTCAATTCCTGTCTCTCCTATGGGTAGATATTCCGATGTTTCATTGAACGTGAAAGTCAATAGTGCCGTTCTTACTCGTCGTATTATGATGTGAAAGTGTTTTAATAAAGACCATCGGTCGTAACGTCCATTTGTGTGTTACTAGTCATTAACAAAATGTCATTTATCTGTTCCACATTTCGTCTGGTTTTTTTGTTTTCTGTTTTGCTGCAGTTTGTACATGTCGAGTTCACAATTAAATTCAGATTTCACTTTTATTGAGATGAATATTTCCATGATTTTTATTGGTCACTGTGATGTTCCTTCGTCTTCTTTATATTCGGGTATATCAACAGTAGTAACATTATCAGATCGACTAGGAATAACACGTAACTAAAAAATAACATGCAACTAGAAAATAACATGTAACTAGAAACTAACATGTAACTAGAAAATAACATGTAACTATAAACTAATATGTAAATAGAAAGTAACATGTAAATAGAAAATAATATGTAATAGAAAATAACATGTAAATAGAAAGTAACATGTAAATAGAAAGTAACATGTAACTAGAAACTAATATGTAACTAGAAAATAACATGTAACTATAAACTAATATGTAAATAGAAACTAACATGTAAATAGAAAATAATATGTAACTAGAAAATAACATGTAAATAGAAAGTAACATGTAAATAGAAAGTAACATGTAACTAGAAACTAATATGTAAATAGAAAAAAGCATGTAACTAGAAAATAACATGGCACACATTTACATTTAAAATTGGACTATAATTAATTGCAATGGTCTTAAAACATTAAAAGAATTCATGGATATAGAAAACCCATAGCTTCTATGACATAAATAATATCAATATTTTAGACTCATTAGGATTAGAGCCTAAACATCCTGTCATGTAAAATAGATCAGTGGAAAACATCCCGTTAGTACAGGACTTACTAGTCGGTAGAACGACATGTAAAACAGATCAGGGAAAAACATCCCGTTAGTACAGGACTTACTAGTCGGTAGGACGACATGTAAAACAGATCATTGAAAAACATCCCGTTAGTACAGAACTTACAAGTCGGCAGTTCGTAAACACTACATTTAACCGTGACCTTCCACATGACTATATTTTTATATAGAAAATTCCTGTATAGAAAATATTTTTGCATATACATTTTTGTATAGAAAATATTTGTATACCAACACTCTGCTATTTATGTCAAAAATGACCTCTAACAGCATCTCAGCATAGTAAAATAGTTACATGTGAAATGAAGTGTCTGAGAAAAGCTGCAATGGTTACTAAACCATATGAAATTTAAAATTAAGAAATGAGTTGGTATAATATCATGTATTGAACATATTGAAAGACAACAAGTAAAATGGTTCGGTCACCTTATGAGAATGAAGCCAAACAAAGCAACAATAAGAGCATATAACAAAAGAATACCCGGATATCGAGACAAAGTTAGACCAAGAAAACGGTGGATGGAAAACATCAAAATTACTTTGAACATACGTGGACTAAATGCAACCACTGCGACACATCTGGCATTGAAGCGACAAGTGAGGTTCCCACCACTATGCTAATGACAAGTGTGGATGCTATCAACCATCATTGTCTATTGTCTATTGTCTATTGTCTTTCCACAGGTGAATGATTGTTGATCGCATTCATAAGCGTAGGGGTGGGAGCTTAAGTTGTCGTTCCAAGACCAGATGTGTCGCCGAGGTTGCATTTAGTCCATGCTTTTTCAAGGTGATCTTGATGTTTTCTATCCACCGTTTTCTTGTCTACCTTTGGCTTTACGCCCGGATATTCTTGTATTATATGCTCTTATTGGTATTTGGTTTGGCTTCATTCTCATAAGGTGACCGAACCATTTTACTTGCTGTCTCTCAATATGTTCAAAACATGATATTATACCAACTGTTTTCCTAATTACTTCATTTCTTATTTTATCTAGTTTGGTAACCAATGCAGCTGGTAACCATCATTCACCTGTCATTCACCTTGTGAAAAACAATTGACAATAAGATTCGAAAGCTGTGCGCCAAAAATCTTTAAAATTAGCTGCTAGTTTCCGAGCAAATCACTTCCAACCATATTTATGAACTAGCAAACACATTTTTTAAATAAATTGAACTCCTCGGGCCACAGAGGCTG